>CM069147.1:28181486-28511486 GCA_035221665.1 Okamejei kenojei | reverse complement strand
TTCAATATGATCATGGCTGATCATCTAACTCAGTATCTTGTACATGCCTTCTCTCCATACCTCCTGATCCCTTTAGCCACAAGGGCCACATCTAACTCCCTCTTAAATATAGCCAATGAACTGGCCTCAACTACCTTCTGTGGCAGATAATTCCAGAGACTCACACTCTCTGTGTGAAAAATGTTTTCCTCATCTCGGTCCTAAAGGAATTCCCCCTTATCATTAGACTGTGACCCCTTGTTCTGGACCTCCCCAACATCGGGAACAATCTTCCTGCATCTAGCCTATCCAACCCCTTAAGAATTTTATAAGTTTCTATAAGATCCCCCCTCAGTCTTCTAAATTCTAGCGAGTACAAGCCAAGTCTATCCAGTCTTTCCTCATATGAAAGTCCTGACATCCCAGGAATCAGTCTGGTGAACCTTCTCTGTACCCCCTCTATGGCAAGAGTGTCTTCTCTCAGATTTGGAGACCAAAACTGTACGCAATACTCCAGGTGTGGTCTTACCAAAACCCTGTACAACTGCAGTAGAACCTCCGCTCCTATACTCAAATCCTTTCGCTATGAATGCTAACATACCATTCGCTTTCTTCACTGCCTGCTGTGCCTGCATGCGTACTTTCAATGATTGGTGTACCATGACACCCAGGTCTCGTTGCAGCTCCCCTTTTCCTAATTTGCCACCATTCAGATAATAGTCTACCCTCCTGTTTTTGCCACAAAAGTGGATAACCTCACATTTATCCACATTATACTGCATCTGCCATGCATTTGCCCACTCCCCCAGCCTATCCAAGTCACTTTGCAGCCTCCTAGCATCCTCCTCACACCTAACACTACCCCCCAGCTTAGTGTCATCCGCAAACTTGGAGATGTTGCATTCAATTCCCTCCTCTAAATCATTAATATATATTAAAATATATATAGATCAGCCATTATTGAATGGTGGAGTAGGCTTGATGGGCCTTATGGCCTAATTCTGCATCTATAACTTATGAATGTATAATTGGGCGATGCCAAGGTGATTAGAAGGGCTGAGACTCCGATGCATCTGATCCCTCCACTAACCACTCGGAGTGCCAGTCTGTGCCAGCGATGCCCAGTTAACTCCTTGCCATTTCACTGCCAAATGGCTTGGTTTGCTCGTGTCCATGCCAGCGACAGAATGCTTGACTGGATTTGCTGAGTGTTTACAGGTGCTCAGGCCAGCTGGTCAGTTTTAGATCTAAATAAGTGGTATGTTCCAGTTGGGACATGACCAGTGCAGCGGGCCCGATATTAATTACAATGGGGTGTGTGCCAGTAGTGTGCCGATGTGCACTTATCTCCCTTTGCTGGGAGTTAGGATCGCAATTGCGGTTCCCAGGTGAGACAGGAGGCACAACTTGTGATGGACGATTGGATTACGTTGAAGGCTCCTGACAGCTGACGCGAATGGGAGTCTTTGGTAGTTGGCGAGCGTTGAACTGTGGCCAAGAGCAACGAAGCTCAAGCTTGTGTAAATGACTCAGAAGGTGCTCAAAGCAGGTGGATGCCAACTCAATGCTGGGAACATTGGCCAGCTTACCACCATCTGTGCTTCCTCCCATGACCAATGCACGGATGGCCAAGGTTGCTGCAGCCTTTGCTTCCCGATTCAGGTCAGGTTTATCCACAGTTTGCACGCAGCTCAGGATGAGAGGGGAGGCCGTAACAAGAGGCTGTGATGGTTCTTGAGTGCCACGACCTGTAGCCATATAAACCAACAATGTTCAACCATGTTTGGCCATGTTCGCCCCACCTATTCCCCTCATGATTTTATACACTTCTATAAGATCACCCTCCAGCCTCCTAGGTGCCAAGGAATAATGTCAGAGGCTGCACAATCTCTGCCTATCGTCTTGACAATGTTCTCGAAAATCTTCTTTTAGTTTAGCTTACTGTAGAGATACAGTTCAGAAATAGGCCCTTCGGCCCATCAAGTCCGCACCGACCAGGGATCCCTGTAGCCTAGCACTATCCTACACACTAGGGACAATTTACAATTTTTACCAAAGCTAATTAACCTACAAAACTATGTGGGAGGAGGAAACTGGAGCACCCGTGGAAAACCCACACAGTCCCGGGGAGAGCATACAAACTCTGCACAGACAGCACCCGTGGTCAGGATTGAACCGGGGTCTCTGGCAACTCTGCAGTCTTTGCTGCGTCACCGAGCTGCTTCTCTGCGCTCTTTTCCGCTTGACTGCATGCTTCCTGCTAGCAGGGTGACCAAAATGGAACACAATACTCCATGTGCAGCCCTAACTGGGAATATTTAAAGAAAACCAACTCCATCATCGAGCAAAGCTTAAAAATTGTGCCCTTGGCATAATCCTCAAAAAAAAACCATTAAGAAAAGAATAATGAAATATTAACAACTCCCATCTTAAGAACCCTAAACATAAATCACCAAAGGAATACAACAAACCTTGTACATAGCACAGTAATGAGAACATTGATACAGAAACGGTGACAATGGGTAAAGTAAATGATTCTGACAATATAAATAGTGAATTAATGTTTCGTGACCCTGCTTTATATTAATCTTTCTTCTCGGCATACAACCTATAAGTCATAGGCATGTAACAATAACCAGTAAATGCTTTTAGGACACATCTCAGGAAACTATTTTTGACAAGTGCTATACACCTGAAAATATAAAAGGCAAATACTGAACCAATTTGGTGCTCCAAGTATCATTCTTGAAATAAGAAAAATAAACTCATATTCATAACATTTCATTTATCCTTTTTCACAGACTGCTTTATAAAAGTCTTTTTGTAATTTTTAGTCACTTCTCACAATTTCAGAATGTCCTGAAGTGCTTTGTGGCAGATGAAGTGGACTTGAGTCTAGTCACTGCTGTGATATTGGATAAACCAGCAACACAGCAACTCTCACCAGCGGCAATTTGTAAGGGAGCAGATAATCTATTTCTGCAGTGCTGGTTGAAGCAAAAAAACTTTGGCAAAGATGCTGAGAGAAGAAGATGGGTATGAAGAAGGGTCCCGACCTGAAATGTCACCTATCATAGACACAAAATGCCGGGGTAACTCAGTGGGTCAGGCAGCAACTCTGGGGAAAAGGAATAGGTGTCCTTTCGGGTCGAGACTCTTCTTCAAACTCACCTGAAGAAGGGTCCCGGCCCAAGACGTTACCTTTTCATGTTCTCCAGAGAGGCTGCCTGACCTGATGAGTTACACCAGCACTTTTTTGTAAACCAGCATCTGCAGTTTAGAGATACAGAGTGGAAACAGGCCCATCGGTCCACTGAGTGCACCCATACACGCGTTCTATGTTACCCTACTTTCTCATCAACTCCCTAGACACTAGGAACAATTTACAGAGGCCAATTATTCCTACAAACAAGAGTGTCTTTGGGATGTGGGTTTTCTCTCGTATTCCGGTTTCCTCCCACATCCCAAAGACGTGTGGGTTTGTAGGTTAATCGGGCCCTGTAAATTTCCCCTAGTGTGTAGGGAGTGGATGAGAAGGTGGGATAACTTAGAACCAGTGTGAATGGGTGATCGACAGTCAGCGACTCGGTGGGTCTGGCAGCTTTTATGGACGGGATGGAGAGAAGAGGTTTTGGGTGGGGACCCTTCTTCAGCCCAATAATTTGGTTGAACTCAGGTTTATGAAGACAGAGGGGAGAAGGCAGAATGGGGTTGAGAGGAAGCCCTGGCTCCACCAGAATGTCTGTGGGAGATGAGCGGATGCAGCAGATATATTTCCATTCATTTGTGGGATGTGAGTGTATCTGATGCATCTGGCTTGTATTGTCCATCTGGAGGTGCTCTCTTACACAGCTCTCTGTGTAAGAGCCCCCCTTCTCCCCTCTCTTTCCACCCACACCCTCCACCCTGTCTCAATGAAACACCCCCTACTCATCCCCTTCCCCACCCACCCCAGTGCACATAGATTTCTCCCACCATCTCCCAACTACTCAAGTCAACCTAGAAACAAGGAACTGCAAGTGCTGGTTTACACAAAAGGTCACAAAGTGCTGGAGTAACTCGGGCGGTCAGGTAGCATCTCTGGACAATATGGATAGGTGATGTTTCAGACTCGTCTGGTTCTTGAACAGTGTCAGGGGTTATGGGGAGAAGGCCGGAGAATGGGGTTGAGAGGGAAAGACAGATCAGCCATGATTGAATGGTGGAGTAGACTCGATGGGACAAATGGCCGAATAACTAATGAACTTACTGTATGACAGAGCATGAAGGAGCTGACCGGCCGAACAAAAAGTAGTTAGAAAGCGAGAAGGGATAGGAATTAACCTGGGGTACACTGACTTTGAAACATCTATTATTCATTGTCTAATAAGTGGAAGAGAAACAGAATCTTAAGTAAATTTATTGGGCTAAATCATTTTCAGTTGCTGAAAAAAAACATTCCATTAATCCTTTGATATTTCTTGGTAATTTTCAAAGTCAGACGTTTAGACACACAACTGGCAGTCTCATTATACTGAACATTGTAAATGGAGCCTAGAGGGAAATGTCAAATGACAAATTATCCCTGGATGAAGTCTTCTCTCAGTGAATTCTAGTACTTAACCCATCCAATATTTACAGTAGGAATAGAATGTAGAACATAGGGTACAGCACAGGAACAGGCCCTTCAGCCCACAATGCCTGTGCTGAACATGATGTCGAGCTGACCTTGTGGGTTTCCCCCAGCTGCTCCGGTTTCCTCCCATGTCTCAAAGCTGTTTGAGTTATTGATTCATTGGTTCATTGATGGTGTATTGATGAGTGGCAAAATGTGGAGAGAATAAAAGAGTGTTTTGTGTGGGATGGAGCTCGATAGTTGGAGAAGACTTGATGGGCTGAAGGGCCTGTATCCATTGTGCAGCTCGCTGGCTTGAAGAATCTTCTTCCATCAAAAGCTGGACACAAACTGCCGGAGTAACTCAGCGGGTGAGACAGCATCTCTGGATAAAAGGGAATAGGTGGAAAAGCAGTAGGACATTTCTTCAGAAGAGGTGGGGGAATAAAAAGGAGGCAAGAAAAGGCCAGAACAAATTAGGGCCTGCAACAGATGATGAGGAAGGGTGGAGCCCGTAATGGCCCATTGTTGGCTGGGGAAGATGTGCTAACGAGAAGGATACAAAGATGCGAACAATGGAATTGCTAGGACGACTAGGGTCGTCTACGGGACGACTAAGGGAGGGGGAGAGAGCGGAGGGGGAGGGAATGCAGGAGCTATTTGAAATTAGAGAAATCAATCTTCTTACCACCTGGTTGTAATCTGCCCAAGGTGCTGTTCGTCCAATTTGCATGTGGCATCACTCTGACAGTGAAGGAGGCCCAGGACAGAAAGGTCAGTGTGTGAACGGGATCATGAGCTCTCTGGCTGTGAGTATACTGGAAACAGCATTGTAGAAGGGAGGGGTGGGGGTGAGGCTGGAAACACTAAACATTGGGCAGCATCTATGGAGAGACCAGGCCCGTACAAAGCTTTCCAAAAAAGGGGGTGGCTTGACAGGATTACAAAAAAATTAATGTGAAATAATGTGCGCGCTGCGCACATCACAAGCGCGAAGCGTGAAGTCCCTCGATGCCGGGGTCCAGGGACCTGGAAGTGTGAAGCCCCTCGATGCCGGGGTCCAGGGCCCTGGAAGTGTGAAGCCCCTCGATGCCGGGGTCCAGGGCCCTGGAAGCGTGAAGCCCCTCGATGCCGGGGTCCAGGGCCCTGGAAGCTCTGGGGTTTTAGATGCTCTCTGATGCATTCTGAGCCTTATTTTGGAGCATTTTTGCACCAAATTTATGACCAATATTTCCAAAGTTTACGGGAAACTTAGAGGTAGCTTTTTCACACTGGGTGTTGGGTGTATGGATCAAGCTGCCAGAGGAGGTAGTTAAGGATGGGACTATCCTAATGTCTAAGAGACATTTGGACAAGTACATGGATAGGACAGATTTAGATGGATATGGGCCAAACATGTGTGAGTGGGACTAGTTTAGATGGGACATGTTGGTTGGTGTGGGCAAGTTGGGCTGAAGGGCCTGTTTCCACACTGCACCATTCTAGGACTAAAAAGTTATGAAGAAAAATGCATGTAGACAAGTAGAGCAGATTTGAAAGAGGAGTGAAATGTAAAGGCAGAGAGAGGTTTATGGGTGGAAAGGAACATAGGAAAGGAGGGGGGAGAGTGGGCTTGGGCAGATGGATGAAGGGAAAATAGATACAAAGTGCTGGAGTAACTCAGCGGGTCAGGCAGCATCTGCGGAGAATATGAATAGGCGACGTTTCACAGAGTGCTGGAGTAACTCAGCGGGTCAGGCAGCATCTCTGGAGAACATGGATAGATGACATGTCACAGAGTGCTGGAGTAACTCAGTAAGTCAGGCAGCATCACTGGAGAAAAGGTATAGATTATATTTCAAGACCGTTCTTCAGTGACATACGTAGACATTCCTGAATGTTACCCAAACCATCGTGAGCTACTTTGTTACGGTGCTTGCCCTCTCCTATAACGTGTCTGCTGCCTTGGGTGATGCAGGACAGGACACAAGCTTTGGGACACGGTGTGAAGCAGTTGCCAGCCGAAAAATCTGGATGGACGGGATGTGGAGAGGATGTTTCCACTAGTGGGAGAGTCTAGGACCAGTGGCCACAGCCTCTGAATTAAAATACATTCCTTTAGGAAGGAGATGAGCAGGAATTTCTTACGTCAGAGAGTAGTGAACTGTGGATTCATTGCCACAGACAGCTGTGGAGGTCAAGTCAATGGACATTTTTCAGGAGGAGATTGATAGATTCTTGATTGATAGGGGTGTCAGAGGTAATGGGGAGAAGGCAGGAGAATGGGTTTGAGAGGGAAAGATAGAGTCATAGAGTGATACAGTGTGGAAACAGGCCCTTCAGCCCAACATGTCCCAACTGCACTTGCCCCACCTGCCCACGTTTGATCCATGTCTCTCCGAACGTGTCCTATCCATGTACCTGCCTAACTGTTTCTTAACTGTTGCGATAGTCCCCTACTCAACTACCTCCTCTGGCAGCTTGTTCCATATATTTACCACCCTTTGTGTGAAAAACATACCCCTCAGATTCCAATGAAATCTTTTGCCCTTCACCTTAAACTTATGTCCTCTGCTCCTCGATTCACCTACTCTGGGCAAAAGACTCAACCATATCTATTCAAATCATGATTTTATAAACGTCTATTAGATCATCCCTCATCCTCCTGTGCTCCATGAAATAGATTCCCAGCCTACTCAACCTCTCCCTATAGCTCTGGCCCTCTAGTCCTTGTAACATCCTTGTAACTGTACCCTTTCCAGTTTGATGACATCTTTCCTATAACATGGTGCCCAGAACTGAATACAATACTCTGAATGCGGCCTCACCACCTTCTTATGCATCTGCAACATCTTCCAACCTCTATACTCAGCCTGAGTTACTCCAGCACTCTGTGAAACGTCACAGAACAGGAAAGATTAGCAAGTTTGCTGATGATACAGAAGTGAGTGGTTTTGCATATAGTGAAGATGGTTGTGAAAGATTGCAGCAGGATCTGGATCAATTAGCCAGGTGGGCAGAGGGATGGTTGATGGTTGCATGGTTCCTTGAAGGTCGTGTCGCAGGTATATCAGGTGGTCAAAACGTATTTTGGCACTTTGGCCTTCATCAGTCAAAGTATTGAGTATAGAAGTCGGGAGGTCATGTTGCAGTTGTATAAGCCGTTGGTGAGACCGCATTTAGAATATTGTGTTCAGTTCTGGGCCCATGTTATAGGAAAGATGTCAAACTGAAAAGAGTACAGAGATCCCCATCCTGGATCAGTCCAATCGGGGTTGTGTCGTCCGCAAACTTGAGAAGCTTGACAGAGGTGTCTGTGGAGGTGCAGTCATTGGTGTGGCGAGAGTAGAGGAGAGGGGAGAGTACGCATCTTGCGGTGCTCCTATGCTGAGCATTTGTGGGTCCGAGATATGCTTTCCCTTCTCACATGTTGCTTCCTGTCTGTCAGAATGCTGGTGATCCACCGACAGAGGGGTTCAGGCACAGTCAATTCAGAAAGTTTGGAGCGTAGTACATCTGGCTGTCTAGGTGCTGGAGGATGAAGTGCAGGCCCAGGTTGACTGCGTCATCCACAGATCTATTGGCCCAATATGCAAAATGCAGAGGGTCCAGCAGAGGGATTGTGATATTTTTCAGCTTGGCCAGCACAAGCCTTTCAACGGTCTTCATGACTACAGAGGTCAGTGCGACAAACCTGTAGTCAGTAAGACCAGTAACCCTTACCTTTTTGGGTACAGGGACAATAGTGGAGACTTTGAAGCAGGCAGGGACAGTGCATCTTTGCAGGGTCTGGTTAAAAATGAGTAATTGGGTGTGAAGTGTTGGTTGGGGTGGGGAAGGGTCCACTCTTTTCATACTGGAGTCTTGCCTTAAGTAGGTGTGAAGTGGTGAATGGGAGGGAGAGGGTGCCGTGTCCATTCTTTGCAGACTGGGATCTGGCTGTGTTTGTTGGGGAGGGGGTGCCAGGGTTACGTTTCTGATTTTCAAACCTGCAGTAAAACTCATTCAGGTTGTTCGTCAGCTGACGATTGTCCAAAGAGCGGGGGGCTTTCCTCTTATAGCTGGTGATTTCTTGCATGCCCTTCCATGCTGAAGAAGAGTCACTAGCTGAGAACTTGCTCCTCAACTTCCCAGAGTACCTTTCCTTGACAGCTCTGATTCCTCTTCTCGGCTCTTTATCGATTAGGCTATCTTTTAACTCTTTAACGATTAGGCTATCGGCTTGACACATATTTGCCCCCCACCCCCCCCCCGATCTCGAAATGGAAATGTTACATCTGAATTCCCATTAAAATGTATATTTATGTCACAAACTATGGAATTCATCTTTTTCAGTATTGTTATCGAGGAAAAGACAGCAGTTCCACTTGTTTAAAATTATTCATATGGAGGAGAAAATATAATAATAGCTCTAAAAGCTACCTTAATTTTGCTATCTCACTAAAGATAATCCCCCTTTCCCTCTTCCCTCCCTCATCTCTCTCTCCCCTCCCCCTAACTTCCTCACCTCCCTTCCCCTCTCTCTCTCCCCCTCCTACCCCCCCCCCCCCTCTTTCTGGCGGGGGGGGGGCAAAGATGAAGGTGGCGCAGGCCCAGCAGGGGCCCAGCGGCCGGGGGGCGATGAAGGTGGCGTGGGCCCAGCGGGGGTGGGGTGGGCCCAGCGGGGGTGGCGTGGGGGGAAGATGGCTTGGGCCCCAGTGGCGGGGGGAGGCGAGGGGAGTGGGACCCGCCACAGCGGCGACTGGTGTTGGGGTTACAGCCGCTGGGTTCAGATTCAGCCACTCCCGCCCGGCGACGGGAGAACGGTCTCCTGGTCACCAGGCTGGCCGTTGGTGAGGCTCCGACACCGCGGATGGAGAACCCGGACCGGGCGGGCAGACACCGCACACCGCACCCCCCCCCGGGCCCGGAAAAATGGGCACTCTCTTATCTCGCGGGCCAGATTAGACCCCCTCATGGGTAGTTTGAACCGAGGATAAAAAACAGACTCCCCCTCCTCCAATGCAATATTCCACTACTGACCTGGTGTAGACGACACGAGGCATCGAGCTCAATGTGTGGAATGCAATTGGCAGTCTGATCCCGCCCGGGCCCACTGCACACGTGCGGAGAGACGGCGTCATTTTGCGTCACTTCCCCAACTGCGCAGGCGCGGATGGTCGCATTTTTATCTCCCAAATCATCCGGCGGCCGGAACCAGAATTTTGGGTGCTTTTCCGACAAAGTGGAAATGCTGATTTTTTTTTTTCGGATGGTTTTTTTTCCGATTTTTTTTTTCAGAATTTTTTTTTTCCTCCAGATTTTTTTTCTTTTTTTTTCGGGATTTTTTCTTACACTGGGGGAAAAAAGGGGGGTGCGGTCGCACCCAACGCACCCCCCCCCCCCCCTTCGGACGGCCATGAGAGAGGGAAAGGTAATGTTTTAGGCTAAGGAATCTTGATCTGAACCTGCAGGACTGAACTGGTTTCATACTTGGGCTGCAAATTGGTTTAGGTTTATTATTGTCAGGTGCACTGAACAAACAGTGAAAAGCAATGGGGCAAGTTGGAAAAATGGGATTGTGTCCTAACTGTCTCAGTAAGGCCACCAGCATAATCAAGAATGTCACACCCCGGCCACTCCCTCTTCTCCCCTCTCTCATCGGGCAAAAGCTATAGAAGTGTGAAAACGCACACCCCCAGTTTCAGGGGCAAATTCTTCCCAGCGGTTATCAGGCAACTGAATCACTGAAGTTGAATCACCAACTGGATGCAGTCTTGACCTACGATCTCCCTCATTGGAGACCCTCAGACAGCCTCTTATCAGACTTTACTGGTTTTATCTTGCACTAAGCGTTATTCACGTAATTCCCTTTTCAATTTTCTGTTCACTGTGGACGCCTCGATTGTAATCATGTATTGTCGTTCCACTGACTGGTTAGCAGACAATTAAAGTTTCCACTGTACCTTGATACGTGTGACAATAAACAATAAACTAAACTCACCTTGTGGAAGGACCATTCAGAAGCCTGATAACAGAGGGGAAGAAGCTGCTCCTGAGTCTGGTGGTGTGTGCTTTCAAGTTTCTGTATCTTCTGCTCATCGGGACAAAGAGACGGAATGACCAGAGTGTGCGTGGTCCTCGATTACGTTGGCTGCTTTCCCAAGGCAGCATGAAGTGTAGATGGAGTCAACAGTGGGGAGTCTGGTCTTGTGTGATGGACTAGTCTACATACATCCACAGCTCTCTACAATTTCTTGCAGTCTTGGACAGAGCTGTTCCCAAGCCAAGCTGCGATGCAACCCGACAGTATGCTTTCAACAGGGCCTGTCCCACTTGGGCAACATTTGCACGTCATTTACGCGACAGCCTAAAAACAGGTTGGCGCGAGGTGACGTGCGCGTGACGCGTGGTGAGGCGTGGTGACGCATTTAGTGACGCACGGTAGCACGCGGTGCTTCCTTGCCCCCCAGGATTTTGGAATGTTCAAAATCCTGGGGCGACATTTTGGTGTCTCATCACGTCGTGCGCCCTGTCACACACTGACGTTTGCTGCCCTGTGGGTGACGCTCAGTTAGGGTTACGGTTGGGGTCAGGGACCACAGATGGGGTGTAAAATATTCTTCCTTCGATGCATGGATTTTAAACATCAATATATTAAAATTAATACAATAAAATCAATTTCTTCCGTTATATTTATAGATGTATTGGTCCGCTTCCAGATCCGATCACCGTCTCTTTTCACAGGGGTGGATTCAGTGAGTGTGGACTGGACTCCCCTCTCCCCTCTTCCCCCCTCCTGCCCCATCCCTCCTTTTCCACCCCCTACCCTTCTCCTCACCCCTCTCCTCCATCCCCCCTTTCTTCCCTTCCCCCCCTCTTCCGTCCTTCTCCCCGCTCCACTCTTCTCCCCCTTATCCACTAACCCCCCCTCCCCTCACATCCCCTTCTCCCCCTCTCCCTCCCTTCTCCCATTCTCCACCTCGCCCCCCCCCCCCCCCACTTTCCCCAAAGACCACCCATTTGTGGGCCCAGCCTGCGACCAGCGATCCCCCACACACACCACGGACAATTTATACAAACCTGTGCGCCTTTGGAGTGCAGGAGGACACCCAAACCCTAACCCTAACCCTAGCCCTAACCCCAACCCTAACCCTAGCTTCTGCCTGCTCCTCATGGGAACTAAACTGTTGGCCACGAGTTATTAGTGGGATCTAGCTGTCACAGGCTGGGTCCACAAATGGGGGGCGTCCCCATCTCCTTCCTTCTCAACGCTCCATTCTTCTCCCCCTTATCCACTACCCCTCCCCTCACATCCCCTTCTCCCCCTCTCCCTCCCTTCTCCCATTCTCCAACCTCCCACCCCCCCCCCCCCTCCCGCCCCCCCACCCCCCCCCCCCCCACACTTTCCCCGACACCACCCATTTGTGGACCCACTAATAGTACTGCACAAAGGCCACATCATCAGTTTTAGTAACAATGACTATGAGATAAATGCAGACTTTGGGAACAACCCCCCCCCCCCCCCCCCCCCCGCCCGTCCCCTCGCCTTGCTTCAATATGGGTGGTGGGTATTTAGACCCAGTGGCTGGAGCAGGTGGGTGGCACTGGTACATTGACAACATTGCCTGTACCCAGTAGATAAGCCCGCTGTCTCTGGGGGTTTGGAGAGACCATTGAAAGAGAGATTTGCCTCTGGGACAACTCGTGGCCAACAGTTTAGTTCCCACGAGGAGCAGGCAGAACATTGGGCTTCGAGTCTAACCCCTGGGGCCCCTGTGTCACATTTAGTTCAGAGATACAGTGCCCTTCGGCCCATCGAGTCTGCACCGACCAGCGATCCCCCGCACACTATCCCACACGCGCTAGGGACAATTTATACTTATACCAAGCCTATCATCCTAGAGTTAGGGTTACGGTTACAGTTAGGGTTAGGGTTAGGGTTAGGGTTAGGGTTAGGGTTAGGGTTAGGGCTGGGGCTAGGGCTGGGGTTAGGGTTAGGGTTTGGGTTTCCTCTTGAGCAACTGTGATCACAGGAGAGGGAAGATTAGGTGCAGATTTGATGGATGTGTTCAGACTGTACAAATAGTTCTAGTGCACTAAGGGAAATAGTTGAATGATAAAATTTGGCAAAAAGAACCAGATTGACTTGAAGCAAATTTTTTTTCCCCCTAATTGAGAGTTATAAGTTATCATAGAATTGCCATGGCAGAGAATGAGGCCATTCATCCCATCTAGTCAATACCGTCCTCCATTGAGCTAAAAAAAAAATGTTGCCACAAGTCACATCTGGTTCTTTTTCCCGTTTTTTGTCATAAATCTGTTGCTCTGGTCTCTCCCTCATCCCTGGGACCATTCGAGTAAACGTTCCCTGCACTCTCTCCAAGGTCTTGACATCATTCCTGCACCGCACAGATCAGCTCCATGCACAACTGCAAATGTCACCGCCTGCGACTCTTTGTATGCCAACGTCTCGCAGCTCCCGGCTCGAGTGCTGCCGAGAACGAAGGGGGTGGCCTGCTGCCATGTGCAGCGGCAGGCAGTAGATAGGACTGCTCGGCTAACACCGGGTCCTCGCTGACCAGCAATCCCCGCATATTAACACTATCCTACACACACTAGGAACAATGTTTTCAATACATTTACCAAGGCACTTTACCCACATACCTGCAAGTCTTCGGAGTGTGGGAGGAAACCAAAGATCTCGGAGAAAACACACGCAGGGCACGGGGAGAACGTACAAACTCCGTACAGACAGCACCCGTAGTCGGGATCAAACTGCGGTCTCTGACGCTGCATTCGCTGCAAGGCAGCAACTCTACCGCTGCGCCACCGTGCCGCCCCGCTTTGTAACTTTGTCCGTACCAAACCGTAGCGACACTTGTGTACTGTCTAGGTGAGGTCTGCTACATGATTTCACTAGCCTCGGTGTATGTGACAGTAAAGTATCATCATCAGTGTCATCCTGCACCTTGCAAGCTACTGAATAATACACATTTTTTCTCCATGCAGCCAGTTCCCTTCCTGCCAAAATGTATCACTCGGCTAAAGTATTTCTGCAATGATTTTATTTATGAGTTTACCCCCGTATTTTTTTTCTCTTCACAGTTTTTCCGGAGATTACTTTACAGTTCCCAGGGACTCCGGGACTGTGCACAGAACGGAGGGTGCCTGCTGTGTTTTATTTTATTATTGCTGACTTTAGAAAAGAAGCAAAGACTGGTAAAATAGAGATTGAATGGGGACTGTGCAGTGTCCAGCGATTCTTCTCACTTTGATACTTAAACAGTTCCTTTCCATTGTCATCATTCCTTCTCTTTCCGGGATATAAGTGATGCTTGAGCACACTTTAATAAATCCAGAAAACACGGATAAAGCTGAAATTTTACACACACAGCAAGTTGGCAAATTGGAAATATTTCTGGTGGCAGCTGACATGAACAGCTCCCAGTATTTCTGATCTGTTTTTCCTTATCCTATTTCCAAGCGCAAACTCTTTGCTTTCATAAGTTCATAAGTTATAGGAGCAGAAGCTCTGCCCATTGAGTCTACTCCGCCATTCAATCATGACTGATCTATCTTTCCCTCTCAACCCCATTCTCCTGCCTTCTCCCCACAACCCTTGACACCCTTAATAATCAAGAATCTGCCAGTCTCTGCCTTTAAAATATCCATTGACAACCTCCACAGCCATCTTATGGCAATGAATTCCACAGATTCTCCCACCTCTGACTAAAGAAATCCCTCCTCATCTAATTTCTAAAGGTACATCCTTTATTCTGAGGCTATGGCCTCTCGTCCTAGACCCCCCCCCCCCACTAATATTAAAACCACTTGACATTCACTCTATCCAGGCCTTTCACTATTCAGTAGGTTCCAATGAGGTTCCCCCTCATCCTTCTAAACTCCAGCGAGTACATTGCATCCCTTTTTTTATATTTTACAGTATATAAATATTCTTATATTTATAAGGAAAGGAATTGCAATGATATAGTGCCTATCAACCCCTTAGGGGGACACAATCTACTTTCCACCCAAAGAGATGGGTTTTCTGATGTATGGCCCCTGACATACATAATGTAGGAGAGCGAGCAGCCAAGTCACGGGCACTGTTCTGACCAAACACCTTCCTCACTGCAGCACTCCCTCAGTCCAATGTAGACACAAGGCGAGGCAGCGTCTAATTCGTTGCCTTACAGCACCAAAGACCCAGGTTTGATCCCGACTGTACTGAGTTTGTACGTTCTCCCTGTGACCTCATGGGTTTTCTCTGGGTGCTCCAGTTCCCCCCCCCCCCCCCCCCCCCCCCCCACACTCCAAAGACGTGCTGGTTTGTAGGTTAATTGGCTTCTGTAAAAAAATGTAAATTGTCCCTAGTGTGTAGGGTAGGTCAATTGTATGGGGTGATCACTTGTTAGAGCAAACTAGGTGGGCTGAAGAGCCTGTTTCCAAGCTGTACCTATAAAGTCTAAAGTCTAAAACAAGGAATTACAGATGCCAGTTTACAAAAATAGACACAAAATGCCAGAGTAACTCAGCGGGTCAGGCATTATCCCTGGAGAAAATGGATAGGTGACGCTTCGGGTCGAGACCCTTCTTCACACAAATAATCCTTGCTGGCTTCCTCGCCTCCCTCGTCCCTACGACCAACTTACACTTACACCCAGTTCTTCCATTTTCACTGGTCTAGTCTTTTCACTGACTGGATAGCACGCAACTAAAAGCCTTTCGCTATACCTTGTGACAATGATAAACTAAGCTAAACTTGTTCAAGACCTCACATGCTCTTCGTCGGCTCCAGGACTTCTGTTTTCTAGGCCCCCATTCCCTCATCTTCACCATGGATGTCCAGTCACTCTACACCTCCATCCCCCACCAGGAGGGTCTCAAAGCCCTCTGTTTCTTCCTCGACGGGAGAACCAATCAATCCTCGTCTACTGATACTCCCCTTCGCCTAGCGGAGCTGGTCCTTACCATCAATAACTTTTCGTTTGACTTCTCCCATTTCCTCCAAATACAAGGCATAGCTATGGGCACGCGCATGGGCCCTAGTTATGCCTGCCTCTTTGTAGGGTTCGTCGAACAATCCTTGTTCGAGACGTACAGTGGCCCCATCCCCGACCTCTACCTCCGCTACATCGACAACTGCATTGGTGTCGCCTCCTGCACCCACACACAACTCACTGACTTCATCCATTTCACCATTAACTTCCATCCGGCACTCAAATACAACTGGACCATTTCCGACATTTCCCTACCATTTCTTGTCCTTACTATCTCCATCGCAGGTGATAGACTTCTGACCAACATCCACTATAAACCCACTGACTCCCATGGCTATCTAGATTATACTTCTTCCCACCCTGCTTCCTGTAAGGACTCCATCCCCTACTCCCAATTCCTCCGTCTACGCCGCATCTGCACCCAGGATGAGGTGTTCCAAACCAGAGCATCGGAGATGTCCTAATTCTTCACGGAACGGGGATTCCCCTTTTCTACCATAGAAGAGGCTCTCACCAGGGTCTCTTCTATACCCTGTGACTGCTCTCACTCCCCATTCCCCCACTCATAACAAGGACAGAGTCCCCCTTGTCCTCACCTTCCACCCTACTAGCCGTCACATACAACAGATAATCCTCCGACATTTTCCCCACCTCCAACGTGATCCCACCACTTGCCACATCTTCCCATCTCCTCCCCTGTCTGCTTTCCACAGGGACCGCTCGCTCCGTAACTCCCTGGTCAATTTGTTCCTTCCCACCCGAACCACCCCCTCTCCAGGCACTTTCCCTTGCAACCGCTTGCTACACTTGTCGCTTTACCTCCCCCCTTGACTCCATTCAAGGACCCAAGCAGTCTTTCCAGGTGCGGCAGAGGTTCACCTGCACCTCCTCCAACCTCATCGATTGCATCCGCTGCTCTAGACGTCAGTTGCTCCACATCGGTGAGATCAACCGTACGCTTGGCGATCGCTTCGCCGAACACCTCCGCTCGGTTCGCAATAACCAACCTGATCTCCTGGTGGCTCAGCACTTCAAATCCCCCTTCCATTCCGAATTCGACCTTTCTGTCCTGGGCCTCCTCCATGGCCAGAGTGAGCACCACCGTAAATTGGAGGAGCAGCACCACATATTTCGCTTGGGCAGTTTGCACTCCAGCGGTATGAACATTGACTTCTCTAATTTCAGGTAGTCCTTAAGGGCCTGTTCCACTTGGCCATCATTTACACGACAGGTAGTGACTGACGCACAACGGTCGCGCGACAGTCGCGAGCGTCATCATACATCCGCACAGCCGTCTGGAGCGCATGACGTCATTTGAAGATAGACACAAAATGCTGGAGTAACTCAGCGGGACCGGCAGCATCTCTGGAGAGAAGGAATGGATGATGTTTCGGGTCGAGACTCTTCTTCAGTCTGAGTTACTCCTGCATTTTGTGTCAATTTCCAATCGCCTTGGCCCCGCTCTGGGAGCAGGAGTGGGGGCGGATCCTGATCCGCAACGGCCGTGAGCCCCAGGCCGAGCTCGGCGATCGTTTGCCTGCTTCTGCTGCTGTTGGGGGTGAGACGTTGTGCCGTGCCAGGGTCTTGGGCCTGTCCCACTTTGGCCGTCATTTACTCGACAGGCCGGTGGCGCGCGAACATTTCATGCAGGACAAAGTCCACACACCTCCACGCTAGCAGGTCGCGTAAATGGCACGCGAATGACGGCCACGTGGGACAGGCCCTTAACTTTCTCCTCCCCTTCTCAGCTCTCCCTCAGCCCTCTGGCTACACCTCTTCCTTTCTTCCTCCCCCCCCACCCTCACATCAATCTGAAGAAGGGATTCGACCCGAAACGTTGCCTATTTCCTTCGCTCCATAGATGCTTCCTCACCCGCTGAGTTTCTCCAGCATTTTTGTCTACCTTCGATTTTCCAGCATCTGCAGTTCCTTCTTAAACTTGTTTCACTAGTTTGTATTTCTTCGTGTTCATCTCATCCACAACCAACAATGGGCCATGTGGGCTCCACCTTTCCTTGATCATCGATGCCACCTCTGATTTGTTCTTTTCATACCATTCACTCACATGTTCTTTGTACCTTTTCACACCTCTAGTTTTCCTCTCCCCTGACTCTCTGTCTGAAGAAAGGTCTCGATCCGAAGCGTCGAGACCTTACCCCTTTTCACCAGAGATGCTGCTTGGCCCGCTGAGTTACTCCAGCATTCGGTGTAAACCAGCATCTGTAGTTCATTCTGCACGATCATAGCCCTCTGGCTCCAACTTTTCAAACTTCAACATGGATGCCATCTGCTTTATGACACCATAGAAACTAATCCCGTATTTGGATTTGAGATCAATTCTCTTCCTTCTGGCAACCCATGGTTTTATTTACTCTCTCTATCACACATGTATAATTACTTCATGTCGGGAGAAAGAATTGAGATGTTTTTGGTGCATTTTCTTCCGAACAACATCTGCTTCTTTGCTGGGGCTGAGGTGTTATGTAACAGTCTCTTATCTCGTTATGGGTTTAAATTTTAAAAGCCTGAGGTGTTTTTTTCCAATGGATTTTGAAAGCAAAACGTCACTAGTTTTTACTCACCATTCTTCTGCTTTTTACTTAAACTGCTTCCGTGACCTACATTTATATCCCCACAATTAAACATATGCTTTGCAGTACAATTTCCCAAGCAAAGCATTGTTATCTGCTCAAGTCTACAAAAATATTGTATAGTCCAGTCCATCACACAGACCAGACTTCCCACCATCGACGACTTCATCTACACTTCGAACTGGAACTCCTTTTTTTGTAGTGTAGGAGACCTTATTGAAGGTCTGAAGGGCCTAATGATCAGCTAAAGGGCCTTATTGTGGGCTGAAGGGCCTTATTGTGGGCTGAAGGGCCTTATTTTGGGCTGAAGGCCCTATTTCCGTGCTGTATCTCTAAAGTCGAAAGTCTAAACTCTTTAGGCCATGTGGCATTTGTGGAGGGAACGGACAGATGGCATTTTGAGTCGCGGCCCTTCTTCAGACTTGGATTTTCTATCACCATTTTTACAGTCACAGGATAACAGCAATAGCTCTTCCATTCTTCATTGCCAGAGTATTACATGATCTATTTCATCCAAGGAGTGCTGGAGTAACTCAGTGGGCCTGGCAGCATCTCTGGAGAACATGGATAGGTGATGTTTTGGGATGGGACCCTTCTTCAGACAGATTGTGGTGGGGGAGAGGGGGGGGGGGGGTTTATTGGAAGCTGGAAGAGGAGGGAATAGGACAAAGGCTAGGTAAGTGGATAGGGGTCATAAGGTCATAAGGTCATGAGTAATAGGAGTAGATTTAGGCCATTCACCCCATCAATGTATACTCCGCCATTCTATCATGGCTGATCAATTTCCCCCTCCTAACCCCATTCTCCTGCCTTCTCCCCATAACCTCTGGCACCTGTACTAATCAAGAGGGGTGAGGGGTGTTTTGGGGGTAGGCCATTTAGGACTTAGATAAAGAAAAACTTCTTCACCCAAAGAATTGTGAATCTGTGGAATTCTCTGCCACAGAAGGCAGTGTAGGCCAATTCACTGGATGTTTTCAAGAGTTAGATTTAGCTCTTAGGGCTAAAGGAATCAAGGGATATGATGAAAAAACAAGATCGGGGTACTGATTTTATTGAATGATCACATTGAATGGCAGTGCTGGCTCAAAGGATCGAATGGCCTACTCAGGCACCTATTTTTCTATGTTTTTTCTATGTTTTCTATGATAAGCAATGGTTGGGCAAAAGTCAGAGATGAAAAGACAAAAGGTAAGAGATAAGTATAAACGAGGTGTGAATTTTGAAGCCAGAGGAAGGAAAATAGGTGGAGGGAGAGACATCAAAAAGAAGGGTATCAATCCAAAACGTCACCTATTCCTTTTTGTGTCTATCTTCAAGATAACAAGTGTTACTGTTTCACACATCTAATGGAATGTTGGCCTCCCTGAATATAAAGGTTAAATGTTCAAAAAGTTGAGATGATAGAGTCTTCAGAAAGATTGGTTTCGATCTTCTCAAGATATTCTATTTGTGAAAAGCATAATGTGCAATTTAACGCTGCTGGTTGAAATGATTTGTCAGCAGTTATGAAGCTGGCTCCTAGAAGAACAACGAACCATTAGTGCGTCCAGGTTTATAGGCTCTGTAATTGTTGCAGCAATATTGAGTATATGCCATATCTGTCAACTCGTTTGAGCCCAATATGTACACAAAAGCTTTCAAACATGTCTCACTCCAATCTCTCCAGCCCTGAACGTACTGCCATCGACTCACTCCGTAACAACCCAGACTGGGTTATCAAACCCGCCGACAAGGGAGGTGCCGTGGTAGTCTGGCGCGTTGATCTCTACAAAGCGGAGGCCGCGCGCCAACTCTCGGACACCTCCTCCTACTTACCCCTGGACCATGACCCCACTGACGAACACCAGGCCACCATTTCGAGCACCATAACCAACTTCATCAGCTCGGGCTCCCTACCCCACCGAGCCTCCGACCTCATCGTTTCCCAGCCCCGCACGGCCCGATTTTACCTTCTCCCCAAAATTCACAAACCCGACTGCCCTGGCAGACCCATTGTCTCTGCCTGTTCGTGCCCCACCGAACACATTTCCACATACCTTGACGCCATCCTATCCCCCTTTGTTAAATCCCTCCCCACCTATGTTCAAGACACCTCCGACACTCTCCGTCGGCTCCGTGCATTCCATTCTCCAGGCCCCCATCCTCTCATCTTTACCATGGACGTCCAGTCACTCTACACCTCCATCCCCCACCAGGACGGTCTCAAAGCCCTCCGGTTCTTCCTCGACCAGAGGAGCAACCCATACCCGTCCACTGACACCCTCCTCCGCCTAGCAGAGTTGGTCCTCACCCTCAATAACTTCTCTTTTGATTCCTCCCATTTCCTCCAAACACAAGGCGTAGCTATGGGGACACGCATGGGCCCCAGCTACGCTTGCCTCTTTGTTGGGTACGTCGAACAATCCTTGTTCTCGGCGTACCAGGGCCCCATCCCCGACCTCTACCTCCGTTACATCGACGACTGCTTTGGTGTCACCTCCTGCACCCACACACAACTGACTGACTTCATTCATTTCACCACCAACTTCCATCCGGCACTCAAATACACTTGGACCATTTCCGACACTTCCCTACCATTCCTTGACCTCACCATCTCTATTGCAGGTGATACGCTCCTGACCGACATCCACTACAAACCTACTGACTCCCACAGCTACCTGGACTACTCTTCCTCCCACCCTGCTTCCTGTAAGGACTCCATCCCCTATTCCCAATTCCTCCGTCTACGCCGCATCTGCTCCCAGGATGAGGTGTTCCACACCAGGTCATCACAAATGGCCTCATTCTTCAGAGAACGGGGATTCCCCTCCCCCACTATTGATGAGGCTCGCACCAGGGTCTCCTCCATACCCCGCAACACTGCCCTCGCTCCCCATTCCCCCACTCGCAAACAGGGCAGAGTCCCCCTGGTCCTCACCTTTCACCCCACCAGCCGGCAAATACAACATATAGTCCTCCGCCAGTTTCGCCACCTCCAACGTGACCCCTCCACCCGCCACATCTTCCCATCTCCCCCCCTGTCTGCCTTCCGCAAAGACCGCTCCCTCCGCAACTCCCTTGTCCATTCTTCCCTCCCCTCCCACTCTACCCCTTCCCCGGGCACTTTCCCTTGCAACCGCAAGAAATGCTATACTTGTCCCTTCACCTCCCCCCTCCACTCCTTTCAGGGGCCCAAGCAGTCCTTCCAGGTCCGACAGAGGTTCACCTGCACCTCCTCCAACCTCATCTACTGCATCCGCTGCTCCAGATGCCAGATGATCTATATTGGTGAGACCAAGCGGAGGCTTGGCGATCGCTTCGCCGAACACCTCCGCTCGGTCCGCAATAACCAACCCGACCTCCCGGTGGCTCAGCACTTCAACTCCCCCTCCCATTCCACATCCGACCTCTCGGTCCTGGGCCTCCTCCACGGCCAGAGTGAGCAACACCGCAAGCTGGAGGAACAGCACCTCATATTCCGCTTGGGGAGTCTGCATCCTTTGGGCTTGAATATTGAATTTTCTCAATTCTGTTAACCCTTGCTGTCTCCTCCCCTTCCCACCTCTCCCTCAGCCCTCGGGCCCTGGCATTCCCTCTATCTCTATCTCTCCCCCACCCTAGTCGCACTAGCTTCTCATTTTCACACCACAAACAGCTTACAATGGCTTGTTCCCTTTATCACCGATACTTTTTTGCATATCTTTCACTCATTGATCTCTCCCCCACCCTAGTCGCACTAGCTTCTCATTTTCACACCACAAACAGCTTACAATGGCTTGTTCCCTTTATCACCGATACTTTTTTTGCATATCTTTCACTCATTGTTCCTTATCTCTCCACATCACCGTCTATATCTCTCGTTTCCCTGATCCCTGACCAGTCTGAAGAAGGGTCTCGACCCGAAACGTCGCCTATCTCCTTCGCTCCTTAGATGCTGCTGCACCCGCTGAGTTTCTCCAGCTTTTTTGTGTACCCTTTCAAACATCAAAGAAGGTTCTCAACATTTGAGTTGAGTTATTACTCAAAGAGAACATTTTCAAATTATGACACTGTCACAGAATTATGGTATAAAAATCTAAAATACAGATCTTCAACCCATTAGTTAATTGAATTCTGCACAAAGTTTTAAATCAGTTATTGGTCACATTAACATGATTATATGACAACATTGTAACATAGTGCTATCTACATTTTTAACAATAAAGCATTATCATTTGAGTTATAGAGTGATTAAAAAATTAATCACAATTATTCATGTGATTACAAAAAAGTAATTGTGATTTAATTGCGCTTTTAATTGTGCTGTAAATCAATAGTGAATTGGCAAAATTTTGGACAGTACCATAGGAAAAAGCAGTGTCTTTGGCACTGAGGAGGGAAGGGGAGGGAGAGAAACGGGGAGAGAGAGAGAGAGAGAGAGAGAGAGAGAGAGAGAGGGTGAGAGGGAGAGAGGAGAGAGAGAAAGAGAGAGAGAGAGAGAGAGAGAGAGAGACTCTCTTTCTGCTCCGACAGCTGAGAAGCTTCGAAACAACTCTTTCAAAGGTTTTTGCCAGAGGAAGAGGGACAGAGGCAGTCAGAGTTCGAAGTTTGACTTAACGTCAGACTGCGGAAACTTTCCTTTTTAAAGGATTTCTCCATTCAGTGAGGGATTCCAGTGCGCTTCTGGAGTGCCGTGGGGGCAGCAGTGGCTGGTGGATTGCCAATTGTACCTGGAGACCGGGTGCCGGAAAGAGGAGGTGTTTATGTCGTTTCCAGCACCGTAACCCTGCTCCCATCCCGTTTTGCCCAGCGCAGGTCGCCTGGGCTTAAACAACGAGAAGGTACTTTTCGAATCTGCAGTTTCCGGAGGCTTGGAAGGCCTGAGAAAAGCCTCCCAAGAGCTGCTCGTCGCAGAGACGTTGAGCATGGGCGCATTTCCGTGCTCGGCTGGAGAGAACTGCTTCTGCTGCTCTTTTAAACTGAGACTGAGATCGCTCTTGAGCTAAGACTGCTGTTGTCTCTGATGCTGGTTTGTATTCCTGTAAGGATGGCAGCGGCTCAGTCTCGGGCTCTGAGCTACGCAGCTGCGGTTTCGGCTGCGCCTTCGGGGTCACTCGGGGAGGAGCCTTATGTTGACTTTGGGGGGGGGGGGATCCAATACATGATCAACGGTTCAAACTGGGTACCGGTGGACCAGGGATGCTATAGAAATGTGTCTGCATGATCTTTTCCAGAAAGATGTGACAGCAGTTGCAGGGGCGAGTGTGAGATTATATTAAAGTCACAGCAGGATGTGGCCTTAGCTCTGGAGAAGGTGCTCACAGTGGGCGGGATCTTTGTACCGGTGGAACCGTGGGTGTCCACCGTGAGACCAGTTCTCCTGCGCTGCGTTCCCACTTTCATCCGGGATGCACTCCTTCTTCCACACCTAGCAAAGATTGGGGAGGTGCGGTCTAGACTGACAAGGCTTATACAGCCGTGGTGTGACCCGCGTTCTAAGGGGATCTCAAGTTTTAAGAGGTGGGTGTTTATGAAAATGTGAACGGGGTCGGGCGTGGAGGGGAGCTTCTTCGTGGAGCATGATGGGCTCCCATACCGTGTGCGTTGGAGTTGGGGGGAGGCACGGTGTCATGCGTGCAAGGAGTCTGGACACTTCCGCAGGGATTGTCTCAATAGCCGGACTGCTGCAAGGAATCCCAATGCAGCAGCCCAGGAAAGTACTGCTGGCCCATCCGGAGCTCGGTAGCCTGGGGGCGGCACTGCTGGCCCGTCCGGGGCTGCCAGTCCCACCTCGGTGGCCCAGGGCGGCACTGCTGGCCCGTCCGGGGCTGCCAGCTCCACCGTGGTGGCCCAGGGCAGTGCTGCCCCCCTGCCCCCCACATCCTGTACCTGCAGCGGCAGGTGACGGCAAGGCACAGGGGGAGGGGGAGGGGTGGCAGATGCAGAGGGGGAAGAAGTCCAAGAGGAAGGATAAACACCTCCAAGCGAGTGGATGGGCCCACGCTCACACCTGAGCCCACCCAAAGGGCTCACACCTGTTGGCCCCGGAGGTCCAAGAGGCACCTGGCGGGGTTCAACAAGGAGCTGAGGAGGTTCCGAAGGGAGTGGGGGAGGTTCCGAAGGGAGCTGAGGAGATTGAACAAGGGGATGGAAAAGAGGAAGCCGATTGTGTGGAGCCGAGGACCCTTCCTTTATGGAGGTCACCGTACCACCGCTCATCAGCGGGACAAAAAGAAGGCGTGGGCCTTTGAGGGAGAGCACAGCCCTGGGCCCAAAGTCAGGGGGGCAGCCCACCTCAAGACCTTCCACCCCTGTCGAGGCCGGTGGCCCAGGACTAGTGTCCTCTGGGCCGGAGGATGTCCCTTCATTTCAGGGGTCTTCCGAGGGTGTAATCTCACCAGTTGTTGGGGTTGGCTGAGGAAGTAGGAGAGACTCCAGAAACACCGGCTCCTTCTGTGAGGTTAGGCCTCTGGAGGCGGAGGCTGGAGACTCTCTGGGTGATGCTGTCGGAGTGGGTACCCTGGGTGCAGAGAGGGACGGGACTTTTTCGGGTCATGACCCTCAATTGGATTCCGAGGGAACACACGGTGTCCATGGGGACGCTGGAGGCCTTCCGTGTACGGTGGTCGCCGCGAGGCGTCGAGAGCATTGTAAATAAAGATTGCACCGTTGTATTATAATGTCTGCTTGATGTATATTGTGACCATCGAACGTTTATGTACTTTTGGTACACTGCAATTTGCAATTGTTGAATAAAGTCCTTGGAAAGGAAAAAGAAGAGAGGGAGAGAGAGAGAGAGAGAGAGAGATGTTACAGAGGGAAAGAGGTTCAAGAGAGAAAGGTTAAAAATAGATTAAGGTTAGAGACAGAGAAAACCCTATGGAACATCAGACGCTGGAATTTTGAGTAAAACACATGAAACACATCTGTGGAGGATATAGATTGATGATGCCTCGAGTTGGCACCCTCCTTCAGATTAAGAAGGGTCTTGACCCAAAATGGTGCCTATCCATTCCCGCCACAGATGAGTTAGTCTAGCACTTTATGTTTGGTAGAGAGTGAGTGAGAGTGGTGAGTGAGAGAGAGAGAGAGAGAGAGGGGGGAGAGAGAGAGAGAGAGAGAGAGAGAGAGAGAGAGAGAGAGAGCCGTTAAAGAGAAGAGAGTGAGAGAGAGCGAAAGAAAGATTAAAAAGAGGGAATGGTTGGTGCGAGAAAGTGAAATGGTGGTGAGGCTAAGTGGTTAGAGTGAGAAGGAGATTAGAGAATGAAAAAGGTATGAGAGAGAGCGAGAGAGAGAGAGAGAGAGAGGTTGAAAGGAGAGAGTAGAAATAGAGAAGGAGGAGCAATGAAAAGAGGGGTGAAAGCAAAGGAAAGGGAGGACATAATGTGGATGTGAAAAGAATTTGAGAAGAGTGAGTGGAAACAAAGTGAGGAAGGACTCGCTGGAGTTTAGAAGAATGAGGGGAGATCTAAATGAAACATACAGAATAGTGAAAGGCTTGGTTAGGGTGGACGTGTAGAGGATGTTTCCAATAGTGGGAGAGTCTAGGACAAGAGGTAATAGTCTCAGAATTAAAGGACGTTCTTTTAGTGGTGAACCTGTGGAATTCTTTGCCACAGTTCGCTGTGGAGGCCATCAGTGGATATTTTTAAGGCAGAAATAGATTCTTGATTAGTACAGGTGTCAGAGGTTATGGGGAGAAAGCAGGAGAATGAGGTTAGAAGGGAGAGATAGATCAGCCATGATTGGCAGAGTAGACTTGATGGGCCAAATGGGCTAATTCTACTCCTATTCCTTATAGCGTTATGACCTTATGCCAGAGCGAGAGGAAGGGAACTGGGTAATGTCACTGGGCACTTTTAGTCAGGATTGAACCCGGTGCCTGGTGCTGTCAGGCAGCAACTCTACCGTTGCACCATGGAGCTGTAACTTACATAGAACAGAGAACAGTACAGGAGACACATGGAACTGCAGATGGTAGAATTCTATATGGAACACAAAGTGTAACAAAGACCAAAGAACAGTGCAGCACAGGAATGGCCCCTTCGGCCCACAATGTTTGGTCTGAACATGATGCCCATTTACAGTGCTGGAGTAACTCAGCGGGTCAGGCAGCCTCTCTGGGGGATATGGAAATTGAAGCTTTGGAGGGTCATAACAGTACAGCACAGGAACAGGCCTTTCAGCCCACAATGTCCGTGCCATGTTAAACTCTATTTCCTTCATATCCATGTGCCTATCCAAAAGCCTAATAAACAACTTCATTGCATCTGCTTCCACCACCAGCCCTGACAGTGGGATCCAGGTACCCACTACCCTCTGTTTAAAAAAAATAACTTGCCCTGCATATCTCTTTTAAACTTTGCCCTTCTCACCTTAAAGCTATGTCTTTGATTTTTCCTCCCTGGGAATAAAGTTCTGTCTAACTTATCCAGGCCTCTCATAATTATATATACTTCAACCAGGTTTCCCCTCACCCTCCATGTTCTCTTCTGTATTCTGTGTTCTGTGTTCTGTGTTTTATGTTCTATGTTCTATGTTCTATGTTCTATGTTCTATGTTCTGTGTTCTATGTTCTGTGATCTATGTTCTATGTTATGTGTTCTCTGTTCTATGTTTTATGTTATATGTCTATATTCTGTGTTCTAAGTTCTATGTTCTGTGTACTGTGTTTTATGTTCTCTGATCTCTGTTCTATGTTCTGTGGTGTGTGTTCTATGTTCTATGTTCTATCATCTATGTTCTATCATCTATGTCCTGTTCTGTGGTGTGTAACTTATCTAAGCCTCTCATAATTATATATACTTCAACCAGGTTTCCCCTCATCCTCCATGTTCTCTTCTGTATTCTGTGTTCTGTGTTCTGTGTTTTATGTTCTATGTTCTATGTTCTATGTTCTATGTTCTATGTTCTATGTTCTGTGTTTGACATTCTGCACACACACTCTCACACACCCGCACTCTCTCTCGCACACGCACCCACACACACGCGTGCACACATACACTCTCACACACACTTTAATCACTCACGCACACGCACACGCACAGCGTCCCAGGCCACCCACACACGACAGAGACTGGCGCGCTCTGTGGAGCAGTGACGGGAAAGAAGGATGCAGCCCGCGATCACATACCTCTCCTGCAGCAGGAGATGAAGATGTAATTATAGGATGAATTAAGTCAATGTGAGAAATGGGAAAGCACCTAATTAATAACTCACGACCCACCAAACAAATTGGAGAAGGTTTGCGTTGGGAGCAGGCAATCTGAGATCGAACCCCTTCATTAGTGGGTCATTAATTACAGAGCAAGAGGCACTTGCCTCCCAGATTTCTATCCATAAAATGAATCATTTCACCTCCCTAATGCACCAGTTACCCGGGGATAAAATTCCACAAAGAAAAGAGATGGGCGATCACTCTGTCTTTGCAATAATTTTACTTGAAAGCCTCAGCTCATTAGTATGCGGACCTCTGAGCCTGCCTCTGAAAATCACCTCCACTTCAAACATCAGGGATAAATTCTACATCCAATTAAACTTAGAACCTTCTCAAATTTGACATAGTTTTATAAATCAGAGAAACGCAGGTTTGAGAAGCAAATTTAAATTCTCGTAATGTTGTAGTCATGCTTTGATTGTAATAATTATTAAAGGCGAACCTTACCCTTCCACTTCACACTCAATTGGAGACATTTACCTGCAGTATCACTTTGCAGGGAGATTTGAACCATATAATTCAACATGCCACCAGTGAGAGACAGTCACCTCGAGCTAGAGGGAGAGGTTGGTAAGGCCGTGTGCGGACGTGGCGCCAAAGCAGAGAAGTCGAAGCCAAAGAGCCGAATGGAAACGAGGCCGAAACGCCAATAAACCGAAAGATTACGAAGACGAAACGCCCACTAACCGAGAGGATGGGACGCCTAAACGCAAACTAACCAAAAGGGCGGGACGCCTAAACCCAAGGAACCGAAAAGCTGCGTCGCCTAAAAGCAAACTTACCGAATGGCCGCTCTGTCGAAACGTCACCTACCCGAAAGGCGGAGGCGCCTACACGCCAAGGGACCGACTGCCGCTCAACAGAAAAGTCCAATAATAGACATGGCGTTGCTGTGGGGCGGGACTTGTCAGAGATTTTGGTCCCGACCCCCGTGTCCATCACATCACTGTGAAGGCATGAACATTGTCCCAAACCTCCGCTCCACCCGACCCGCAGCCCGCGGAGGGTGGCCGTGGGAGAGTGGGGGCTGCACACCTTCGACCGCTTTCAACTTGGTGCTTGGGTTCAGATTGCCCAGTCACCTATGGCTTGTGTGAGAAAATGACCCCCACGCTCCCGTCTCCTCCTTCTCTCTCCCCTCTCTCCCACTCTCTCTCCTCTCTCCTCCTCTCTCTCTCTTCTCTCTCCTCCTCTCTCTCCCCACTTCTCTCTCTCTCCCTCTCCGTTCTCTCTCTCCCTTCTCTCTCTCCTTTCTCTCTCTCCCTTCTCTCTCCTCTTCTCTCTCCCCTCTCCTTTCGCGGCCCTCATTACGTCCCGCCCCCGGCACCGTCATGTGCGTTATTGGGCTTTTCTGCTGTTCGGCAGTCGGTCCTTTGGCTTGTAGGAGACGCCGCCTTTCGGGTAGGTGGCGTTTCGACAGAGTGGCCATTCGGTAAGTTTGCTTTTTGGCAATGTAGCTTTTCGGTTCGTTGGCGTTTAGGCATCCCGTCCTTTCGGTTAGTTGGCGTTTCGCCTTCGGACTCTTTCGGTTTATTGGCGTTTCGGCCTCGTTCCCATTCCATTCGTTGGCTTCAGCTTCTTGTCTGGCGG
The DNA here is from genome assembly GCA_035221665.1 of Okamejei kenojei. Classification (NCBI taxonomy): domain Eukaryota; kingdom Metazoa; phylum Chordata; class Chondrichthyes; order Rajiformes; family Rajidae; genus Okamejei; species Okamejei kenojei. The sequence continues at coordinate 28,482,593 of CM069147.1, read as the reverse complement.
CGCCACGTCCGGGTACCGGTAAGGTTCGGAGTCGGAGTATTGTGCTCAGTTTTGGTCAGGCAGCTTCTCTGGAGAACATGGATAGGTGACGTTTCAGGTTGAGACCATCTCGACCCGAAACATCACAGATCCATGTAGAAAAGATGGAAAGAGTGCAGAGAAGATTTGCAAAGACGTAGCCAGGACTCGAGGGCCTGAGCTGTAGGGAGAGGATGGGCAAGCCTGGACTTTATTTCTTAGAGCACGGGAATCTGAAGGCAGATCTTATAGAGGTTTATAATGTCATGAGGGGTCTTTTAGGGCAATCAAGAACAAGAGGACATAGGTTTAAGGTGGGAAGGGAAAGATTTAATACGAACCTGAGGGGTAACCTTTTCATACAGAGCGAGGTGGTTATATAGAACGAGCTGCCAGAGGAGGTAGTTGAGGCAGGTACAATAACATCATTTAAAAGGCAGGTAGAAACAAAGAACTAGTTAATACACAAAAAGACACAAAGAAATGGTCTCATCATGAAATGTCACCTGTCCATGTTCTCCGGAGATGCTGCCCTGATCTGCTGTGTAATTCCAGCACTTTGTGACCATTTAATAGACATTTGGGCAAGCCCCTGGATAGGAAAGATTTAGAGAGATATGTCACACACATACAAATGGGACTAGCGCAGATGGGCATATTGACACACATGGACAAACTGGGCCGAAGGGCGTGTTTCCGTGCAGTATAACTCCAGCATGCGACTGGGGAACATAATGTGAAATAAGGGAACAACAATGTTTTACAGTTTTCTGCTTACAGTAAACAGAAATAGGGAAAGAACTATTTTACTTCGAGAGATGATCGGGCGGCACAGTGGGGAGCGGTTGAGCTGCTGGCTTATACCACCAGAGACTCGGGTTCGATCCTGACCATGGGTGCTGTTTGTTTGGGTTTTCTACATTCTCCCTGTGACCCCGTGGGTTTACACCTGCTGCTCCTCCCATACTCCAGACGTACAGGTTTGTAGGCTAATTGGCTTTGGTAAAGTTGTAAATTGTCCCTATTGTGTAAGATAGTGCTAATGTGCAGGATGCTCACTGGTCGGAATGGACTTAGTGGGCCTGTATCTCTAAAGTCTAAAGATCCAGTGAGAATTATTTTCCAAATTAATTGCTTATTCTTAGCTAGGTATCTAGAAATAAATTCAGGGCACTTGTCTTTATTGCCAAGTGCATTGGTTCTCGACCCAAAACATCATCTATTGCTTTTCACCAGAGATGCTGCCTGACCCGCTGAGTTAGTCCAGCATTTTGTGTCGACCCTCGGTGTAAACCAGCATCGGCAGTTTCTTCCTACACATTGGTTCTTTCTGCAGTTGGAAAGCCAAGGACAGATTAGGGATAGTCAGCATGGCTTAGTACATGTGAAATTGCACTGACAAACTTGGAGGAGACCAAAAGGGTTGAAGAGGGCACTAGGCACTGTCTACAGGGACTTTAGCAAGGCTGTTGACAGGGTTCTACATGGGAAACAGGTCCAGTAGGTTCAACCACAAGAGATCCAGGGTGAGCTGGACCATTGGATACAAACTTGACCTGATGGAAGCAGTTAGAGGGTGGTAGAGTCATAGAGTCATACAGCGCGGAAACAGGCCCTCCGGCCCAACTTGCCCACGGCGCACAACATATCCCATCCACACTTGGCCCATCTGCACATGGTTGACCCTAATCCCTCTAATCCTTTAAGACCGAGATGAGAAAGACTTTTTTCACACAGAGAGTGTTGAGTCTCTGGAACTCTCTGCCACAGAGGATAGTGGAGGCCAGTTCATTGGCTATATTTAAGAGGGAGTTAGATGTGGCCCTTATGGCTAAGGGGATCAGGGGGTATGGAGAGAAGGCAGGTACGGGATACTGAGTTGGATGATCAGCCATGATCATATTGAATGGTGGTGCAGGCTCGAAGGGCCGAATGGCCTACTCCTGCACCTAATTTCTATGTTTCTATGTTTCTAAACCTGTCCTATCCATGTACCTGACCAAATGTTTTGATAGTATCTGCCTCAACAGGTTCCTGTTTCCGCGCTGTATCTCTAAACTAAACTAAACTAAACAAAGAATAGGAAGTAATAATTGAAAAATGAAGTTAGAATGTCTGAGTAAGTAATAAATGTAAAGATATGGAATGGACATAGATGGGGTGCCTGCGATATCAAACTCAGTTATCAACGTGTAGAGTGAATGGTATGTGCTGTATGAATAAATGCGATCGGAGAGATTGTTTGTATATTTGGGGCTGCGATTGTTGCTGTTTCTTTCTCATTTGATTTGTGTGTCATTGTCATCAAAGGACGCAGCGACTGGAGCGAGTTCATTTCTTTTCAGGTTGTGTTGATCTCGCTTGAATTCGTTCAACAATGCACTAGTTTCTAACAATGTTGAGACTTGCTCTTGGATCCAGATATGCAATTTGAACTCAGGAACATAGAGGGGTACAGCACAGGAACAGGCCCTTCGGCCCACAATATCTGTGTCAATGGTTCAATGTAATGGTGCTTTATTTGTCGCATGTGCAACTGCACGGTGAAATTATTTTTGCATATATTACACATGCTGGCGCTGCCATTTTTGGCGCCATTATTCAAACTCCAACGTCTGGTCGGCCCGCGTGCTCGATGAATTGGAGGTGTTCCCGCGAACTGATGTCCCTCTCTTCTCGTCTGGCCATCTCTGTGTCCCGGGGGTGCTCGAGGCATTACCCCGGTTCGCCCTCCTACTGACCGATTCCTAACGCCCGATGTCTCCGGCTCCCTCCCAGTTACGCTGTCCACCGAGCCTTACCCGGTCCCATCAACCGACGAGCCTTTAGCCAGCGTCCTGCCAACAAAAGAGCCGACCATTGAACATGATGCCAACTTAAACTAATCCCTTCTGCCTGCACGTGAACCACTTCCCTCCATTCCCTACATAGTCAGGTTTAGGTTTATTATTGTCATGTGTATCGAGGAACAATAAAAAGCGTTTGTCTGCAGGCTGAGTAATCAAACCCGGCAATGTCACACATGAATACAATCAATCCAAAAGGTAAAGCAAAGAGAATGATACCCGAGTGCAAAATTTAGCTCTAAAAAGTCTCTTAAATTGTATCTGCTTCCATCACCCCTGGCAGTGTGTTGCAGGTACGCGTGTATAGAATGATTTGAGTGTACTGTATGCAAAACGAGCTCTTCACTGTAACTCTGCATTGAACATAAGATCATAAGTGATAGGAGTAATTAGGCCACTCGGCCCATCAAGTCTACTCCGTCATTCAATCATGGCTGAGCTATCTCTCCCTCCTAACCCAATTCTCCTGCCTTCTCCCCATAACCTCTGACACTCGTATGTATACATGACAATAATAATAATAATACTCAATTTAGATAGAAACACAGAACTGCAGATGCTGGTTTACACCAAAGGTAGACACAAAGTGTTGGAGTAACTCAATGGGTCAGGCAGCATCTCTGGAGAAAAAGGATGGGTGACATTTTGGGTCAGAACCGCTCTTCAAACTCAAAGGGTCCCGACCCAAAACGTCACACCTCTTTTTTTTCCCCAGAGATGCTGCCTGGCCCGCTGAGTTACTCCAGCAGTTTGTGTCTATCTTTAAAATCAGGTCGAGTTCCCCAGGTAGTGTCTAGGAAAGTAAATCGCAGTGTTCACAGTCGGATCAGAAACAAGAGTTGCACAGCGGAAAGAGTTGCTGCCTTACAGCGCCAGAGACCCGGGTTCGATCCTGACTACTGGTGCTGTATGTATGGAGTTTGTATGGTTTGAGTGTGACCGCATGGGGTTTCTGCAGGTGCTCTGGTTTCTTTCCGCATCGCAAAGGGTTTGCAGATTAATTGGCTTCTGTAAATGGTCCCTAGTCTGTACGATAGGACTAATGCACGGGGATTGCTGGTCGGTACAGACTCAGTGGGCCATAGGGTTGGTTTCCACACTGTATATCTAAAAAATAAGTTAAAGTCTGCTGATTCACACATGTCAGCTCTTTTGTACCTCTTTTGTTCGTTAATTTGGAAGCAGATTGTGAGCCAGAATTGGCGTGCTGGTACAGTAAAAGTGCCTGTAATAATTTCCAGGAAACATCAGAAGACCGAGAACATGATTACACTTTACTAATGACAACTAGCACCTGTGCTTTTTACCATCATCATAATGATCACACTGGCTCATGAGTCAGATGTATATTAACATGCAGATGCTTCTCCTCATTGAATGTGTGTTTCAGATACACCTAACATGTTAGAAACAAAGCACTGCAAGATGTTGGTTTATAGACACAAAACGCTGGAGTAACTCAGCGGATCAGGCAGCATCTCTGGAGAATAAGGATGTTTGTCATTTCTGGTCGGACTCTTTTGTGGACTGGGCGAGGGACTTTTCTGATCAGGACCCTTCTAGAAACTGTATTGGTAACGTTTTGGGATTCACTATAGAAACTACTTCCCTCTGCCTTTCCCCAGTGTCTTGAGTTTAGTTTAGTTTAGTTTTGAGATACAGCGCGGAAACAGGCCCTTCAGCCCATCGGGTCCATGCTGACCAGCGATCCCCGCACATTAACACTATCCTACACACACCAGGAACATTTACACATACACCAAGCCAATTAACCTACAAACCTGTACATCTTTGGAGTGTGGGAGGAAACCGAAGATCTCGGAGAAAATTCACGTGGTCACGGGGAGAACGTACAAACTCTGTGCAGACAGCTCCCATAGTCGGGATCAAACCCGGGTCTCTGGCGCTGCAAGCGCTGTAAGGCAGCAACTCTACCGCTGCGCCACAGTGCCGCCCTTGTTAGGATTGTAAACCATCCCAACAAGAATTGTCTTGTAAACCACAAACATAAACCAGTACAGCACTGCAGTACTATAGGACATTGGTTCTGCATTAGGTGTATCGTATGCAGTTCTGGCCACCACAATACAGGAAGGATGTGGAGGTCTTGGAGAGAGTGCCGAAGAGGTTGACCAAAAAGCTGCTTGGATTAGGGGGTATTAGATAAAATGAGAGATTGCACAAACTTGTGTTTGGTGTATTGCATGCAGTTCTAGTCATCCCATTACAGGAAGATGTGGAGGCTTTGGAGACAGTTTGCCAGAATGCTTTACCAGAGGGTATTAGCCACATGGGGAAGGTGGACTGACTTGGGACTGTTGTCTCTGGAACGCCGGAGGTTGAAGGGGAGATCTGATGGAAGTATATAAAATTATGAGAGGAGTAGAGAAGGTAGGCAGTCAAAACCTTTTCCCCAGGGTGGAAATATCATGGAGAATATACTGCAGTTTTGAGCTGAGAGAAGCAAAGTTTAACGGAGATGTGTCAGGGCAAGGTTTTTTCACAGAGTAGGGGGCCTGGAACGCACTGTCGGGGGGTGATGCAGGAGGCAGATACAATATTTTCATTCGCTCCATAGATGCTGCTGCACCCGCTGAGTTTCTCCAGCATTTTGTGTACCCTAGGCAGATACAATAGTCATGTATAAGCAGCTTTTAGATAGGCACATGGATATGCAATGAATGGAGGAATATGGATCACAAGAAGGCAGATGAAATTAGTTCAATTTGGCATTATGTTCACCATGAATATTGTGGGCCGAAAGGCCTGTTTCTGTGCTGTACTGTTTTATGTTCTATTTCCCGAAACTGCTTAATTTAACATGGATAGATTCAAGAGCAACTGAACTGATATGACCCACCTCAAATGACTGCCGTTTTCTACAGAATCAGGTTCCTGTGCTATACTATTTTATGTTCCATGTTATCAGCCTTAAGGAAATTAAAGAATAAATTGCGCATGACAGCAGGCGCCACAGTGGCGCTGCGGTAGAGTTGCTGCCTTACAGCACCAGAGACCCAGGTTCGATCCCGACTACGGGTGCTATCTGTACGGGGTATGTGCGTTCTCCCTGTGACCGCGTGGGTTTTCTCCAGGTGCTCCAGTTTCCTCCCACACTCCAAAGACGTACAGATTCATAGGTTAATTGGCCTTGTTAAGTTGTAAACAAATGTCCCTAGTGTGTAGGATAATGTTAGTGTATGGGGTGATCACTGGATCACTGGTCAGCGTGGATTCAGTGGGCCGAAGGGCCTGTTTCCATGCTGTATCTCAAAAGTCTACGGTTTAAGCACAATTTATATTCGGATGAATATTTCAGCAGAGAATCGTGACTGAGAGGGAGTTTGTGGTGTGCTGATCCTGGATTCCATTGTAAATAGAGTAACTCCATTGATTTTTAACTGAGTTAACATTTCCATTAAGAGGCTGACATTAAGGTATTTTTGAAGCATTGGAGTTTCACACAATGGGCTCAGTTAAAGTCTCTCACCAGATGAAGTGATCTCTCAGAGAGCTATGCCTGACTCGGGGTGACCTGCACGTTCACGGAAAGGAACATCGTAGGCTGATGGTACTATCAAACGCAAGTAAAATGTCTGCTCAGCGGGTTGAACCGCTGACTCACAGCACCGGAGATCCAGGATTGATCCTGACCTCGGATGCGGTCTGTGTGGAGTTTGCACGTTCTCCCCCCTGACCACGTGGGTTTCCTCCCACATCCCAAAGACGCGTGGATTTGTAGGTTAATTGGCCGCTGTAAATTGCCCTGAGTGTGCAGGGAGTGGATGAGAAAGTGGGACAACATGGAACTAGTATGAACAGGTAATCGATGGTCAGCCTGAACTCAGTGGGCTGAAGGGTCTGTTTCAATTTGGAGAGTGGACAAGAAAGTGGGATAACAAGGAATTGGTGTAAACGGTTGATCAATGGTTGGTGCGGACTCGGTGGGACGAGTGGCCTGTTTCCATGCCGTGTCTTTCAATCAATTGAACCCCAAACCCGCCGACACCCAGCAGCAGGGACAGTGACTCGTACAAAAATCCTTTTATTGTAAAGCCCAGCTTTCCCAGCTGAAGCACAATAATAAAGCGGAAGTACATTGTCAATAAAATAGAATAGAGATGCCTTAACATTTTGTTGCCTTTCGTATTGTTGAGATTCATGTTTTTTTTTTACTAAAATAAGAACTTTTAAGATTGTACAAATCGACACATAGAAATGACATAGACATCAGGCATTTGTCACTGTGATGGGAACAGATTATGTGCCCGACACATATTAAACACAATACTTAAAGTCAAAAAAAATGTTTACAAGATTTAAACAGGAATAAGATCTCGTTCTTTCGTTTTTGCAAAGACAGATTAGTTTTGTGCCCCTCAAAAGCTTTCAAAGTCACGGCAAGATGTACCACCGGGGGAGTGGTGATGCAAATGTAAAAGTCCCATACAGCGACTAACTCCATTACTTAAGGCTGTGTTATTATCTTGGCTGCCGACAGCATCTTCCATTTCTGGTGAGTTTCAAGGCTCTGTGGAAATGCCTTTTTTTTTTTGCTCTCTTCCCCCTCAGTTTTGTTTTCATCTTTAAAGCTTCGGAACTTTTATTGCCCCGTAATCGTTGAAGCAGTATCAGCGAAGCCAACTTGTTCATCTTGCTTCGGCGCCTGTTGACAGGGGAGTGGGGAGGGGGAGAGTGGTTTGAGTATGTTTGAGGGGCATTTGGAGGCAGAGAGGATGAAGCAGATGACCAATGGAAAACAGAAGTGATTTTTGGCTCGTCGAGGCCAATTTCACAGTATCCATCTTTGAAACAATAAAACGTCCAACACCTAAACGATGGAATCGTCAGCAACAGTTCCTGTGCTCAGTACAATCGAGCTTTTATATATATATATTAAAAATAAGAAAAAAAAAGAAAAGAAAAGAATGAATATCCGCCCGATCCCACCAAAGTCCAAGTCCAGCGTTCCATCTCTGCTTTTATCCTTATTGTAGAAGTTTTAAGGCCAGTTTGATGTGCTGAATGTTAAGAATCGTCGCACACGTCTTTAGATCCGTAGAGGTCTGCCAGCCGCTTGAAGCGGGGACCCCAACTGTTGAGGTAATCGTAGTTCAGGTCGGATTCCGTGCTGGCCGATTCCAGGGAGCTGAGGGACCCGGCCACCGAGCCCCGTCCCTCATAGCCGTAGATCTGGATGGAGTCGTAGGGAGGGGAGGTGGGGTCGCAGTCTGCTTCCTGCAGCCGCACCTTGATGAAGTCGTCGACATCCACGCTGTTGGGGGCGGCGCAGAAGCCCTGCCTGGGCACGTACTGCAACTCGGGCTTGATGTCCTTGCGCGGCAGGAAGCCGTTGAGGCCGTCGGGGTTCTGCAAGGTGGCAATGTCAAACGCCTCTGTGTCCTCCTCTCCACCCCCTTCGTCGTCGTAGCTGATGATGTTCTCCCGCACGTCCTCCTCTTCGAAGACAATCAGCGGCTCCTTCTTCTGATGCCTCAGCGTCACAAACAGGACCACGATGACTGCGAGCGGGAGAAAGGAGACGGTTACTGGCGACAAGGCAGGGGCATTAAGTACAAGAGTCCGCAAGTCATGATGCAGGGTACACAAAATGCCGGAGAAACTCAGCGGGTGCGGCAGCATCTATGGAGCGAAGGAGACAGGCAACGTTTCGGGCCGAAACCCTTCTTCAGACTGATGGGGGGTGGGGGGAGGCGGGGGGAAGAAAGGAAAAGGAGGAGGAGGAGCCCGAGGGCTGAGGGAGAGGTAGGAAGGGTTAACAGAATTGAGAGAATTCGATGTTTATGCCAAGAGGATGCAGACTCCCCAAGCGGAATATGAGGTGCTGTTCCTCCAATTTGCGGTGTTGCTCACTCTGGCCGTGGAGGAGTCATGATGCAGCTTTGTTGCACTTTGGTTAGGTTGCATTTGGAATAGTTTAGTTTGGTTTGCTTTGGTTTCACTTGGTTTAGTTTAGTTTTAGTTTAATTTATATTAGTTTAGTTTACTTTATGGTAATGAGTACCGAGGTACACTGAAAAGCTTTCCAGTTAGCAGTTAGACAATACATAAGTACAATCAAGCAGCTTTATTAAACTTAGGCTGCATCTGGAGCAGTTTAGCTTTAGTTCTTTAGTTTAGCATAGTTGATTGTCATGTGTACCGAGGTACCGTGAAAAGCTTCTGTTGCGTGTTAACCAGTCACCAGAAAGACTATACGTAAGTACAATCAAGCAGCTTTGGTTCGACTGGACTTGGAGGAGTTAAGTTTAATGGAATTTAGTTTAGTTTAGTTTAGCTTAACGTAGTTTATTGTCATGTGTACTGAGGTACAGTGAAAAGCTTTTCTTTTGCGCTAACCAGCCAGCAGAAAGACTATGCAACTATTTGCAACAGCTGGGAAGAAACTTCCTATGAATCTGGACATGTGCATTTTCACACTTCTTTACCTCTAGCCTGAAGGGAGTATTGCATGCAGCTCTAGTCACCCCATAACGGGAAAGAGGTAGAGGCTTTGGTGAGGGTGCAGAGGTGGTATCAGAACGATGGCCTTTTAAAAATAGTCTTTTAAATGTTGTTATAATACCTGCCTCAACAAACTTCTCTGGCAGTTCGTTCCATATACCCAACATCTTCTGAGTCCCTCAGGTTCCCATTAAGTCTTTCCCCTCTCATCTTAAACTCATGTCCTTTGGTTCTTCTGTAGAAGGGTTGATCCGAAACGTTGCCTATTTCCTTCGCACCATAGATGCTGCCTCACCCGCCGAGTTTCTCCAGCATTTTTGTCTACCTTCGATTTTCCAGTATCTACAGTTCCTTCTTAAACATTCCCTCTTTCCTGTCCTGTCCTTCCATCCCACTATCCTTTCTCTTTCTCTCCTTCATAGTCCTGCTCTCTCCAACTCTCTTTCTTCCTCCCTACAAAACATTCCACCCACTTCCCCCTCCCTCTCTGCTGTTTTTCTGCCTCGTTCTCCAGCGAGGGCTTCTTCATAGGTATAGGAGCAGAATTAGGCCATTTGGCCCATCAAGTCTACTCCACCATTCAATCATGGCTGATCTATATTTCCCTCTCAACCCCATTCTCCTGCCTTGTCCCCATAACCCCCGACACCCGCACTGACCAAGCCGACTACTTACCGAGGAGGATAATGATGCATGTGAGTATTGCAATGAGGGCACCAGTGCTGAGGCCAGCGGGTAGCGTCAAGGGCTCGGTGTTGCACGACTGCACGCTGCCGTCAGCCCTGCAGCTGCATACGCGCACGGTGAGGGTGCCGGTGCTGCTGAGGAGGGGCGAGCCGCCGTCCGAGATCACCACCGGTAGCAGGTAGACCTCCTGCTTCCTCCTGTTCATGGCTCCCCGGCGGACCTTGATGTCCGCAGTGTGCCCTGCGGGAAGAAGCAGAAAACGCCGGGTGATTTAAACACCAATCCTGGGCTAAATATGTCAACCCAGCTTACTTCAGAAGATTGGGTACTAATATTAGACAGCACAGCTGGTAGAGCTAAACACACAGTGCTGGGGTAAATCAGCAGGTCAGGCAACATCTTTAGATTGTCTGAAGAAGGGTCTCGACCCGAAACGTCGCCTATCTCCTTCGCTCCTTAGATGCTGCTGCACCCGCTGAGTTTCTCCAGCTTTTTGTGTACCCTCGATTCTCCAGCATCTGCAGTTCCTTCTTTAAAACATCTTTAGATTGGTTTGGTTTAGTTTAGTTTAGTGGTTTGGTTTAGTTTAGTTTAGTTTAGAGATGCAGTGCAAACAGGCCCTTCAGCCCACTGAGTCCGCTCCGATCAGCGATGTCCGCACATTAATACTATCTTACACATACAATTTTACACTTATACCAAGTCTATAAGCCTACAATGTCTATACCGAACATGTCTATACCGGAGGCAGAATTAAAGTGTTATTTAAGTTACCTAAAATTAAAGAATTCAACGTTCATACTGCTGGGTTATAAGCTAACCAAGCAAAATATAAGGTGCTGTTCCACCTATATGCGTGTGGCCTCACTCTAGAAATGAAGGGGGCCCAGGACAGAAAGGTTAGGGTGGGAATGGGAAGGAGAATTACTATGGTTAACAGCCAGGAGAACAGGTAGGCCGAGGTGGACTGAGGATAATTGTTCAGCGGAAGCAGCCCAGTCTACACTTGGTATCACCGATGTACAGGAGCCCACATCAGCAACAACGGGAGCAGTAGATGATGTCAGAGGAGGTGCGTATGAACCTATATCTCACCTGGAAGGACTGACGCGGTCCCTGGATGGAGTCGAGGGAGGAGATACAAGGACTGGTTTCAAATCCCCTGTAACCACAGGAGATGCAACACCTGCTCCCTCTGGTTCTGAAATTATTAAAGCTGAGGACTATTTCAAAGAGAAAATCTCACCATCAGGTAACTAACAAAGGGTGCTACGGCATCAGAAATGCATTTAGAGTTTTCAAGTCATGCAGCACAGAAACAGACCCTTCTCCCCAACTCTTCCATACAAACCAAGTTGCTCCCATGGAAGCTACTCCCATTTTCCCAGGTTGTGAATGTCAAGGGCTGGAGGGCATTGCTTTACGAAGGTGCGGGGACAGAGGGAGGTGGGAGCCAGGGTTAGTGGTGGAGGCAGATATAATAGTGGTGTTTAAGAGGCTATTAGATAGGCACATGGACATGCAGGGATTGGAGGCATATGCATTAGGTGCAGATGTGGAGATTAGTTTAACATGGCAACATGTTCGGTGTAGACATTATGGGCCGACGGGCCTGTTTCTGTATTGTACTGTTCTACGTTCCATTTCCTTAACCTGCTTAATTTAACTTGGATAGACTCAAGAGAAACATATATAACGCACATCAAAAGACTGCCTTTTTCTACAGAATCAAAGATGATTTCAATTGATGTCATTTAAAGCTATTTACAAGCTAATCTTGCTTAAAACTATGCTAAAAAAAGCTTTGTTCCACCAGATCTAATTTTTAATGTATAATAAATCATAATTACTACAGAGTAAACTTATTGACCCTAAAACACTAATTCTATATCATGCTTTATAATGTTCTCATATAGATGTCCCAAGACATAATGGATGTTCAAATTCAAAGTTATGTTTGATTATTATATTTCAGTACCCATCAAAATCTTATGTGTTCAAACGTGTCTTTATTTCACACTTCATATAAAGTTAATTAAAGCACTAGCTATCAGAATTAGCTGAATTAGATATCAGAATTCTTTAATGACGTTAACTTTTGGCCAATTGAATGACATTTCAAGAGCTGCGTGCCAGAGATCCAAATGAACTGGTACCTCCAGTACAGTACAGGTAGGGAAGAGGGGACATGGGGCATACGCAGAGATCCCTCTGTGGGAGAGGACTGCTTTGAGGTGAGTTACTGCTTAATAGAGTCACAGTTCTATGTAAAAGCATTTTATCGGGATGCATCACAGCACGGTTTAGGAACAGCTCCATCCAACACTGCAAGAAAGAGAGCCCAAACCATCACGCAGGCCAACCTCCCTTCCACTGACTCCATCTACTCTTCACGCTGCCTCGGCAAGGCCATCAACATAATCAAGGACGAGTCTCACCCTGGTCACTCTCTCTTCTCCCATCTCCCATCTCCCATCAGGCAAGAGGTACAGAAGTGTGAAAACACATACTGCTGAATTCAGGGGCAGTTTCTTCCCAGCTGTTATCAGGCAACTGAACCATCCTATCCACAATTAGAAAGCAATCCTGTCCTCCCATCTACCTCATTGGAGATCCTTGAACCATCTTTAATCAGACTTTACTGGAGTTTATCTTGCACTAAACGGTATTCCCTTTATCCTGTATCTGTACACTGTGGGTGGCTTGTTTCTAATTGGGTATAGTCTTTCACTGACTGGATAGCAAGCAACAACAATTTTTTTGCTGTACTTCATAATAAACTAAATTAAATTAAACTACTTAAAATTTCAGCAAGTGCCGCTGTTTGTGTCTGTAAACTTCGATGAGGTCACGTCGAAGTCTATCCTTATGCAGAGAGAGCATATACATCTCCATCAACCCTTCAAGGAACCAGACACACCCAATCCTGACAGCCCAAAACATAATTGTACCATATGTTACTATCACAAACCTCGTTTCCCCAAACCCCAATCATGCATATCTGCTTCCTACACATTTAGTCTGCCCCAACACTATGGGAGTTCCAGCAGAAACAATTCCCCAAGTTTACACAGCAATTTTTCTTCCACACTGGCAAAGTAATTTTTTTAATTAAGCATTTACATCCATAGGCAGCAGGAGGAGGAGGCGAATGAATCTCACACAGTTTGAAGGCATCTCATTAACTTTTAACTCATATACACAACGTGATCTTCCCCGGCACAACATATATAATGCAATAAGCTATTTAATAAAACCAAAAAATGTCATCGCCTTTACACTGCTATATGTCATCTCCTTGTGTAGCTATTAATATGAAAAAGCCAGAATGGGAACTGTTAGTGTGGCAGGTTAGTTCAAATTTAATGATAGCTTTGGATATTAAAGTTTCAGAAAGGTCTCTGGCCCTGTACAATGGAGCGTCAATAGGATCGTGCTAAGTAGAGAGGGATTTGTGATGGGGCAAGAAGGAGGGGGATGTAGATAGGAGTCACTCGGAGAGAGGGGGATGAGGCGCTCATCAGTTCATAAGTTATAGGAGTAAAATTAGGCCATTCGGCCCTTCAAGTCTACTCTGCCATTCAATCATGGCTGATCGATATTTTTCTCTCAACCCCATTCTCCTGCCTTTTCCCCATAATCCCCGACACCCAGTAATCTGTTTTAAAATTCTCCACCCTGGGAAAAATACTGTGAGCGTTCACTTTATCCATGCCCTTCATGATCCTGTACACATCAATAAGGTCACAGCCTCCCACTCTCCGAAGATAAAAGTCTCAACCTATCCAACCGCTCCCTATAACTCAAGACCGCAGGCCCAGTGACGTAGGGAACTGCAGATGCAGTTTAATAAAAAGAGACGCAAAATGCTGGCGTTACTCAGCTGGTTAGGCAGCATCCCAGGAGAATATGGATGGGAGTCTCAAGAAGAGTTCCAACCTAAAATGTCACCTATCATGTTCTCCAGATATGTTGCCTGACCTGCTGAGTTACTCCAGCACTTTCTGTCATATTAAATCCTGGCAAATATCTTCTGCATTGAACACCCTGAACAGCCATTCCCTGCACCACATGCACACTGTATGTATCAAATAAATCTCTCTGTGTAAAAAACAAAAAATGCCCTTTAAACGTTGCCCCTCTCACCTTAAGCTATGCTCTCTAGTCTTTGGCATTTCGACCATGGGGAAAAGACTCTTGTCTATCCAATCTATGTCTCTCATAAATATTCTCATAATTCTATCGTCCCCTCTCAACCTCTGGCATTGCAGAGAAAACAATCCATGTAGCATTGTTACAAAACCCACCATCAGTGGCGCTACAGATCAGCCACTGGCTGTGCATGCGATTCCGGAGGCTTTTGGGGGGGGGGGGGGAAAGAATTTTTATATTCTTTACATTTTAAACAGATGTCTCCAAAATGCAAAATTGTCAATCTAAATGCCCAGCAAAAGAGACTGATTTAGATTATCCAAATTTGGACTACTCCAAATGTGATGATCTACAGGACATTCTTAATGGGAAAGTAATGGGCAGAAAGGCATGTCATGCGTGGTTTGAAGACCAAAAACTTGTAGTTTACAATGCCAAAATTGAAGAGGTGAGGATAAACAAGGTGTACAGAGTTGCTTATTGGTTACAATCTGAGGAGTTGTCTGTGGAATTCTCTGCCTCAGAGGGCGGTGGAGGCAGGTTCTCTGGATGCTTTCAAGAGAGAGCTAGATAGAACTTACAGCATATAATACAATAATATTAAACTTCTGATCTTGAGAATATCACATTTTTGAATTTTCAAGACAGTCTCGGTTCAAGAATTTCACAAAATGCCATTAGACTTACTAGATGAAGTAATGATTACAAAGGCGGAATCAGCAAATTTAATATCATATATATGTATTATACTAAATGCAGTAATACCAACAACGGAAGGTATCAGAGGTAAATGGTAAAAGAATTAAGCATAAAAATTTCCAATGAAAGGTGCTTATTAAATGTGCACAAATGCTCAATTAATGTGAGACACACTTTAATACAATTTAAAATTTTACACAGATTATACTACTCAAAAACTAAATTAAATTTTTCCCTAACGTTTCACCAATTTGTGATAAATGCCAGTGGCAAGAAGCTACTATAGCGCACTCATTCATCTTCTGTACAAAAATGCAAAGGTTTTGGATTGAAATCTTTGAAATGTTCACAAAACTGTTTAAAATAAAAATGACAAATAGCCAGAATGGATTATTTTCGGAATGACAGAAGGTAGTTCCAAAATAAATGTGTATCAAAAGAATCTATTTGATTACGGCTTAATAATGGGGAAAAAAGCTAACCTTAAAATTCTGGAAAAATGCTCCTATACCAACATTAAATATGTGGATTTCAACTATGTTTGAAACACTACATCTGGAAGATATGAGACTCCGCCTGGCAGGAAAATCAGATCGTTTCTATCAGACGTGGTCTGCATTTATAGAATTGCTACAAAGATAGGGTGCAGGAGTACCTCGGGCCTTGGTAGGGGGGATGAAAAACTATTGAGTTGGTGGATTCCTTTTGCGTGATATATATAATATAGTAACTGGCTTTTTTTCCCTTTCTTTTCTCTTTCTTTGTCAATCTTTCTTTTTTCCTTTTCTTTTCTAAGGTCTATCTCTTAACCCCCTTTCTCTAATTCTTTGACCAAGGGTTTCTTCTCCCCTTTGGCACCCTCTTTCACTTTCACAACTCTTTTCACCTACTTCACTCTTTTTCCTTCTATTCTTTTTTTTTATAAAAGCCATAAAATTATGGGGTACAATGATTGTAACAATATACATCAATGTACATCAATGTGATGTACATTGATGTATTTGCCTCTAATAAATAAAAATATTTTTAAAAAAACGGAGTCAGGGGATATGGGGAGAAGGCAGGAATGGGGTACTGATTGGGGATGATCAGCCATGATCACATTGAATGGCGGTGCTGGCTCGAAGGGCCAAATGGCCTACTCCTGCACCTAATGTCTATTGTCTATTGTCTATTGAGTATGATGATGCTACTGATTGTGATAAGCCAATGTACCAGCTAGCAACTGATCTTCTCCATAAAGACTTGGTCCTTTGCTAGAAATTGTAATTTATTTACCTGTCTGTTACGGACTTACAGCAATAATACAATAATATTAAACTTCTGATCTTGTGAATATCACATTTTTGAATTTTCAACGCAGTCTCGGTGTTTATTACTATTTCCGCCAGAACGGTAAATTTTGTAATTAGCTACAATTAGGTTACTAGCTAATTAAATGCTTTAATTTCAGGTCATCCAAGTAAAATGTTTCATATTTGTTTCAGAATACTTCAATCTATAATAACTAAAAATGTCATTCAGTTCTCTTAATTTCTAAAGAAGTTATTGGGTTTTATCTGTCCTCGATCACAGCTTTTGTGTTAAGTCAATGGAAATGCAATAGGGAACAAGATGCTAATTTCCGAGTATGAAAATGACCATAACATTTTGAATACTGAAGATATGAAAGTGAATTAGGTGTCAAATTAAAGTTCTTTTTATGCTTTATCCGTTGGGATAAATTATAGGCTTGATTTTTAAAATCTCAACATTTTGTAACATTCCTAATCCAAGTATGTCCAATCTTTCCCTGCAGCTACTACCCCCTAATTCAGCCATAATTCTGGAAAACCTCTTCTGCACGCTCTCCAAAACCTCCACATCCTTCCTGTAATGGGGTAACCAGAGCTGCATGCAATACTCCAAGTGCACCTTCAGCAATGTTTTCGGTCAGAGAGTCATACAGTGTGGAAATAGGCCCTTCAGCCCAACTTGTAATTTCTGACTAATATGTCTCATCTACTCTAGTCCCATCTGCTTGCGTTTGGCCCATATCTCCCTCAACTTATCCTATCCATGTGCCTGTCTTAATGCTTCTTAAGCATTGTGATGGTACCTTATGAAGCTGCATCCTGATTGCTTTACTCTTATACTCAATGTCCCAATCAATGAAGGGAAGCATATCATATGTCTTCCATCCTTTGTTTCAATTTGTGAATAATTACACCAGAAAGTTGTGGTGATCCCTCAAGTGCTGTTGTCTTGATTGCCTCCCATTGACTGGGAATCTCCTTATCAGATATCCACAAGGCAAGCAATTCCAAATGAGTGTCGTTAAAATCTTATTAGCTCCCAATCACTGGTGGTAATGGAGTCTAGCAACAATCAGAATATCTTTATTTCCAATTAGTCTCTGTGATTAGAAGCAGGGTCAGAAAGGTCATTGGAAATTAAATGAGGTGAGTTGCACAAGAGACCTCTTGAGACTGCCGAGATAAATGGTTATCTTCGAACTCATGTGACAGGAAGAATTGTGGTGCTCCTGACCTCAATGGAGTGTCATAGACTAGCTTGGATCCCTGCTCTGTATTGAGATAAATGGGTGACACAGTGGCTCTGCGGTAGAGCTATTGCCTTCCAGAGCAAGAGGCCTGGGTTCAATCCTGACCCCGGCTGGTGTCCGTATGTTCTCGCTGTGACCACGTGGGTTTTCTCCGGGTGCTCCAGTTTGCCCCCACATTCTAATAAAATCGTAGGATGACTTGGGTTGGGAATGGTGGGCGGAGTGGGAAGGTATGCAGCAGGTCCTTGAAATTAGAGAAATCAAAGTTCAAACTGCTGGGTTGTGAACTGCCCAAGCAAAATAATGCGGTACAGTTCCTCCAATTGGGCACAATTGGACATTGGAGGAGGCCCAGGGCGGAAAGGTCAGAATGGGAAGGGGAGTTAAAATATTTGGCAACCAGGAAATCACGTAGGCCAAGGTGGACTAAGCGTACGTGTTCAGCTAATAGATAGGCAAGTCTACGCTTATTGGTCTTGCCGATATATGGGAGCCCACACTGGGAGCAGCGGATACAGTGGATGAGGTTGCAGAGAGCAATGCAAAGAGTTGTTGAGGGAAAAACACTTACCACTGTTCTGAATTAATGTGAAATTTTGATTTGGTGCCATGGTGAAGGTAAACCTCGGTCCGTTGGCACTTTCATCCTTGTCCACACCCTTAATGGTCTGAATAAGCTGCAATAGGATGCATAGCGTTAATATATATAAATAACATTCAGAAATTGCAAAGAAGGTTTACTGGCTATTCCCATTCTGACGGCACAATTTGCAACATTTACTTTAATTTTTTAAAATCTATGATTATTATACCTTCCAACACTATGGGATGTATCATAAAGCCATACAGCAGAGAAACAGGCCATTTGGCCCAAATCCTCCCTGCTGACCAAAAAGCCCATCAAAGCTTGTCCCATTTGCCCATGTTTGACCCAATCCCTTTAAACCTTTCCTATCCATGCACCTGCCCAAAGGTCTTTTAAAAGATGTCATAGTACTTGCCTGAACTACCTCTGGCAGTTTGTTCCATATATCCAACCTATGTGTGAAAAAGTTACCCCTCAGGTTCCTCTACAATCTTTTCCCTCTCAACTTAAACGTATGTTCTCTGCTTCTTTACTCCCTACTCTGAGTAATAGGCTGCACATTTAACCTATCTATTCCTCTCATGATTTAAAACACCTCTATAAAATCACCCACCCCCTCCCCCAACCTCCTGTGCTCCAAGGAATAAAGTCCTAGCGTGCCCAACCTCTGGCCCTCAAGTCCCTGGCAACATCCTCATCAATTTTCTCTTTGCTCTATCCAGCTTAATGCCATCTTGTCTATAGCAGGGTGATGAAAGCTGAACACAGTACTCCAGGTGTGGCCGCACCAACGTCTCGTACAGCACTATAATGTAGATCGTACTGTCAAAAACTGCACCTTGCTGAAATATCAGAGGGGCCGGCCCTCAAAGTTGACTGTGGAAGTCGGCTCTGGGAATCTGCTGGCCGTGGCCAGGCCAGAGTTCCAGAGCCCCGGCCGCAGGGGGCAAATTAGATTCGCCAACCAATCTCATCACGACTCAAGGTCCAGATGAGATCGAGATCGGTTGCCTCACCCGGCCTAAATGCCACACTTTCGGGGGGGGGGGGGGGGGGGGGGGGGGCTGTATTAGAGTAGAAACCATTTTTTATTATTTAATTCCTTCTATGGAGCAATCCTGTGGAATGCAATGAGAATTTACTCAATTCCACCCACCTTTCCTGCATTTGCATTCTCGCACATATCCGCCTCATAGGGCTCTGCCAATTCTGGGGCATTGTCATTGATGTCACGGATTTTGATAGCGACTTGAGCGCGGGATGTGTGAATGTGGTTATCTGCAAAAGAATAACGGTTAGACATAGAGTCATACAGCACAGAAACAGGCCCTTCAGTCCAACTCATTCGCACCAACGAAGCTACCGCATCCTAGCTAGTCCCATTTGTCCGCATTATGTCCACATCTCTCAGACCATTACCTTCTACATTCTCTTTAAAATACTGTTACGGTATATAGCGGGCAGCACAGTGGTACAGTAATGAAGTTGCTGCCTTAAAGTGCCAGAGACCCGGGTTCATTAACCCCCCCCCCCCCCCCCCCCCAAACACCAGGATTAGATTCCAACTAGTAGTTCACTCACACTACAGCTCAGCCACTGTGGAACGTCACCTACTTGTTAAAGTTACCAAAGGGACCAGTATGCGCAGGGGTAATTCATTGAGTTTCAACGTGTTTTTGAAGGACTGATTGTTAGAAATCTCTAGCTTACAGTTCTCTGGAGTGGTCCAAATCCAGGCATAAATCTTCAATGTTTGCTGCTGCCATGGGAATATTATTTTTCCTCACGGCCACTCACGGTCGTCATCTGTGACCTTGAGACATTAACGCAGATGACAGATGGAACCTGGCGACGGTTTGCTGTTTTATACGGAGGGAAGTTATTAAAGAAAAGTCACTATTGACTGCCTGAGGTGATTGTAAAGGAAAGTGTACGGTCACTGATTTCAATCTGTTTTTGCATTAAACACTGATCGGCGACAGTAAGGATTGCAAATCCAACCTGCCGTGTGTACTAGGTAGACACAAAAAGCTGGAGTAACAGCGGGACAGATAGTACCTCTGGGCGAATAGTTGACGTTTCGGGTCAAGACCCTTCTTCAGACTGAGAGTCAGGGGTGTCCCAGTAACTCATAATCAACAACGGCAGATTGGGGGAATTCCTCCTCAAACACCTCCCTACAGATCCACAGCTTACTGATATTCATCTGCTATTCCACCCACTCTGATCTCCTTGTTACTGGCTTTTTAAAATATTCCATAGAAATTATTTTGTTTGTTTTATTATTCTATCTATTGAGTACTGTTTATAGATTTGTTAAACTGCTGCAAGTACAAATTTCATTGTTCCTTTTTGGTACATTGACAATTAAGAACTCTTGACATGGAAAAAAAATGTTTGGTGCATAAGTTCATAATTCATAGGGTTCATAATTCATAATGGAGAAGACAATGTACGACGTGAAGCTTGCACTCTTAACTTTTACACAGATAAGAGGGCATGGCTAACTGGGCTTTACTAACAATGACTACATTAAACTGATAGCAGATAGCAATGATCTGCCTTTGATTTGATTTAAACAATTATGAAAATGGTTCCAAATTTTAATTTGTTACTTTCAATGTCAGCCATGCTTGGTGACAGGAACTGCAGATGCTGGTTTATAAAAAGAACTCCAAGTGCTGGAGTAAAAGCACAGCAGACAGCATCTCTGGAGGACATGGACAGGCGACATTTCGGGTTATGACCCTTCTTCACACTTGGTGATAGGTGCATTTTAATTATGCCATTGAATTTTTATAACAGCAATGTCCAATATAGCGTCTTTAAAATATTCATATTAGCAACAGAGGACAAGCTACTCGAACCTGTTCTGCCTTTCAATAAGTGTGTGGTTGATCCTCAACTGTTCAACACCAGTGATAGCTCACCCCCTTGCTTATTATCTATCTATCTTAAAGTATTCAAAGAGAGCTGCCTGACAAAGGCTCTTCAATGGGGCAGCACAGTGGTGTAGCGTAGAGTTGCTGCCCTACAGTGCCAGAGACACAGGTCCGATCCTGACTACAGGTGTGTCTGCGTTGGGTTTTCTCTGGGTGCTCCGGTTTCCTTCCACACTCTAAAGACGCACAGGTTTGTAGATTAATTGGTTTTATTTCAATTGCAAATTATCCCTAGTGGTAGAATAGTGTTAGTGTATGGGGTGATCATCACTGCAGAATCGATGGGCTGAAGGGCTTGTTTCCAAGCTGTATCTCTAAAGTAAAGTCTAAATGAAAATATTAACTCTGTGCTTCTCTCTCCATTGGTATGATCTGATCGGCTGAGTATTACCAGCATTTTCCGTTTTTGTTTTAGATTTCCAGCATCTGCAGTTTTTTCAAGTCGAGAGTCCCGATTGTTAGAAACATAGAAAATAGGTGCAGGAGGAGGCCATTCGGTCCTTCGAGCCAGCACCGCCATTCAATATGATCATGGCTGATCATCTAAAATCTGTATCCCGTTCCTGCTTTTTCCCCCATATCCCTTGATTCCTTTAGCCCTAAGAGCTCTCTCTTGAAAACATCCAGTGAATTGGCCTCTACAGCCTTCTATGGCAGAGAAATCCACAAATTCACAACTCTCTGGGTGATAAAGTTTTCCTCATCTCAGTCCTAAATGGCCTACCCCTTATTCTTAAACTGTTTTTACCCCTGGTTTTGGAGGTACAGTGAAACGGTCAGGATGGATAATTGTCATATGTGCCGGCAAGGGGGGAAAATAATATTCTAGCCCGACCAGCTTTCTTTCTCCCCACCCCTGCAATCAGTCTGAAGAAGGGTCCCGACCTGAAATGTCACCTATCCATATTTTCCAGGGTTGCTGCCTGACCCGCTGAGTTACTCCAGCACTTCTGCATTGAAGACCCTCGACTTTCTTTAATCGGACTTTACCTTGTATTAAATGTTATTCCCTTTATCATGTATCTGTGCACTGTGGACGGCTCAGTTGTAATTGTGTATAGTCCTTCCGCTGACTGGATAGCACGCAACAAAAAGCTTTTCACTGTACCTCGGTACACGTGGCAATGTACTTCACTAAACACATTGTGCCTTTTAATGATATTCTTGCTTTCTGCACCTTAACAAGCAGATAAATGCAATGACGCAGATAAACAAATATCTTTCTCTTACTTTCAAACATTCAGGAGTTTTTTTTCATCAGAATCTGTATGAACTGCCTGATTGATTGGTGGAGAGATAAGTACTCTCACACGATTTATGAAGTTTGGAGATGAGCAAATGAATCACCAAGGAATAGACAACCGACTAAGTGCTGCTAAATGGAATCAGTATGGATGAGTTCACAAGTTCATATCATAGCAGCAGAATTCGGCCATTCAGCCCATCAAGTGTACTCTGCCATTCAATCATGACTGATCTATCGTTCCCCCTCAACCACTCATTCTCTTGCCATCTCTCCATAACACTTGACACCCTTACTAATCAAGAATCTGTCAATCTCCGTGATAAAATTACCCAGCAATTGGCCTCCACAGCCATCTGTGGGAATGAATTCCAGATTCACCACCCTCTGGCAAACAAAATTCCTCCTCATCTTCTTTCTAAAGGTACGTCCTTTCATTCTGAGGCTGTGTCCTCTGGTCCTAGACTCTCCCACTAGTGGAAACATCCTTTCCAAATATAATCTATCCAGGCCTTTCACTATTCACTATGTTCTATGTTAATGTTCTATGTATTGTTCCATCTTAATTATAGAACACATAACATAGAACAGTACAGCACAGAAACAGGAACATTGCTGCAGTAAATCAGCAGGTCAGGCAGCATCTCTGGAGAAAACGGATAGGTGGTGTTTTGGGTTGGGACCCTTCTTCAGACTTCTTCAACTTCTGAAGATGGGTCCCAACCTGAAACATCAATGATCCATGTCCTCCAGAGATGTTGCCTGTCCCGCTGAGTTGCTCCCCGCGCAGTCTTGAATCGGTTTAGGTTCTTTGCTCGTATGCAGTGGAAAGAAAAATCCTCATTTTTCTTCTGCCATGAAAAATAAACAATGGGGATTTAACCGAGAGAATCCCTGTGTTGAACGTACACATGGGAGATGAAGGGGTACGACCTAAGAATGTGCCAGGAAACCCAATGGGAGCTGATTTGCTGCGAGCATTATAAATCATCTCAACACAACCCTGCTGTCTAAACGTACGTGTGCACTGTTACACCTTACAGTTTTCCATGTTAAATATGATCAATAAGCCAACACCTCGCACGGAGATTATTTCTGCTTATAACATCTGAAGGATGGGCGGCACAGTGGCGCAGCGGTAGAGTTGCAGCTTCACAGCGCCAGAGACCCGGGTTCAATCCTGGCTGCAGGTGCTGTCTGCATGCAGTTGTACATTCTCCCAGTGACCGGGTGGGTTTTCCCCAGGTGCTCCGGTTTCCTCCCACATCCTAAATTGGTGCAGGTTTGCAGGTTGATTGGCTTCTGTAAATTATCCCTAATGCAAGTGATAGCGCTAGCGTATGAGGTGATCACTGGTTGGCGCGGACTCGGCCGGCCGAAGGGCCTGTTTCCACACTGTATGTCTAAACTAAGCTAAACGATAATTGACTTCTGTAAATTGTACACTGTCCCTAATGTGTAGGATAGTGTTAGCGTACAGGGTGATCACCTGGTAGGCCGAAGGGCCTGTTTCCAAACAGTATCTATAAAGTCTAAAAGTCTAAATACCTTTATATTGAAAACTCTATAAGATCAGCAACCTCCTCCATGGCCAGAACGAGGCCACACGCAAACTGGAGGAACATTGAATTTGGAATATCCAATTTTAGGTAACCACCATCCCCACCGTTTGATTTTGACTGGGTTTACGTGCAGTATCTGATTTGATTGAATAGTATATAAAACAATGTTTCCACTGTGCCTCGGCACACATAACAATAAACCAAAAACATAAAACCTGATGTCATGTTTGGCATGGACTTTGCGGGCCGAAGGGCCTGTTCCTGTTGCTGTTCTGTTCCATGTTCTATTATAAATGCACACATTCTGAAAGGATCTTGCTGTTGCCATTCCGTCATGATAAGGAAGATAGGGAGTGAAGTGAAGCGGGCGGGACAGTGGGTGGAACGGAACAGTTGAGGAGAAGGGAGCAGGAATCCTTCTGATGTCCATCACACACTCGCTAACATTTGGAACAGCACAGTGGCAAAGCTGGTAAAGCAGCTGCCTCACAGCATCAGAGACCCAGGTTCGATCCTGTCCTCGGGTGCTGTCGGTGTGGAGATTGCACGTTATCCCTGTGAGTTTCCTCCAATTTCCTCCCTTGTTCCACCTTAATTATAGAACACATAACATAGAACAGTACAGCACAGAAACAGGAACATTGCTGCAGTAAATCAGCAGGTCAGGCAGCATCTCTGGAGAAAACGAATAGGTGGTGTTTTGGGTTGGGACCCTTCTTCAGACTCCACATACCGACAACGTGCGAGATTGTAGGTTAATTGGCCTCTGTAAATTACCCCTAGTGTGTATGGAGTGCATGAGACAGTGGGATAACAGAGAACTAGTGTGAACGGGTGATCAATGGTCAGCATGGACTCGGGGGGCCGAGAGCATGTTTCCATGCTGTATCTCTAAAACAAACCAAACTAAATGTAATGAAAAGTGCCGTTATTCTCTGAAGTAATTGAAAATTCTTGAGTGATAAACTCGGGAACTTTTTAATTGACTTTCCAGCAAACAAAGCCAGATTCTTATCTCTATTCTAACAAGTAATTGACTTTGGAGTGAACTCATCTTATATTCTACTTTTTATCTTCAAGGGACAGACACACTGTACTTTATCCCCTCAATAATTCCCTGCAATTTGCAGCATGGCTTTAGAGAAATGTTGGACAATTCAATTTATTAACAGACAAAAAAAAGGACAAAGGAATTGTGTGAGCTGAACGGAAGTAGGAAAGGTTTTTAAGTCAGATCACAGCTACCCAGAACAAAGCGGTAAAAAAGACCTTAAATTGTGACCTTTCTCCCTCCGAGCCTTTATGTGGGTTCACCAGAATAAAGGTTATTCCGTAATCTTACATAATGATGGATAGAAAAGGTTCAGGGAGATATGGGGCATTCATATAACCATATACCAATTACAGCACAGAAACAGGCCATCTCGGCCCTTCTAGTCCGTGCCAAACACTTACTCTCACCTAGTCCCATCTACCTGAACTCAGACCATAACCCTCCATTCCTTTCCCATCCATATACCTATCCAATTTATTTTTAAATGATAAAATCGATCCTGCCTCCACCACTTCCACTGGAAGCTCATTCCACACAGCTACCACTTTCTGAGTAAAGAAGTTCCCCCTCATGTTACCCCTAAACTTTTGTCCCTTAATTCTCAAATCATGTCCTCTTGTTTGAATCTTCACTACTCTTAATGGAAAAAGCTTATCCACATCAACTCTGTCTATCCCTCTCATAATTTTAAAGACCTTTATCAAGTCCCCCCTTAACCTTCTGCACTCCAAAGAATAAAGACCTATCTTGTTCAACCTTTCTCTGTAACTTAGGTGCTGAAACCCAGGCAACATTCTAGTAAATCTCCTCTGTACTCTCTCTATTTTGTTGACACCCTTCCTATAATTTGGCGACCAAAATTGTACACCATACTCCAGAATTGGCCTCACCAATGCCTTGCACAATTTTAACATTACATCCCAACTTCTGTACTCAATGCTCTGATTTATAAAGGCCAGCACCTCATGGACAATGGGACTGCCTTACAAGGGGCATGATGGTCGGCACGGACGAGTTGGGCTGAAGGGTCTGTTCCCCTACTGTGTCACTCCATGACTAAGCCCACTGAGTCCATGCCAACCATTGATCACCCTTTCACATTAGTTCTTTGTT
This sequence comes from Okamejei kenojei, assembly GCA_035221665.1. NCBI lineage: Eukaryota > Metazoa > Chordata > Chondrichthyes > Rajiformes > Rajidae > Okamejei > Okamejei kenojei. The sequence continues at coordinate 28,456,681 of CM069147.1, read as the reverse complement.
ATCCCACTTGCGTAACCACTCCCCACACACAATTTAGACTACAGCGTGGAAATGGCCCCACTGGCCAACCGAGTCTGCACCGACCAGCGATCCCCCTACACTAGCACTATTCTACACACTAGGGACAATTCACAATTTTGCAAAAGCCAATTAACCTACAAACCCGCACGTCTTTGGAGGGTGGGAGGAAACTGGAGCACCCGGAGAAAACCCACATGATCAGAGGGAGAACGTGCAAACACTGTACAGACAGCACGCAGTCTACAAACCCGCACGTGTTTGGGATGATCTTTGTTCACCCAGCTTCAAGCGTGGATCACTCAGATATGCTCGATACTCACTGACTTCAGTTGCAATCACAGAGATGTTCTGCCAGGCCGTCAGCTCCCTGTCCAATGGTTCTGTGGTCTTTATAACCCCGCTTTGGGCATTGATGATGAAGGATCTATCCGTGTATGACTGCTGCTCAATAGAATATCTGCGAAGAATGAAACAAGAGACGAAATAATCTTTGGAAGGAAGAGAGCAATCTATGTGTCTCAGGTGGACATCAGCATAGAAACATTCCCGTATTAAATTTACCTCTCAGTACTTCCCTTCAGTACTATACTTCACAGTGCCTCAGCAAGGCCGCAAGCATAATCAAGGAGCAGTCTCACTCCCTCTTCTCCCCTCTCCCATTAACGTTTGCAAACAGAAGTTTGAAAAAGCACACCGACAGATTCAGGGACGGTTTCATCTCAGCTGTTATCAAGCAAGTGAACTCTACCTCATTGGAGATGCTCGTTTATCAGACTTTCTCCAGCTTCAATGTTATACCTTGCATTGAGTAGTACCCTTGCACTGAGTAGATAAAGTAGTACCCTTTATCTTTAATCTGGGCACTGTGAATGACTTGATTGTATTCATATATAGCCCTTTCTCTGTTACATATATTTATTTAAATATATGTTTACACTTCTGTTGTGCTGCTGTAGGTAAGAATTTCATTGGTCTGTTTTGGGATATACAACAATAAAACACTCTTGACTTCAGTTTAGTTTAGTTTAGAGATACAGCATGGAAACAGACCCTTCAGCCCACAGTCCGTATAGACTGGACCCGAGGTTAGGATCAAACCTGGGTCATTGGCGCTGTAACTCTACCACTGCTCCAGTGGGCCGCCCAAGTGTCTGACTCTGACTAGATCGCACGCAAACATAAGCTTTTCACTGTACCTCACTGCTTTCCACATGACAATAAATAAACTAAACTGGTCACCTTTATCTCTTCACCCTTCCATTCTGGAAGGTAGTATAATACGATGCCAGTCTAAGGAGCTGTACTCAGCTTTTGCTCAAGTTAGCAATGATTGTTGGCTACTGATATAGGGAAACATAAGATGATTAAACGGAAAGTGTTTCACACCCAGGGCTAAACATCCATCAAATGGATTAGCACGCAGATCCCTGCTGCAAGCAAAAAATAAATCAAGAGTCTAGAATGGAGTCTGCTGGACCCCATATAGATCGTAACTGCAGCTCTACATTGCCCAGCATTCTTCATTTCCCATCCATTTGATCACATAATACGCTGGTCACCAAGATGGTTGAAACAGAGCTGTAACAGAGGCCTTTGGGGTGACACAGTTGCGCAGGGGTAGAGCTGCTGCCTTACAGCCCAGAGACTGGGGTTCGATCCAGACTCCGGGTGCTGTCTATATGGAGTGTCCTATGTTCTCCCTGTGACCACATGGGTTTTCTCCGAGTGTTTCAGTTTCCTCCCACACTTCCAAGACTTGCAGGTTTGTAGGTTAATTGGCTTCTGTAAAAATTGTAAATTGTCCCTAGTGTGTAGGATAGTGCTGGTGTACAGGGTAAAGGCTGGTTGGCATGGGCTCGGCCGGCTGAGGAGCCTGTTTCCATGCTGTATCTCTAAAGTCTAAACAGATGTCACAGGCAACGGAAGACTGACGTGAAGTTTATGTAAAAAATGCAGATAATAATAATAATAATATCTTTTATTGTCATTACACATAAGTGCAACGAGATTTGGTTTGCAACTTCCATCCAATGTCATAACTTAAACGACTAATAAAATTTAGGTTTAGATAACTGCAGATGCTGCAATCTTGAGTGAAACACAAAGTGCTGGAGGAACTCGGAGGGTCAGGCAGCATCTGTGGAAGGAATGGACTGACAAGGTTTTGGGTTAGGACCCTCTGCAGAATGATGGAATGGGGGAGAGAAAGCTGATAAAAAGAGGTTGGGATGGAGCAAAGCCTTGTCTCTTTCCTCTTCCCGTCATCTTCCACCCTGTGTCCCTCCAGCTTTACATTTCACTCTTTCCTTTAGGCATTAGAGCTGTCCCATGCAACAGAAGGACAGAAGCTGTTCCTGAGTCTGTTGGTGCGCACTTTCAAGCTTCTGTATCGTCTTGTCCATGGGAGGTGGGGAGAAGAAGGAATGACTGGGGTGGGATGACTCATTGATTATGTTGGCTGGTTTTTCTAGGCAGCAATGCAGTCAGTGGTGGGGAGTCTGGGCTGTGTGATGGACAGGGCTACATCCACAACTCCCCGTGCAATTTCTCATGGTCTTGGGGCTCTTCACCTCCCTTTCAGTAAGAAGTAGGGGCCAGACCCAAAACGTCACCCATCCTCTATCTCCAGAGATGCTGCCTGACCCGTTAAGTTACTCCAACACTTTTTGTCTATCTATGATTATAAACCAGCATCTGCAGTTCTTTGTTTCTAACCCTAACCTAATTAGATACTGAACAATAACTCACTGCCCGTTATTTATTAAACTACATTCATCTCATCCAATGTGAGAGATTTTGTGGATATATTTGCGAAAGAACAGAAACTCGGCTCTGCAGTATACAGTTAGGGTTCAGAAGGTTTATTGTTGTCACGTGTACCAAGGTGAAAAGCTTTGTTTTTGTATGCTTTCCAATCAGAGCAGAGAATACTGTGCATAAACATAGAAAATAGGTACAGGAGTAGGCCATTCGGCCCTTCGAGCCTGCACCGCCATTCAATATGATCATGGCTGATCATCCAACTCAGTATCCTGTACCTGCCTTCTTTCCATACCCCCTGATTCCTTTAGCCACAAGGGCCACATCTAACTCCCTCTTAAATATAGCCAATGAACTGGCCTCACTACCTTCCGTGGCAGAGAATTCCAGAGACTCTGGAACACACTCAAGCCAAACTCTGGGTAGAGCAAGTGGGAATATACAAAGTGCAGGATATAGTTCTCAGCATTGTAACGTGCATCAGTTCCTTACATAGAGTCTAATGTTTGCAATTGGGTACGGGTGAATCGGACAGTACCCTAGCTTATGGAAGGACCATTCAGAAGCCTAATAACTGAGGGGAAGAAACTGTTCATAGCTGTTTACCTAGAGAGAGCGACTGACAGCCGGGAGCGATTGTGGAAATGGAAGTTCTGCAGAGCTAAATAAAGACCTAAGGTGGTCATTCAGACTCCTTGCTGCTCTCTGAATTATTTTTGAGATCTCTTGAGCTAATCCATTTGATGGATGGTAGTCCTGCAAAACGGAATACTTTCCATTTAATCATCCGTGTCTCCCTGTATCAGCAGGGAACACACTGCTGACTTGAGTTACAAGCAGAGGAACAATAATTACATTATTAGATTCCAGGCTTTTGTTCCATATATAAACCCCTCGGAACAGCTCAATCAGATCTCAGTAAACCATGAGTGCTTGTTGATGAGATACGCTCCCCTCCCTCCACCACTCCCCAAACCCCTGGATTAGATTCCAGCTTGTAACTCACTCCTATCTAATTTTAGTATCTAATTTTCTATCTATAACTGCCCCAAATTCCTTAAATAAATTCCGGCATGTAACTCACTCAAAGACTTAAGAAGTCATACCACACGGAAACACCTCCATTGGCCCAACTCATTCATAATGACCATGATGCCCCATCAAAGATAATGCCATTTACCCATACATTGGCCCATTTCCTTCTAAACTGTTCCAATCCATGTACCTGTCCAAATCCCTTTTAAATGTTGCTATTGTACCTGTCTCAACTACCTTTTCTGGCAGCTCATTCCATATACCCACCATTTCTTCAGTGTGAAAAAGTTGCCTCTCAGGTTCCTATAAAATCTTACCCCTCTCACCACAAACCCAGGGCATCTTATCCGGCATGGTTATTGACTCAGTGTTGCTCCAGCACTCTGTTTATTTTTCTTTGTAAACAAGCATCTGCAGCTACCTCGCATCTCCATCAGAAACGCGTTAGGACTTGGGCGGGCCGTGCGAGCAGTCAGCGAACCCTGACAGGCAGCCAGTGGCGGAACCGGGAGACCCCGCCTGGAGTGGGTCCAAGGCTCGACTCCCGCGCACCCCCAAAGAATGGGAAGTGGATGGAGGAGAGGCGCGGACGCTGGACAAAGGACTGGTGTGAGAACCGGCGGGTTTAAACTTTCGTCTTCAAAATTCGGCTGCAGGAGACGCCTCCACAGCGCACGAAGACTGAAGGCCCGGAGAGGAGAGAAGGACGGATCGCTGGCAATCTGAATGAGGGGACGGCTGCAACGAGCCTTTATGACCAGCTGCAGCCTAAAATTACGTCAAAATCTGTCAACTCTTATATATGGACTCAGTGGGCTGTTCCCATGCATGGAGTACTCAATCTGGGGTTGTCTTTACGTATGGCAATAATCGCACAAATCTATATGCAAAAAAATGTATTTTTTTGGTACACGTGACAATAAAAGAACCATTGAACCATGCAACACATTCGAGTCCCGGTGAATCCCTCCTGCTGTTATTCTGCCCTCAGTGGCCTGACTCAGAGGACACAGTTACCATTGAACCTACAGGCCATGCAAGGGTTAAACATCTCGGTTGCTTTAAGATAAGATGGTGGAATACTTGGAAGCAGCTGGGAAGGCCAGCTGTCAATGGGGAAGTGGGGGAGTGAGAGGAGATAGAGATGTTGTGCGTGGCACTTCAGTCAAGGTGAAATGGGAAATTGAGAAATGGAAATAACGTGTGATTTGGACCAACTGTCATCGATTTGAGAATTAATATTAGCGATAATATATGTGGCAAATTTTCGTGACTATTAATCATGCAGTGGAACACTGATATGTAAAATATTCATACGCCTATTAATTTTAAACTGCTCCATCCTCATTTATAGTGTTTGGCACTATAAGTAGTTGGGGCAGGAAAGTTTAATGTTGTCTACAGGATAGAGATGGGAGTTTGATCAGTTCATTGTCACATGGACCAAGGTACGGTGAAAAGCCTTTGTTTGTGTGCGATCCAGTCAGCGGAAAGACTATATATGGTTAGTTTAGTTTAGTTTATTGGCATGTGTACTGAGGTACAGTGAAAATGTTTTTTTGTTGCGTGCTATCCAGTCAGTGGAAAAACTATACTTGATTTCAATCGAGCCATCCATGGTGCATAGATACAGGGGTAAAGGGAATAACATTTAGTGCGATATAAAGTCTGGTTAAAGATAGTCCAAGGAATGCTCTCTGATAACAGCTGGGAAGAGCGATAGAGAATCTGAGGTCCAGCAATTGTCTGATAACCATAAGACTTCATAAGAGCAGCAGAAGTATTCAGCGAGCCACTAACTATTCCAGACCGGTACTTTGCTGGCCACAAACCCAACTCTTCACTTCTCAGGGAGACCGCAGATGCTGGAAACTCAAAAGTGCTGGAGAAATTCAATGGGTCAGGCAGCATCTGTGAAGGGAAATGGACTGATGATGTTCAAGGCAGGGACCCATCTTCAGACTTTACTGTAGACTTTGGAGATACAGTGCGGAAACAGGACCTTCGGCCCATCAGGTTAGCACTGACCAGCGATCCCCTGTACACTAGCACTTTCCCACACAGAAGGGACAACCTGTATGTCTTTGGAGTGTGGAAGGAAACCAGAGCACACAGAGGAAACCCATGTGGTCACAGGGAAAACCCGATACAGACAGCACTCATAGTCAGGATTGAACCATGGCCTCTGTTGCTGTTAGGGAACAACTTTGCCACTGCGCCATCCTGGAGTAAGAAGGGTGAAAGCTGAGAAAGAGAAGTGAGGAAAGGGAACCTCTAAAGCAAGACATTGTTAGGCTGCTGCAAGCAATCTCCTCTTCCATTTTGAGTATTTTGCAGGGATCACTGAGCTGCTTGCAGTTTGGAAGATTAAAGGCTGCTGTGGATCTTCGGATCCTATGTTGGTGGTCGAGGCTTGGCACTTTGCCAGTGCTGGGTATCTGCACCAACCATCAGCTTTGGACCCCCCCCCCCCCCACCAAATGGAAGGGGAGGCTGGGCTGCTTTCAATAAAAGAGGAAGCATGTGTCACTTTAATGAATGGTGCTTGCAGACCAGTTGCCAATGTCGATAGTACCCATGCTGTTCACATCATTATTTCTTTCCATAACGTGATTAATATGGAATTACACACAGAGCATGTTGTTTTGCAAATCCCTCTCACACACTCTCCATGGGTAGGTTACGCTGCCTAAGAGAAAATCGCAAGTCCATGCGCACAAGCACACCTTTAAGCATGCACACAAAGAGATACACAGACACGCATGCACAGTCACACAAAGATATGATACACATGCAAACACAACGAAGAATTAGCTCTCCGGCACACACTCACACACACACACACACACACACACCAACACCGAGACACAGACACACAAAGATACAATACATATACAAACACAGACACACTCTCACACACACACACAGACACAAAGAGACACACAGACAAACATACACACACACACGTAGAGACACACATACACACAGAATGTGCACACAGACACACTCTCACACACACAGACTAACATACACAGACACACGTAGAGACACAAATACACACAGAATATGCACACACACACTCACACACACACAGACAAACGTACACAGACACACGTAGAGACACAAATACACACAGAATATGCACAGACACACTCTCACACACACACAGACACAAAGAGACACACAGACAAACATACACACACACGTAGAGACACACATACACACAGAATGTGCAACAGACACACTCTCTCACACACACAGACAAACATACAAAGACACATGTAGAGACACAAATACACACAGAATATGCAGACACACTCTCACACAGACACATAGAGAAACACACAGACAAACATACAGACACATGTAGAGACACACATACACACAATGCACATACAAACATACAGAGGAATACACATAAAAGGTCACACACTCACACAAAGACACAAAGAGACAGACACATAGAGAGGCGTGCACACAAACATGAAGAGACACATGAATACACACAGAGATACAATATACATACACACACACTGACATAAAGACGCAAGATAATTACAAACATATATAAGATGCACACGCACACACACACAGAAGCATGCATAGACACACACAACCACACACACACGCACACAGACAAGCGCACGCCACGGTGGCACACTGGCACAGCGGTAGAGTTGCTGCCTTATAGCAAATGCAGCGCCAGGGAACCTGGGTTCGATCCCGGCTCCAGGTGCTGCCTGTACGGAGTTTGCACGTTCTACCCGAGCCCTGCGTGGGTTTGCTCCGAGATCTTCGATTTCCTCCCACATTCCAAAGACGTACAGGTTTGTAGGTTAATTGGCGTGGCAAATTGTCCCTAGTGGGTGTAGGATAGTGTGAATATGCGGGGATCGATGGTCAGCGCGGACCCGGTGGGCCGAAGGGCCTGTTTCTGCGCTGTATGACTCTATGACATGTCTGTGTGCATACAGACACGAGTGTGCACAAACACGCCACACACATACACTCACAGGTTGAATGAGAGCTGGAACCTAGTAGATATGTCAGTGTGTTAACAGTGGCGCCTAGCACTTTTGCAGAGAGCTCTCAAATCAATGAGAGGTTCTGTGTAGGATTTGAATTTGTGTACCCAACAAATTTACAGATGGAGCAGCTCTGATTCAATCCCCGTCCTTCTGCAAATAAAGCCAGTCTCCATTTTGATTCAGTCAGAGGATATAAGTTAATCTACGTTAGACCGGCTGCCTGCAGACACTCAACGTGGTTTGCGAGTCTGGCCGTGACTTCAGCTCCGCTTGCGTCTGGGGAGACAGGGAACAGTCAGTCTTATGACGGAAAGCAATGTGTCCTGCTCTTAGCTGCTTCCCACTCTCCCTCAGGGGAGCTTAGATTTGCAAAGCACTGTTGTCAAACAGATCAAATACAGCTGGGATTACTGGAGTGCTGAACACACCATGCAACCTGCTAAAATCTCATTCCAAAAGTTGTGAAACGAGATTTGTAAAATCCCACTTTGGCAATTCACTTACCTTGAAATGTAATATTCAGCCCTGTTCTACAATTACATTTCCACTGATGTAGAAGTGGAAGTGAGAATGCTAATCCTACATTGCAAATTTGCAATAAAGAGAGATGAAACCTGTCTTCCAGTTTAATTAAAGCCATACTTTTCAGCCGCAGAAGACTGAAGCTACAATATCTACTTTGTACATGGTCCGTTTCAGCAGGAACTCGTTATCTAAGTGGAGAGGGATTGGAGACTTAGGTGGAGGGAGATTTGTGTGGTCCAGTGTGTTGACAACAAAGCTGGGATAACACACAATTGAAGACGCAGGTAGGCTTTTCAATCAGACAGTTCCAGGGTCAATGTAATGTGCACTCCCATGGATAACTAACCTTCAGATGCAAAGATAAATTAAGTTCTTGCCTATCCTCTGAGGTGTGGCTTCGTGTCGCAGAGATAGAGTTGCTGCCTAACGGAGCCAGAGACCCCGGTCCGAAACTGACTACGAGTGCTGTCTGTACAGAGTTGTACATTCTCCCTGTGACCGTGGGAGTAAACCAAGTGCTCCGGTTTACTCTCACTCTGCAAAGACATACAGGTTTCTAGGTTATCTGAAGAAAGGTCTCGACCCAAAACGTCACCTATTTATTTTCTCCAGAAATGCTGCCTGACCCACTGAGTTACTCCAGCATTTTGCGTCTATCTTCAGTTTGTAGCCCAATGAGTTTCAGTAAAAATTGTAAATTGCCACTATTGTGTAGGGTAGTGCTAGTGCACGGGGACTCAGTGGACTGAAGGGCTTGTTTCCACACTGTATCTCAAAACTAAACTCAATTAAAATTTAAGTCGTCCAATCGACGTCACCTCTTTGTGAATCTCCTCTGCGCTCTCTCCAGCAAAATTATGTTGAAACTTCATCAACCAGGAAGCGATGCTGTGTGAGATTATTTTAAACTGCAATTTGTATTTGAAACAATTCTATTTAAGCAGGCTGTGACATAATGAATGTAAAATAACGATCGCAAAACAAAGAAACGTTTATAATTGAACATTTAAAATGAATGCAATGCTGGAAGTCTGAAATAAAATCTGATAATGCTGGAACCAGTAAGTCAGGCAGTACTGTGGAGAGGGAGAGGGGGGGGGGGGGAGAGAGAGAGAGAGAGGGGGAGAGAGAGAGAGAGAGAGAGGGGGGGAAGAGAGAGAGAGAGAGAGAGAGCGAGAGCGAGAGATAAAGAGACAGACAGAGAGACATACAGCACAGGAACAGACCCTTTGCCCCAACTTGCCCATGCCAACCAAGATGCTCCATCTATGCTAATCCTCTCTGCCCACTTTTGGCCCATCCCCTTGAAACCTTTCCTATCCATATACAGTCCAAATGTATTTTAAATGTTGTAATAGTACCTGCCTCAACTGCCTCCTCTGGCAGCTCATTCTATAAACCCACCACCTTCTGTGTGCAAAAAGTTGCTCCTCATGCCGATTAAAGAGAGAGACATGGAGACAGAGTCCAAATAGAATGCCAAGTTTGCAAAATTAAAATTAAGATTTGCAAGATTAGAGAGAGACAGCATGCTGCCTGCCTCGCTGAGTTACTCCAGCATTTTGTGTCTACCTTTGATTTCAACCAGCATTTGCAGATATTTCCAACACGAGACAGAGAACAGGACGGGTACAGACACAGAGATAGACTGTGTCTCTGAGATAGAGAAACACAGTCAAGAAGCTAGACAGATTTTGCAAAGTTTCTGCTTTGACAAGAAGCGTAAACTCTGCTTCCCTCTCCACAGATGCTGCCTGACCTGCAGAGTATTTCCAGCATTTTGTTTTTATTTTGTTTTAATTAATTGCTTTGTCAATCCACCATCTGTGATTAACCCAAATTTAAATTAACAAATGTTATTAAACCTCCCCCTCTCTTTAATCCATGCTTTGTCAAAGCTTTTCGCCATCTGTCTCTACGTTTCTATTTTGTTTGGCAACTCTTCTGCCAAATACTTTGGAACATTTTAGCAAGATGTATAGAAGTTGGGAGGTCATGTTGCAGTTCTATAAGATGCTGCGGAGGCCGCAATTAGAGTATTGTGTTCAGTTATGGACACCATGTTATAGGAAAGATGTCAAGTTGGAACGGGTGCATTGAAGATTTGCAGGGATGTTGCCAGTTCTCGAGGGTCTGGGCTATACGGAAAGGTTGAGCAGGCTGGCACTCCATTCCTTGGAGGATAAGGTGTGTAAAATCATGAGAGGAATAGACACACAGATTCTCTTGCCCAGAGGGAATCTAGAACTGGAGGACATAGGTCTGAGGGGGTAACTTTTTCACACAAAAGGTAGTGTGTGTGTGTATGGAATGATAAGGTAGTTGAGGCAGGTACAATTGCAAAGTTTAAGATACAATTAGACAGGTACATGGATAGGACAGGTTTAGAGGGATATAGGCCAAACACAGGCAGGTGGGACTAGAGATGGGACACGGTGTGGGCAAGTTGGGCCGAAAGGCCCGTTTCCACGCTGTATGACTTTATGACTCCATGACCATGTTGGTACCAGATAAATACAAGTTGTTGCAGAAATTACATTGTATTGTTTTCCATGATGGATGTAGAGGTATCTGAAGAAGGTACTACATAAGAGACAACAAGGAACTGTAGATGCTGGGATCTTGAGCAAAACACAAAGTGCTGGAAGAACTCAGCGGGTGCATCTGAAGAGGGAATTGACAATTCGGATCGCGATCCTTCTGCAGACTTGTGGATTTCTTTTGGACGCGGGCATTTGGACAAGTGCATGGACAAGGGAGGTCTGCATGGATGTGGACCAAATGAAGATAAATGGGAAGGGCATCTTGGCCAGCATGGACCAGTTGGATGGAAAGACATGCTTCCAGGCTGTATAACTACACAATTCTATGAAGCTCTATTGCCATTGCCATAGGAGATTGGGGAGGGGGGGGGGGGGGATGGTTGTTAGTTAGAGGTTAGGAGAATTTGATGTTCATACCCTTGAGTTGTGAGCTACATAGTGGAATATGAGGTGCCGCACTAGAAAACCATTACACACATGAGCAAAATTATGCCATTTGGCCCATACTCCGCCATTCAGTTACAGTTGATCCATTTTTCCCTCTCAATCCCATTCTCGTGCTTACACCCCATAACCTTAAACACCCTCCCTAATCAAGAACCTAACCAGAACATAGAACGAAACGTCGCCCATTCCTTCCCTCCATAGATGCTGCCTCACCCGCTGAGTTACTCCAGCATTTTGCATCCACCATCGATTTTACCAGCTTTCTTACACATTGAACAGCAGCACATTGAACCAAATGATTTTGACTTTGACCCAAATGATTTTGCCAAACATGATACCACATTAAACTGATCACCTCTACCTGTACATGATCCATATTTCTCCATTTCCTGCAACGCCATGTGCCCATCAAATAGCTTCTTAAATGTCACTGTTGCATCCGTCACCAAAACTACCCCTGGCACCGTGTTACCGGGCCCAATCTCTTCTACGTTGCTTGCGGCTGAAGCTTTTAGATAGGAACGTCTCTTTACCTGATGGGGCTGCGCCCCAGATCGTGATCCATGGCGTGCACCTGCCCCACTGGGGTGCCGGCCGGGGCACTCTCGTTGACCTTCATGAAGTAGACGGGCTGAGAGAATATGGGAGGTTCATCCGCATCCTCCACCGAGATCTTGACGGTGGTGGTGTCCTTGAACGGGCCCCTGCTGACGAAGCGCGTGTCGAAGAACACATTGGCTGCCTCCACCTTTAGAGAATACGACTTCTTGGTTTCGTAATCCAGGCCCAGCTGAAGCAAGAGACAGAGATGGATCATTTGACTATGGGGAAGGGCTGATCTCAAGGCTACACTGATGGATGGGGAGGGTGTGGGAGCAACACTATGAGAGCTGCTAATATATCTTCCAACAAAGTGACTTGAGATGAAAAATATCCTGCGGTACATCAAATGAGCTGGAGAACCAAGTCAAGCAACACCACCTCCCTCAGCCTCTCTGCCGCACAACCTTCTGAATTAGTCTACTGCCAGGGCTGTGCAGAGCTGATTGCCTTTCAAACACATGCATAAAATTACACGCCTATTCAGCCTAACTGATTGGGGTGGCAGAGTGGCGCAGCGGTAGAGGGTGGGTGTGTATATGGAACGAACATATTAAAAAGACACTTGTACAGGTATAAGAGTAGGAAAGGAAAGGTTTAGAGGAATAGGGGCCAAATGCAGGCAAATGGGACTAGCATGGAACTATGGGACTAGGGTGGCACGGTGGCATAGAGATGGAGCTGACATCGCCAGATATCCGGGTTCGATACTGACTATGGGCGCTTGTCTGTACGGAGTTTGCACGTTCCCCCTGTGACCTGCGTAGGCTTTCTCCCAGATCTTCACTTTCCTCCCACACTCAAGAAGTGCAGGTTTGCAGGTTAATTGGCTTGGTATAAATGTAAATTATCCCCAGTGTGTGTAGGATAGTGTTAGTGTGTGTGGGGATCGCTGGTCAGTGTGGACTGGTGGGCCTGTTTCCACGCTGTATCTCTCAACTAAGCTAAACTAAACTTAGATAGGCCATCTTGGTTGGCATGGACGAGTTGGGCTGAAGGATGGGTGGGAAGGTGGGTTGTAATTGGGAGAAGGAAGGGTGGAAAGTAGAAGGAGGGGTGAAAGCAGGCTTGAGTGCCGCATAGATGCTAGCACAACCCCGTTGGGCTGAGTGGCCGTTTTCTATACGGTTTCAATTATTTATAATTCTGATTGGTCCCAAAGAGAAGGCGGTGAAACAAAAATGAAATGGAAGAGAAGAGAAGCCTGTGAAATTAGTCTGGTAGCTATCATGACTAATCAAGAAAGTTTAAAAAAAAGCAGATGGTAAGATTAGCATGAATTTTACATAGCGACTGACAGGCCTAATTAGGATGATGATGTGAGGCACTGAATAATGGATGGCGCTGCGTTTGGGGCCCAGACATCATTTTCCAAGGTCAGGCGCTGTGTTAAACTTGTTCCAGCTGATTAAATAGACTTGGCAGAGGATTAGATGCACAACTATGAGAGATAATACCTTACAGCCCAAACCTATCCTTCAGGTCTGGATGACCCAAGTTTCTCAAACAAGTTTGCACATCAGAGAGAGATAAAACTGGAGGGTATAGATTTAGAGCAAAGGGTAAGGTATTTAGTGGGGACCTGGGGCAGCACAGTGATGCAGTGGTAAAGCTGTTGCCTTACAGCGCCAGACACGTGGGTATATATCCTGACTACGGGTGCTGACTGTACATTCTCTCTGTGACCGTGTGGGTTTTCTCCAGGTGCTCCGGTTTCCTCCCACACTCCAAAGATGAACCGGCGTGTCGGTTAATTATCCCTAGTGTGTAGAATAGTGTAGTACACAAGGTCGCCCAAATAAACTGTTCAAAGGCTGCATCACAGACCACCTCCAGCACGCAGGCCTAGCCCCAAAAGAACCGGAAATATGTGCCAGTGGCAGGAATGGCTGGCTTACAACCACTAGAATAGGAATGGGGTCAGCAGTTTTGAAGTTAATTGCCCAAGCCGACTCGTTAGTGCCAGAGACAGGAAGAAGGCTGCAGCCCTAAATCCTCCCACAGCAGCCTCCATGTGCCCCACTGCCTCACTGTGTGTGTCTGGCGCATGGACTTGTGAGCCGCACTCGATCCCACAAGACATGAGATTACACAACCATGCTGTCATTGTTTACGATGGGCCACCACTACAGGGTGATCACTGGTTGGTGCGGACTCTTTAGACTTTAGAGATACAGTGTGGAAGCAGGCCCTCCAGCCACTGAATCCAAGCCAACCAGCGATCACCCCATAAACTAGCACCATCCTGCACACACTAGGGGCAATTTACAATTTTACAGAAGCCAATTAACCTACAAGCCTGCATGTCTTTAGAATGTGGGAGGAAACCGGAATTCCCGGAGAAAACCCATGTAGTCTCAAGGAGAAGGTACAAACTCCATACAGACAGCACCTGTAGTGAGGATCGAACCTGGGTCTCTGGCGATGTAATGCCCCTGTCCCACTTAGGAAACCCGAACGGAAACCTCTGGAGACTTTGCGCCCACCCAAGGTTTCCGTGCGGTTCCCGAAGGCTTTTGTCAGTCTCCCTAATGGTCGAAAGTGGTTTCCGTTTTAAAAATCGGTAATTTATTTAGTCGAAGCCGGTCGCGAAGCTAGTTGAAGGTGGTTGCCGGAGGACGAAAACCTCCGGGAACCGCACGGAAACCTTGGGTGGGGCGCAAAGTCTCCAGAGGTTTCCGTTCAGGTTTCCCAAGTGGGACAGGGGCATAAGGCAGCAATTCCACCGCTGTGTCATCGTGCCGCCCAACATGGACCCGCCAAAGGACCTATTTCCGTGATGTAACTCTAAAAGTCTAAAAACAAAAGTCTAAAAGTATCTAGGGTGAAGGAACTTCCTTCCAAAACCCTTTCTCCAGCAGCTTGCGATCCAAGCCACCGACAAAATTATTCCAGAGCAATGAAACAAAGGCGTCTTTTTAAATTGTCCTGGTGGCTTTGTTTGTGTGAGGCTGAGAGGTGAGGCCCGGCATACATGTCACGCAGCCTTGAAGGGAGCAGAACATATCCTGAATATCCTGAGGAGTCCCAGTTCCTACCACCGCTTCCACAGCATTGGCTCCGTACCTTTTTCAGCTTGACAATTCCCTCTTGAGTCTGCGAGTCGGTGGTGATCTCGAAGAGATCTTTTCCGTCCCCGTCGATAATGCTGTAGGTGACCATGCCATTTTCCCCGACATCCGGGTCTTTGGCCTTGAGCTGTCCCACCACCGTCCCCACCTTGGCAGCCTCCGACAGCGCCATCTGGTACACACCTGCAAGGACAAGAGTGGCAAGCATTGTCATGAGAATACAACGTTGAAAACAGGAACAATTATTTCCGTAGTCCATCCAGTTTATTCTACCATTAAATAAAATGGTAGAGGCTTAGGTTTATATTTATTATTGTCACATGTACCAAATAACAGTAAAAAGCCTTTTGCATGCAAACAAATCAGATAATACTATACATAAATACAATCAGGTCAAACTTAAGTACAGTAGGGGAAGGTACAGAGTGCAGAATATAGTTCTCAGCATTGTTCCATAGACAAAGTCCAATATCCGCAATGGGGTTTGAGGTGAATTGGAGAGTATCCTAGCTTGTGGAAGGATTTCTGTTCAGGAGCCTGATAACAAAGAGGAAGAGGGTACACAAAAAGCTGGAGAAACTCAGCGGGTGCAGCAGCATCTAAGGAGCGAAGGAGATAGGCGACGTTTCGGGTCTAGACCCTTCTTCTCGACCCGAAACGTCGCCTATCTCCTTCGCTCCTTAGATGCTGCTGCACCCGCTGAGTTTCTCCAGCTTTTTGTGTACCCTCGATTCTCCAGCATCTGCAGTTCCTTCTTTAAAACAAAGAGGAAGAAGCTGTTCTTGAGTCTCGTGGCGTGCACTTTCAAGTGTCTGCCTTACAGCGCCAGAGAGCAGGATTCGATCCTGACCTTGGGTGCTGTCTGTGCGGAGAAACCAATCTTTGGACTTTAGAGAAACAGTGCAGAACTGGCCCTTTGGCCCGCTGAACCTTCGCCATTCAGCAATCACCCATACTCTAGTACTATCCTACACACTAGAAACAATTTAACGATGCCAATTAACTGACAAACCTGTACAGCTTCGTAGGAAACCAGAGCACCTGGAGAAAACTCACACCGACACAGGGAGAACGTACTAACTGTGTACCCCCTAGTCAGGATCGAATCCAGGTCTCTGGCGCTGTAAAGCAGCAGCTCTACCCGCCGCTCCACTGTGCCAATCTGACAACGTCCAATCCAAACTCAACCCCATCGTGATCAATCTAACAACAGCCAATCCAAACCATAACCCAGCGCAGCCAATTACATCCCTATACGACAATCTAAAACAGGATACAAAATATCTGAGCATTTCCTAGGCCCTTCTGTGTCTATTCATCTTTGTTATAGAGTTGTACAACACAGAAAAAGGCCAATTCATCCATGCCGACCAAGGTGCTTATGTATGTTAGTCCCATTTCCTGCATTTCACACATTCCTCCCTTTCCTAGCCACGTGCCTGTCCAAATGTCCCTTAAATGTTGCTACTGTACCCGTCTCCAACTATCTCCTCTGGCAGCTCATTCCATATACCCACCACCCTCTGAGTTAAGAAGTTACCCCTCAGGTTCCTCTTAAATCGTTCATCTTCATTAATTTCCTTTGAATCTTTGTTCCAACGTAGTGTTGCGAAGATATCAAAAGGCTTCCTTACTTTGAGGGAACTTTGGAGGATTGTCATTGACATCGGTGAGGGTGATTGTCACTTTCGTTGTCCCAGAGAGTCCGCCCATGTGTCCTCCCATATCCTTTGCCTGGATAACCACCAGATATTCCTCTCGAGCCTCTCGGTCCATGTTTGGAAGAGCCGTCCTTATGATGCCTGAGGAGAGATGAGAGGAAAAATGACTCCAACACTCTTGTGCTTCTCCATCGAAAATGATGGGAGCCATGGTGTCAAAGAAAGATACAGCACAGAGAGCCCTTCAGCCCACATCAAGTCCTCACCAACCATCAACCACCCATTAACACTGGTCCAACATTTATTCCGCAGTTTTTTATTCCCCCACATTCTAACACCCACCAACACAGTAGTGGCAATTTGCAACAGCCAAATTAATTTGGTTTAGTATAGTTTAGTTTAGTGACAGAGCATGGAAACAGGCTTTCGGCCGATCAAGTCCATGCTGACCAACAACCAAACACTAGTTCTATCCTACACTCTTGGGGCAATTTGCAGAAGCCAATGAACCTACAAACCTATCTAAAAGCCTCCTAAATGCCTATCGCATCTGCCTCCACCATCACCCACAGCAGCGCATTCCAGGCACCCACCATCGTGAAAAAAACTTTGCCTACACATCTATATTATTATAAAAATCTGATCTTGGATGTTTACTTATATGTTTGTTCACTTGAGTCTTTTTCTTTGATTCACATCTCCTCGAAAACCCAACGCGCTAATGGTGAACTGTTTACATATTCCGGTAGATTTACCTCATGATCTGGAAAATCGCCTCATCTGAAAATGTGATTCATTATTTCCCCAGTTTTTTACTAAAGTTGTTCACCAATCTGAGATCTTTTTAAAATCTAATGAGTTGAAGCGAGCTGGTTGACGTCACAATGCCTCTGCTCCTCGCGGCCAGCTGCGCAGTTTTCAACGCGCAGCCTGTTGGGCACTGTTTTCCATGAGCTGCGAGTTACGTGGCCCAGCCGCCCTCCCCTCCCCCCCTCCCTTCCTCCCCTCTCTCTCCTCCCCTCTCTCTCCTCCCCTCTCTCCCACCCTCTCCTCCCCTCCCCCACCCTCCCTCTCCTCCACGCCCCCTCCCCTACACCCCCCTCCCTCTGTCTCTGTCTCTCTGTCTCTGCTCCTCTCTGTCTCTGCCCCCTCTCTCTCTGCTCTCACCCTTTAACCCTCCCTCCCTCTCTAGACGCACCTGCGAGTTGGGGGCTATGAGTCAGTGGATAGGGCAGTTATGGAATAAAAAGAGCATATGAATAATATTAATATAATATCAATGGGGGTAGAATAATATTAGCATAATATCTAGGGGGGTAGTTAGTGTGTGTGTGCAGGGGTAGTTAATGTGTGTGTGGGGTGGTTAGTGTGTGTGTGTGACGCCGCATGCCGCCCCCCCAACCCCTCCCTCCCCCCAATCCCCCCCACCCCCGCAACCGCGCGTTGATGGGATGGGACCCAACAGGTCCCCGTTGGTCTAGTCTCCTTTAAACCTTGTCCCTCTGTCCATATACAATAGCATGAAGGAGTGGGCCTGAAGGGCCTGTTTCTATGTTCTGTGGTTCTAAGAGTCTATTAACTCTGGGAGCTTACTGGTGAGGAAATAGAACATTAACACTGCCAATCAGTGTAGTGTCACTTTTATTAATCCTTGGCAGAGTGGAGTAATCATTCTTCTGGGTTTTGTTAATGCTTGGGACAGGCTATTCAGCCCCTAGAGCCTGTGCACTTTAAAGAGCCTTGGAGAAGTGCTTCACTGCATGTGAAATGTATTGGGGCATTGAGAAGCCATAAGGCATCAAGTGACTCTAATGATATGGAAGATATCCTTCCTTTGAAATCTTTCTTTCCATCTCATTTCACCGAAATACGACTGATCCCTGGAGATCGACTTTCTGATGAGTCTAGACAAAAGCATAAAAAAGTATACTTTCCAGAGCCAGAGCTGAAAAGAAAATTAGTCCCTTTCCCCACATCTGAATAAATTTTGTAACTGAGAGATCGCTCTGCAGCTCCTTGGAGGACAGACTGATATAATGTTGTTTATAAAACAAAATTAACAATTGCTTTACATTTGTTCCATAACCAGTTAAGTAATTTGAAGCTGCATTTCACTTAATGGATCTAAAAGTCAGACAGAAACAAGTCCACAAACCGTGCTTGGTGTTCCAAAATAAACACAATTAGCAGACATCAAGAATGTTTTCTGCTGGAATTTCCTTTTTCTGGGTCCAAAACTATTTTGTTTTGAAGAACGGAATGGGAAGCGGAGAAATGTGGGAGTTTAGTGTGGGAATGGGGAAAGGGGGCAGAGCGAGAATTCAAGAATAAGGGAGGGGAAAGTTGTGAGGGCTCAGTGGGAAATGGGCGAAAGGCGCCAAAGATCAGGAAAAATTGTGAGTGAAACACAGAGCAATATCTAAGGTTTAGCCTATTGGGTCCGCGCCAACTCGTGATCACCCCATACACATGCACTCGCCTACACGCTAGGGACAATTTACAGAAGCCAACTTTCTTACAAACCTGTACATCTTTTATTTAGCATAGTTCAGTTTAGAGATACAGCATGGAAACTGGACCTTCGGTCCACTGAGTCCACTACGACCAGCAATCACCCGTACACTGGCAGAAGCCAATTTACCTACAAACCTGCGAGTCTTTGGAGAGTGCAAGGAAACCAGAGCACCCGGAGAAAACTGACAAAGTCACAGGGAGAAAGTGCAAAGTCAGACAGCACCGGTAGTCAGGATCGAACCTGGGTCTCTGGTGCTGTTAGACAGGAACTCTACCACCGTGCCACTGTGCTGCCCACTAAACCTTATATTTTTTTTAAAAGGTGCTTTCCCATCTTTCTGGCAGCTATGCACAAATGTTGGGTGTGGAACTCAAATTGTCAAATGTAATTCAGACTGTCTGCACCAACCAAATTGCCCCTAGGGGCAGTGGTTGACAGAAGAATTGTGGGTGAGAGTTATAGAGTGACAAAGCACAGTAACAGGCCACTCGGCCCACGACCCCCTTTGTTGACCAACATGTACATATGAACACTAATCCCATTTATCAGCACTGACTCCACGCCGACCATCGATCACCCGCTCCCACGTTCTATGTTATCCCAGTTTCACGTCCTCTACTTTAAACTTTAGAGATACAGTGCGGAAACAAGCCCTTCGGCCCCCGACCCCACACCGACCCCACACCGACCCCACACCGACCAGCGATCACCCCGTACATCTACACACTAGGGACAATTTTTACAAATGCCAATTAACCTACAAATCTGTACTTCTTTGGAGTGTGGGAGGAAACTGGAGCACCCGAAGGAAACCCACGGGGTCCCGCAGATAGTACCCAAGTTCAGGATCATGCCCAGGTCTCCAGTGCTGTGATGGTGTGCACTGTGCCACCCCTCCGTTTCTATATAACTGGAGCATAACAATCTTCCTTCAGTAACACCTCCAGATTCAGAGGCTGTTTCTTCCCAGCTGTTATCAAGCAACTGAACCATCCTATCAATAACCAGAGAGCAGTCCTGAGCTACTATCGACCTCATTGCAGACTCTCGGACTATCTTTAATCGGACTTTACTGGACTTTATCGTGCCCTAAACGTTATTGAATTTATTCTGTATCTGTACACTGTGGACAGCTCGATTGTAATCACGTATAGTCTTTCCGCTGACTGGTTAGCGCGAAGCAAAAAGCTTTTCACTGTAGCTCGGTTCACGTGATAATGAACAAAACCAAACTAACATCGACACGCAACATGCCGCTGTCCTAGGATGTTGGTGTCTGAGGCAGGCAGGCAGGCCAAGGAGAGGTGGTCTTGACGCAGAATAAAGAAGGACGCCGCGGCAGGGGAGCCGCTGAGAGCCAAGATGGAGCCGGCAGGGGGAGGGGTTCGAGAACGGAGAGGGACAAAGATGACTCAATTGAGTGATTTTGTAACTTTGTCAGCGCAAGAAACGGGGCGACGCATTGTGTACTTTATACGTTGTATGCTAAACCAAGAACATTTCACTGTCACAATAAAGTATCATTATATTGTGTATGTCGTCTTGTTTACGAGGGGCTGGCGTTCCTACCTGTCTGAGGTTCGACAGAGAAGTAAGGCTGGCCCTCGAGTATGCTGTAGACCAGCCTGGCACTGTTCCCATACGATGGATCATCTGCATCGGTGGCCGTGACTTGAATCACAGACGTACCTGGAGAGGAGAGGAGATGATCACATTGTCAGCGCGAGTGAGGGAGTGATGAATGGAGCCAGCGCGTGAAGACGCGGCACAACCCAGGACTGAGTATCGCCATCCATCATGCTGTCAAACCCCTGCACCTCCACCTGTCTCCGCTGCAAGATAAGAGATTCTGTTATGAAAGGTTTCGGAATGTACACCACCCGCAGGTTTGGCTGCGCTTAACAAAAGATGTAAAAGCACTGGAGCACCTACAGAAAAGATTAACCGCAATGATATCAGTAGTCCTAAGCAGGAAAGAGTGCAGAGAGGTGCCACTGCGACCCAAAGGTTAACTGAGGACAGAGTTTGGCAAACAATGATTCTACTTTGGTGCGGAGCTTTGGTTATGAAACTGAGTTTCGAACTTAAACCGACTCCAATGCTTGGGAATAGAAGAGCGAAAAAGAGGGATTTAATTTTTTTAAGTGGCGGTACGGTGGCAGGGCAGTAGAGCTGCTGCCTGACGGTGCCAAAGACCCGAGTTCGATCCTGACTACGGCTACTGTCTGTAAAGAGTTTGCACGTTCCCCCTGTGACTGCGTGGGTTTTCCCCAGTTGCTCCGGTTTACTCCAACACTCAACAAAGACGTACATGTTTGTAGGTTAATTGCCTTTCGTAAAAATTGTAAATTGCCCCTAGTGTAGGGGTCGCTGGTCAGCACAAACTCAGTGGGCTGAAGGGCCTGTTCCCACTGTGTGTTTCCAAAGTCTAAAGCCGAAAGATTTACGAGCATGTTGTCAGGATTCAAGGGCCTGAGCCACAGGGAGAGATTGGGATGGCTGGGACTTTATTCCTTGGAGCGCAGAAGGATGAGGGGTGATCTTATCTATCTGTTCCTCTCATGCTCTCATTACCAAGATTAGGGGAATCAAGAAACAGAAGAAATGTGTTTAAGGTGAGAGGGAAAGATTTAATGGGAACCTGATGGGCAACCTTTTCACACAGAGGGCGGTGGGTATATGGAACAAACAGCCAGAGGAGGTAGTTGAGCTAGGTACAATAACAGCATTTAAAAGACATTTAGGCAGGTACATGGATAGGAAAGGTTTAGAGGGATATGGGCCAAATGCAGACAGGGGGGACTAGTATCAATCGGACATCTTGGTCAAATTGGGCAAGTTGGGGCGAAGAGCCTGTTTCCATGCCGTATGACTCTATGACTCTAGTCGGAGAAGCAACAGAGCTCACTCAGTAAAGGCTGGTGTTACCTGCAATTTATCTACACTGTGCAGGAAGGAACTGCAGATGCTGGTTTAAATCAAAGGTGGACACAAAATGCTGGAGTATCTCACCGGGACAGGCAGCATCTCTGGAGAGAAGGAATGGGTGATGTTTCGGGTTGAGACCCTTCTTCAGACTGAAGTCAGGGCGGCACAGAGATAGAATGCAGTTGGACGGGAGTGAGAGAGGATGTTGCTGAGCTCTCGTCGGAGAGGAGGAAAACTTCTTCAAAGTAGTCATACTTTGAGATTTTGCAGTGAAGCGGACAAAATGTGTTGGAAAGAACTGCAGATGCTGCTTTAAATCGAAGGTAGAGCACTAGTCCCTCCTGCTCGCGTTATTGTATTTTAGTTTTTTTTTTCCATAACCATAACTCTGACAGGGATCTACCACCCACTGAGTAATGGTTATGGAAAAAAAAAATACAATTAAAAAATCATACCAAAAATCTAATATGCAGATAGAAAATATTGGAACACACTGCCAGGGGAAGTGGTGAAAACCAATAGCAGGGCGTTATGTAGGGGGCAGTTACACAGGCACCTGAACAGGCAGGGAGTGGAGGGACAGACAAGTGCTGGCAAATGGGATTAGTTCATCATAGTCAGCACGGACAAAGTGGGCCAAATGTCCTGTTCCTGTCCTACGTTGGAAGCATCCTGTTTAGATTAGTTTAGTGATACAGCATGGAAACGGGTCCTTCAGCCCACCGAGTCCACGTTATCCCATTTTCGCATCCTACACACGAGGGGTAATTTACAGAAGCCAATTAACCTGCAAACCTGTATGACTTTGGGGTGTGGAAAGAAACCAGAGCATGCAAGCGGTCACAGGGAGAGCGTACAAACTCCACACAGACAGCAGCGGTAGTCAAGAGTCAAGGTAGTCAAAGCGACGACCCGACCGCTGCGCGACTGTGCCACCCTGGAGCATTTGGAGCCAACGACGAGTATTTGATATTGTTTTGTGAACTCATGGAGAATCAATGAAGAATCAATGTGAATTGGGAGTAGGGAAATTGGAAGAACAGTGAGGGCACTCTTGTCCCTTCCAGCTCAATCAGCCCCCTTTATCCTTCAACCTCTCCTGCTTTACACAGATGCTCCTTCATGTAATTGTATTCATGTAAGGATGATTCACCTGGGTTTCACACTAAACATTTATCACTGTATCTCAGTCCACATGACAAGTCTGAACCAATACCCAATGCCAAAACCAATTCCTCACACCATCAATTCTCCTCTCTCTGCTCATTACTTTATCTCCAAATTTTCTTGGTGTGATTCAATTTTTAAAAAATGACCCGAGCTGTTCACCTCCCCACGGACACCATTTCACCTGCTAAGCATTTCCAGAATTTTCTATTTTTATATCAGATTTTCAATAACCGGAGATTTTTCTTTTGCTTTCTGAAACAAATGCAGGAACTCAATAATAACTAACTTCAATATTAGGTGTGGAGATACAGCGTGGAAACAATACATTTGGCCCACAGAGTCTGTGTCGCTCAGCAATCACCCCATACACTTGTTCTATCTCACATACTAGGGACAATTTTTTACAGAAGCCAATTAACCTACAAACCTGTACGTCTTTACAATGTGGGAGGAAACGGGAGCACCCGGAGAAAACCCATGCGGTCACAGGGAGAAGGTATTCCTTTTCTCCAGAGATGCTGTCTGACCCGCTGAGTTACTCCAGCTTTTTGTGTCTATCTTCAGCGCAAACTGCAAACACAGATAACCCCCGTGGTCAGGATCGAACCTAGGTCTCTTAGGCCGTGAGGCAGGATTTGAAACGTCAACAGTCCTGTTCCTTCCACAGATGCTGCCTAGCCCCCAATGTTGTTCTTGTGAACTCAATGTGAACTCATAAAGAACTGGACCTTTCAATGAAAAGTCAACATAAGTTGGAGTAGGGAAGATGGATGAACAGTAAGGGCACTCACCCACATTAGACATCTCCGGGACAGTTGCATGATGAGGTCCGTTCAAGAACTCGGGAGGGTTGTCATTAATGTCCTGGACTTTAACGATGAACTGCGACGGGGCTTCCAGGGGTTTGTTGGTTATCCGGTCAACAGCCTGGGCCATCAGAGTGTACTGAGCTCGCTCTTCCCGGTCCAACGTCTTGGTGGCATGGATGTTTCCTGTTTTCTCATCGATGACGAAGATGGTGCCTGCCCCTTCGCCCGAGAGGATGTACCTGATCTTCCCTCCTCCACTGTCCAGGTCAGTGTGAAGCTATAACAGCAAAGGAGGCATGTTAATAGCAGTGAATAGTGAACAGTGAATAGCAGGGCCATGGGAGGGGCTGTAGAGCAGAGGGATCGTGGAGTTCCCTGAACATAGTTCCCTGAAAATGGGAGATGTTGCACTTTGGGAGGTTGAATGTAAGGAGAGAGTATGCAAGATCTTTAACAGCATTAATGTGCAAAAGGATTTCAGAGTCCATGTTTATAGCTCGCTGAAGGTGGCAGCACAAGCAGATCGGGTGGTAAAGAAGGTACGCTTGCCTTCATTGCTAGGAGCATTGAGTATACGAGTTAGCAAGTCATGATGCAACTTTAGAAGACTTTGATGAGGCTGCATTTGGAGTATAACGTGCAGTTCTGGTTGGCCAATTACAGGAAGGACGTGGAGGCTTTGGAGAGGGTGCAGAGGAGGCTTGGATTGCCTGGATTCAGCTGCAGGGAGAGGTTAGATAAACTTGGGTCGTTTTCTCTGGAATGCCAGAGATTGAGATATAAAATCATGAGAGGCATAGATATGGTCGACACAGAACCTTTTTAACCAGGGTGGAAATGTCCAACACTAGAAGGCATACCTATTGGGTGAGGGGGGGGGGGAGTTTAATGGAGGTGTGCGAAGCAAGTTTTTTTGCACAAGGTGTGGTGGGTCTTGGAATACATTGCCAGGGGTGGTGGTGGTGGTGGATGCTGATACAATAGTGGTGTTTACGAGGCTTTCAGAAAGGTACATGGAAGTGCTAGAAGGATATGGATCATTTACTGGCAGTTGTAACTTGGCATTTTAAATGTTCCTGTGCTGTACTGTTCTATGTTCTATGAAAGTGGTGTCTCAGGTAGATTGGGTGGTCCAGAGGCTTTTGGTATATTGGCATTCATCAATTAGGGTATTGAATATAGAAGTTGGGATTAACTGGGAAACAAGGAACTGGAAATGCTTGTTAACAAACAAAAATAGGCACAGAGTGCTGGAGTAACTCAGCGGGTCAGGCAGCATCTTGGAAGAACATGGATAGGTAATGTTTCGGGTGGGACCCTTCTTCAAACTGTTTGTGAGGGGATGGGGGAAACGGGGAGAGGTGGGGCGTGGCAAATGATAGACAATAGACAATAGGTGCAGGGGTAGGCCATTCGGCCCTTCGAGCCAGCATCACCATTCAATGTGATCATGGATGATCATCCACAATCAATGCCCTATTCCTGCCTTCTTCCCATATCCCCTGACTCCACTATCTTGAAGAGCCTTATCTAGTGGATACAAGTGGGGAGGTTGACAGGCTGATGATTGGATACAAGAGAAAGGTCCCAACCTGAACCATCACCTATCCATTTTCTTCAGAGATGCTGCTGACCCGCTGAGTTACTCCAGCATTTTGCATCTATCTTTGGCATAAACCAGCATCTACAGTTGCTATTTATTACATTATTCTGCAGTTAAATGTTTATTGTTGGATTCTCTTCTGGTTCCTACATGTAGAGTAATCATCAAACCTCGGCAAGGTTCTAAATCAGCAGATGTTTAACTGAGAGAGTGTCTCCTGCCAAAGGAGAGAAGTTGCTTCCCCTCAGGAAGCACACAACAGGGGGTGGCAAGATGAATCTATCATAATCCCTGCTGCTTTTGTCCCCAATTTATCTTCTTTGAAAGCTTCCTAAAAAAGGTGTGGGAGCAAATGGAAAGGCCACTTGAAGTTGGTGCACGAAGTAACATGATTTAATTAATTAATTCAATTTAATAAATTACGATTTATTAAAATTGCTGCGAAGCAGGAGATCGTTCGAAGCTGATCTCCTGAGCGCAGCTTTAGTACAGCTTTTACATTCTCACAGAAACATGTTTAACAGTAAAGCTAGGTCTCGATTACGGAATGGAGGTAACAGAAAGACAAACTGAGTCTTGGTTGCAGAATAAAATGATCACCCACAAATCTAACTTTGTTGACAGAAGATCCAATTTCCTGTTACAACGATAGATAGAGCTCTAGGGGCTAGCGGAATCAAGGGATATGGAGAGAAGGCAGGCACGGGTTATCGATTGTGGATGATCAGCCATGATCATAATGAATGGCGGTGCTGGCTCGAATGCCAAATGGCCTCCTCCTGCACCTATTTTCTATGTTTCTATGACGGTGCGTGCAAGCTGAAGTTGGGTGTCGTCACATTTGATGCCGCTACTTCTATCTGTGGTTCCCTGTCACCACATCAGTACAATCCACATCCCTATTTACTAGTTATTAAGCCCTCACTATTCCTTCCCCTGCAACAGAAGGTTTGGAGGGAATTGGGACAAATACGGGCGGGTGGGCCTGGCGTTGATGGGCATGGATGAGTTGGGCCAAAGCGGCTGTTACCGCGCTGAGTGACTCCATGACTTACCCTGCCCACCAGTACAGGATCCGGGCCCGTGTACTCCTCGATCACAAAGAACTGATTCCACACCCAACCTCTCTTGGATCTGTGAAGCACTTGTCCTTTGATCCCCATCCCGTGTCGAGATCGAGACGATACCTGGGAGCCGGTGGAATTCCTTGCGAACGCAGAACTGTTCCACTGAGCAATGCTCAAACACGCCAGGAGTAGATGCAGGTAGAAGTCTCTCCCCATCCTGTAGTGGTATTCTTTCTTGGATCAGATGCAGGGATTACAATCGCAGCTAAACTGCCTGGCTCCGGACACAACAGGAGATTTACTGTCAACGTTCCTTCATGGAGCAGCCACACTGTTCACTCCGAGCTTTCATTACCTTCCACAGGTCACGATGCTGCAAGTTTACAACCATACAAGATCACAAAGAGAGAAATCAGATTGTTAGATCACCCTGAAGGAGCAACAGTCAATCTTCCCTACGATTTGCTTAACATGTTGTGGATGTAGCCCAGTCCATCACACAGACCAGCGGTAGAGTTACTGCCTTACAGCGCCAGATAACCAGGTTCGACCCTGACTATGGGTGCTGTCTGTATGGAGCTTGCACGTTCTTCCTGTGTCCACGTGCATTTGTTCTGGGCGCTCTGGTTTTTTCCTACACCCCAAATACATGAAGGTTTGTAGGTTAATAGGCTTCTATTAATTGTCCCAAGTGTGTAAGGCATAGAATTAGTGTGTGGCGTGATCACTGATCGATACGGACTCTGTGGGCTGGAGGACCCGTTTCCACACTGTATCTCTAAACTGAACAAAACTAAATAAACTAAATACTCGCAAAGCAGAGACACCATGGTGTGGCCAACATTGATTCATCACCAAATAACAATTGGACAAGAACAAAACTACTTAAAAATAAATAACTGTCTGTCTCTATTCTATTTTTATGAATTCATTTAAATTGGTTTTGTATATTCACTTGCTCTGATTCTCTGAGGAAAATTGAGGGTCAGGCTTTGATATTGAGCCAGCCACCATGTGTATTCTGCATTGTGATTAAATTTCCGTTCACCTATTATACAACAAGTCTGGACAGGATGGGTAAATGTATTAAAAGGACACAGGTTACAGATAGGTCGCAGTTGGCGCGTGTCGCAGTAATGATATTTATTCATTTAGACTCAGTTCACATTCACACCTGCAACTGTAATATCTGCTCATGAATTATGCAAGTATTGTACAACACCAACGCTCTCTGTTCAACGTTCCAGCATCCCGATGCTAACATGAAACTTTAGAGTAATATAGTATTGACTTTGTTGTTAATTGCTTTAACAAGAGATGCCCCATTAATTGAAAATGGGCATCCACAGTATAAGGAGGCCGCACAGCGATAAAGTTGCTGCCTTACAGCGCCAGAGACCTGGATTTGATCCTGACCATGGGTGCTGACTGTCTAGAGTTTGTTCATTCTCGCCGTGACCGTGTGGGTTTTCTCCGGGTGCTCGTCCCACACTCCAAAGACGTACAGGTCAGCAGGTCAATTGGCTTTGGTGAAATAGTTCCTAATGTGCAGGATAGTGCTAGTGTACAGTGGTTGGTGCAGACTTGGTGGGCCGAGAAGGGCCTGTTTCTGCAATGTAACTCCAAAATTGAATGTGTAAAATCGCTTCACGCAGTAGAGAATCAACATTCAGCGCAAGTCGGCATGAGACTTTTGCAGTTGCAATTGTTCTCTTGCTACCTCTCTGCACCTTTTCTTTTGCAGGCACAGTCCTGCAGGGAGTCAGACTTATAAATATATGCAAATAATGCCATCTCCAAGACTAATATGTGATGTACTGTTCAGAGGATATTAATAAAAAAAATAAAAATTCAATTTTCTTCCAGAAGCAATGGACTTGCCGCCTGTGGATAAATGTTCAGTTAATCTCCATGGATTATGTTGGAAAATTATAATTCTCTCTTAATTCTTCACATTACTCTTTTTTTGATGTGCCAGAATTCTAAGTTTCCTTCTGAGGCGAGAAGGCAGCTAACCCTGGCAGTAGAGGAAGATCTCCACCTGACAGTGGCTTGGGTGTGGAGTCTGGGCAATTCTGCATCATTTGTGCTGTCCCCCTTCAGATACTAAAGGGGACACAAGGGCAGCACGGTACCCGGACGTGGCGTCGAAGGACGAGAAGCTGAAGCAAGGAAGTGGAAGCCAAATAGCCAAATGGAAATGAAGCCGAAACCCCAAATAACCGAAAGGGCGGGATGCCTGAATGCAAATTAACCGAAAGGCTGCGTCGCCTAAAAGCAAACTCACCGAATGGCCGCTCTGCCGAAACGCCAACTAACCGAAAGGCTGCGTCGCCTATAAGCCAACTAACTAAATGGCGCTAAACCGAAAAGTCAAATAACGGACATGACGTTGCCGGGGGGCTGGACTTGTGATTGGTCCAGACCCCCGCGTCCATCACATCACACTGGAGACGGGAGGGTGGAGGTCATTTTCCAACACAAGTCATAGGTGATTGGCCACGGCCGCCCTCTGCCTTGTCTCCCCCGTGCGGCCGCACTGTGACGGGTTGTGTGTCGGCAGCGCTGGGTGAAGCAAAGGTGTGGGACAGGCTGGTCCCTCTCAGAGTCGCTGACCGCGATGCACCACCATCGGACCCCAACCCCCACACCAGGGAGATTCTCCCCCCCCCCCCCCCCCCCCCGATCCCCAGACCCCGACCCACACACGGGGTGATTTTTACCCCCCCCCCCGACACCCACAGCAGGTGATTCACCCCTACCCCGGCCATGGGGACACTCGGCTCGGAGCATTGGCAGCCATAGTAAATCGCTTTAAAACATCGGGGGGGGGGGGGGGAACACAAATTCCCCTGGTGGGCTGATGACAAGCGTGCATGACAATGAACAATTTTATCTCTTCCCACTACCCCCCCCCCCCGATAACAAGAAGCACGTTTTATTTATTACCATCTGGTTGCCTGCCTAACAAGCTCACACGCAAAAAACACCAGATAATCTGTAAACTGCTTTAACCGAAGATGGACACAAAAAGCTGGAGTAACTCAGCGGAACAGGCAGAATCTCTGGAGAGAAGGAATGCGTGACATTTCGGGTCGAGACCATTCCTCGACCTGAAGACTGTGTCTGAAGGGTATCGACCCGAAACGCCACCCATTCCTTCTCTCCAGAGATGCTGCCTGTCCCACTGAGACACTCCTGCATTTTGTGTCTATCTTTGGTGTCACAGTTGTCTCATTTCCTGTATCGCGCGCAAGGAAGAGACGCTTTACATGCCGCTTGCATCTATTCATTTGCGAGGGAGGGATGGAATGGATGTGACCACCGGTTAAAGCAAAGGCATAGTTAGGACAGGGAAATAATCCCACCACTTAATTAACCAGGTTCCCGAATGTATGAACTATTTATACATGTAACACTTTGTTTTTAAATCAATGTAACTCTTTTTTGATTTTTAATGCCGAGTTAAAACCCCATCCTGTGGGAAGGGTTTGCGGCAGCTGGTTTCACAGTGCCTTCATTGTTGGTCGGTGCTGTCCTTTCACATGGACCGCTGCCAGTGCCAGTTTTCTCAACTTCCATAGCCACTCTGCATAAATGTAGTCAGACGTGATGGACGCGAGGGTCTGGACCAATCGCGGACAAGTCCCGCCAGCCCCGGTGACGTCATGTCCGTTATTTGACTTTTCGGTTGAGAGCCATTCGGTTAGTTGGCTTGTAGGCGACGCAGCCTTTCGGTTAGTTGACATTTCGGCAGAGCGGCCATTCGGTGAGTTTGCTTTTAGGCGTCCCGCCCTTTCGGTTAGTTTGCATTTAGGCGTCCCCCCATTCGGTTAGTTGGCGTTTCGGCTACGTACGCTTTCGGTTATTTGGCGTCTCGGCTTAGTTTCCGTTCGGTTATTTCGCTTCCACTTCTTTGCTTCAGCTTCTCGTCCTTCGACGCCACGTCCGCACACGGGGGCAGCACAGTGGCGCAGCTGGTAGAGCTGCTGCCTCACAGAGTCAGACGTAGCCCAGATCATCACGCAACCCAACCAACCTTCCTGTACTTCACGCTGTCTGAACCACCACCAGTATAATCAAGGATCAGTCTCACCCCAGACACTCACACCTCTCCCCTCTCCCATCAGGCAAGAAGTACAGTAGTTTGAAAGTGCACACATCCAGATTCAGGTACAGTTTCTTCCCAGCTGTTATCAGTCAACTGAACCACCCTATTACCAACTGGGGTGGGAGATTGCAACCTTCACGTGGTCCATCCTGTTTCGACTAATGCAATCAACCCGATGAGCACAAACAAATAGATCAAATAGAACAAGTTGTCCTTCAACTTTCGGCTGTGCACGGCATACGCAAGAAGAAGATTACCAACTAGAGAGTGGTCCTGACCACCCATCTAACTCATAGGAGACCCTTGGACCATCTATAATCGGAATTTATCTGACTTAATCTTGCACTAAATGTTATAGCTTTTATCCTTAGCTGTACACTCCCACTTCTCCCCTCTCCCATCAGGCAAGAAATACATAAGTTTGAAAACACACACATCCAGATTCAGAGAGTTTCGACCAAGCTGTAATCAGGCAACTGAACCATCCTCTTGCCTGCGGAATGAGGTCCTGACCTCCCATCGACCTCATTGGAGACCTTTGAACTAACTTTAATCGGACTGCAATGTTATATCTTGCACTAAATGTTATACACTGTTGACAGCTTGAGTGTAATCATGTATTTGCTTTGACTGGATAGCATGAAGCAAAAAAGCTGTTTACTGTACCTCGGTACACGTGGCAATAAACTAAGCTAAACTAAACGGAGACCCGGGTTGGATTGTGACTTTGGGTGCTGTTTGTGTGACAAGGTGCCAGGTGGGGGAGCAGGAGTTAGGGATGGGTTAGGAGACAAGGAGCCAGGTGGGTGATGAGGGAGAGCAGAGAAAGTGAAAACAAAATAGTCATATAGGGATAGATCAGATAGGTGCACAGAGCCTCTTGCCCTGAATAGGGGTATCGAGAGTCAGAGGATATGGGTTTAAGGTGAAGCGGAAAAGATTTAAAATAGGAATCTGAGGAGTCGCCTTTTCACACAAAGGGTGGTGGGTGCATGGAACAAGCTGCCAGAGGAGGTAGTTGAGGCAGGGACTATCGCAACATTTTGGAAACAATTAGCCAAGTACATGGGTAGGCCAGGATTAGAGGGAGATGAGCCAAACGCAGGCAGGTGGGACTAGTGTAGATGGGGCATGTTGGTCAGTGTGGGCATTAGGCCGAAGGGCCTGCTTCCTTGCTCTATGACTCTTAAAATGTAAAATGGTGCCAGATGGGGAGATGCGGGTGGAGACAAATACTGAAAGGCGATGATGTTTCCGATGAAGGGTCCTCAGCACGAAACATTAACTCTGTTTCTCTTTCCACGGATGCTGCCTGACCTGCTGAATGTTTATTTTAGATTTCTCTGCTACCGTTGGCAATATCTACACCTCAAGTTATATCATCTCAAAGGAACAGTTTATTAAGATGGTATATCATTGCTGTTTGCGGGAGCTAACGGTGAGGAATGTGGTCAAGAGGTTTCAATGGACCAGTGGCTACATTTCAAAAGTATTTCAGTGACTGGAAAGCATATTGAAACCTCCCATGGTAATACAAAGAGCTGTTTGATTGCAAATCTTTCTCACAAGGTCTAGGGTCCACTGTCATCATGGGATCTAATCAAATTTGCCACAGTAAGTCATCCATCTGAATTGGAAGTGCAAATAGACACAAACTGTTGGAGTAACTCAACAGTTCAGGCAGCATCTCTGGAGAAATAGAAGAGCTGACGTTTCGGGTCGGAACCTCTCTTTAGACTAAACGCAGAAGTGGGGAGAGATGGGGGAGTGGATATTCCCCAGTCTTTTTCTCCAGAGATGCTGCCTGACCCGTGGTGTTACTCCAGCATTTTGTGCTCATCTTGAGTATAAACCAACATCTGTAATTCCTTCCTACACACTGAATGGGGTCTTTCTTAATTAGTATGGGTGTCAGAGGTTATGTGGAGAGGGCAGGAGAATGGGGTTAGGAGGGAGAGCTAGATCAGCCAGGATTGAATGGCGGAGTAGACTTAATGGGCTGAAAGGCCTAATTCTAGTCCTATTCCTTATGAATGGGAAGTGATCTGTAGAGACCTGAAAGATTCCGGTTTTGGTGGGTGTTGCTTGCCGATCAGTTGACCTCGCACTAAATGAGGGGCAGGCATGTGGTAAAGGAATTCCTTTGTAAATCTTTGACTGGAAGTTTTCAGTGTGGCGCTGGCTACTTTACCTCTGCTACATGTGATTAAGCAATGCCCAACGGTCTTTGACATTTCCTCCCTGGGAAAAAAGTTTGGTCTAACTTATCTATGACTCTCAGAATTCTATATACTTCTGTGAGGGCTCCCCCCAACCTCCGACGCCCCAGAGAAAAACAATCTCAGTTTGTCCATCATCTCATTAGGACTAATATCCTGTATGGAATGAGCTGCTGGTGGAAGTAATTGAGGCAGGTACAATAACAACATTTAAAACTCATTAAGTACATGGATAGGCAAGGCTTTGAGGGATATTGGTCAAATGCGAACAGGTGGGGTATCTTGGCTGGCATGGATGAGTTGGGCCAAAGGGTCTGTTTCCGTGCCGTATGACTCTAAATGTAGAGTTGCTGGTCAGTGCAGACTCAATGGCTGAAGGGCCTGTTTCCCTACTATATGACTCTATTTGGCCAAGGTAGTGAATATCCCCCAGTTCACTCAACTGTTCCAAAATGGGCTTGTGTACCTCAGGTTTAGGTGCAGGGTTATTATTGTCACGTATACCAAGGTACAGTGAAAAGCTTTGCTTTGCAACCTACCCAAACAAATCAAATATACCATACATAAATGCAATCAAGTCAAACTCAAGTAATAAATAGAGCAAAGGGGAAGATACAGAGTGAAGAATATAGTTCTCACCTATCACTTCAAAAGACACAGCCCAATGTCCTCAGTGGGGTGGAGGTGAATCGGACAGTACCTCAGCTTATGGAGCCTGATAACAGAGGGAAATAAGCTGTTCCTGGGTCTGGTGGTGTGTGCTTTCAAGCTTCTGTACCTTCTGCCTGGTGGGACCGTGGTGGGACAAGTCTTTGTTGATGTTGACTGCTTTCCTGAGGCAGCGTGAAGTGTAAAGGCAGTCAATGGTGGGGAGTCTGGTCTGCGTGATGGACTGGGCTACATCCACAACTCTGCAATTTTGTGCGGTTTTGGGCAGAGCGGTCGCCAAACCGACGGTGTGCTTTCTACGGTGCGCCTGTAGAAGTTGGTAAGAGTCACTCTGCAGAGACAGTAGGAGAAAACTGGGAGTGGTGATTGTTACAATGGGGAAGAGAGAGAGAGGTCTGGCCGAGTCTAAGTCTGACACACACACAAAAAAACAAACTTAACGAACCACAAAATTGCAGAGCGGGAGTCAAATGGCTGGGAATTCTGGGGCTGAAAAATAGAACCCCCGAGAAGGGTCACGGTAGGAATGAAGGAACATTGTTATTACAGCAATAGAGTAAGATGAAATGAACCTAAAATATAAACATGGTCGACAGTTAATCAGACTTCTTGAATGGAGAACTTGGACAAGCGCGTGTTTGGATATTAAACAGACTAAACATTTTCACGAGATGGTGGGTGATTGGAATTTTTGAGTGTTGATAAATCATTCTCATTATCCCCGATGGAGTTTGTGAAATTCCTGAAGATAATTATATTAACCAGCTTTCCAAAGGCTTCTGATGGCTCAAAATAAGTTTGAACCTTGCAAACAACTAAGTGGTGATGAATGGTCTTGAGTTCTACAAACAGCTTGAAGACGTTCAGGTCTGATGAAGGGTCCAGACCCGAAACGTCGCCCATTCGTTTTCTCCCGAAATGCTGCCTGACCCGCTGAGTTACTCCAGCATTGTGAGGCCATCTTTGGTGTAAGCCAACATCTACATTCCTTCCTACACAGCTTGAGGACATTGATTTCTGAAGAGGGTTGTTGAGAAGTTTTGATTTTTTTCTGCCTCAAAGACAATGGCAACTTGTATTTACTTAGTACTTTTGATGTGGTGAAAGGTTCTAAAGGCACAGCTTTTATGTTGACTGCTTTCCCCAGGCAGCGGGAAGTGTTGACGGAGTCGATGGTGGGGGAGGACTGGTCTGTGTAATGGTTTCCTGGACATCAATCCCACTGTCTGTACCCCAGCTCACCTTCAGAACCAATGAGTGTCTTTTACCCAGGGTGGAGGGGAACATGAACCAGAGGGCGTAAGGTGACAGGGGCAAGATTTGGACTTTACTTTTAGACTTACGGCATGGAAACAGGCCCTCTCAGCCCACCGGGTCCAAGCCAACCAGTAATCACCCCATGCACTAGCACTACGCTACACACTAGGGACAATTTATGTGTGTGTGGAGTCCATGCCATTGGACCCGGGTCTGACTCGGTCAAGGACCGTGCGGTGGCTGTCCGTTCACCCGTCTCCTCACGGGAAAACATGTCACCCACTGACATCCATCTGGAGGGACATAGAGTCTGTGGCTCCAGGATCGGCCTCTACTGGGCAGCACAGTGGCGCAGCAGTAGAGTTGCTGCCTTACAGCGCCAGAGACCCGGGTTCCACCCTGACTACGGGTATTTTCCGTACCGAAGTTGTATGTTCTCCCTGTGACCGCGTGGCTTTTCTCCGGGAGCTCTGGTTTCCTCCCACACTCCAAAGACATGCAGGTTTGTAGGTTAATTGGCTTCTGTAAATTGTCAATTGCCCTTAGTGTGTAGGATAGTGTAAGAGTATGGGGTGATCGTTGGTGGGCACGGATACGGTGAGCCGAAGGGCATGTTCCCATGCTGTACCTCTAGAGTCTAAAGTAAAGACTATAGAAATATAGAAAATATGTGCAGGTGAAGGTAATTCGGCCCTTCGGACCAACAATATGATCATGGTTGATCATCCCAAAATCAGTAACCTATTCCTGCTTTCTCCCATTACCCCTTGATTCCGTTAGCCCTAAGAGCTACATCTAACTCTCTCTTGAAAACATCAAGTGAATTGGCCTCCACTGCCTTCTGTGGCAGTGATAGGCTTGTGGTCTCTCTCTGCCTCGGTCCACAGCTTCAAGCTGATTTTATTCCGCTGGTCTGCCACTGCCTTGTTGAGCAACACGCTGCTGGAAAATGTGCAGCGTTGCTCTCGTTCACTGACAGAGCAGTCGGGAATCAGCCGTCCTGCTTAAAGCTCCCTCTGTAGTAAATCAGAGTCAATGTGATGCTTGCAGTCGTGCCGACTGAAGTTTAACTGCTGTGTGAGCTTGGGCCAATCCAGCCCCAGATAATGGGCTGGAAACAGCAACCGTGCGATAATCCAAAGACTTCAATTATTTAGACGATATGTTCTTTCTTAAAGCAGCGAAGCTGAGAGAGGCGCATTCAAAATTCAGAAGGGCTTTGAAGGTGTAAACAGGGAGAGCCCGTTTTCAGTGTCAGGATGGTCAGTTGTCAGAAGTGCCAGGGACAAGATGAGATTGAAATTCTTCAAGTACAGCAGGCTGTTATGATCGGCAGTGCGCTGCCTGAAAGCAAATTCAGCAGCAACTTGTATAAGGGAAAGTGGATGAGCACTTAAAAAGGAGGTGACCTCAGTGCTGTAGAGAAGGATAAGGGAACATGGGCTAATTGGAGTCACACACAGGGCGGAAACAGGCACTTTGGCCCACCACGTCCATGCTGACCATCAACATGGTGGCCCAGCAGTCGAGTTGTTGTCTTACACTGTCTGCATGGAGTATGTACGTTCTCCCTGTGACCCTGTGAGTTTTTTCCGGGTGTTCCAGTTTCCTCACTCCAAAGACGTACAGGCTTGCAAGTTAATTGGCTTTGGTAAATTGTAAATTGTCCCTAGTGTCTGGGATAGTGTCAGTGAACAGGGGTGATCGTGGGTCGGCGTGGACTCGATGGGCCGAAGGGCCTTTCTTCGTGCTGTATCTCCCAAGCAGCTGCGAGATTCTGCAGCCTTTAAGAGAGAATGATTATAATATTCTACTTGGGGTTAAGATGCCTGCAAGCTGATGCAGCTGTCTTAACCACTTCACTGTGTAGCTTCACAGGCATGAGTGACAGGACTACTTTAACCAGCCAGACCCACAGGCTAGTAAAAAAAAACGCAAATAGACTAGAATTGGCAGAAGCCAAGAGAGCACAGTCAGCCTCTGATCAATCTGTCAATCTCGCCGTGGTATCGACCACCATCAATCCACCAAGGGAAAAGGAGAGAGACGTAGAAATAAAGAAAAAAGAACCAGCTCTTAATGAAATTCACATCGCCATCCGTGGGATCAGATTGCGTTGAGTGATGTTTACATTTGTACACACACGTTCCTAATGGAAATCCTTTTTCAGGTGAGAAGGGAGCGTAAGGCAGCACAGTGAGGCAGCGGTAGTTGCTGCCTTACAACGCCAGAGACCCGGCTTCGATCCTGACTACGGGTGCTGCCTGTATGGAGTTTGTACGTTCTCCCTGTGACCATGTGGGCTTTCTCCAGTTTCCTCAGATTTCAAAACCGTGCAGGTTTGTAAGTTAATAAGCCTCTGTAAATTGTCCCAGAGATGCTGCCTGACCCATTGAGTTACTCCAGCACAGGGGTGGGGAACCTGCGGCCTTTAGGTTGCATGCAGCCTTCTAGGCCATTAAGTGGGCCTTGTGAATGAATCCAAATTTTGTAGAACAAATCCTTTTATTTTTATTCATGTTTTTGTTTGTCTTTTATTATTTTTATTTTAATCTTAAAATGAACGTATTTACAATACTAAAAAGTAAAAGAAGATTCAACGAAATAATCCTCCTGAACTGAAGGCCACAATGAAAACATTAGTAAGTCATGAGGGCTATTTTAACAAAATAATGTACATTTTGTAGTATATCTAACTGAAGTTTCTTGGATGTGGCCTTATTAGATTACAGCTAATTTAATGTGGCATTCCAACGTGAAAAGGTTCCCCACCCCTGCTCTAGCACTTTGCATCTAATTTAGCATCATGTTCTGCACAGATATCATGGGCTGAAAAGCCTGTTCCTGTGCTGTGCTGTTCTATGTTCTATGACACCAATGGGGTTTTTACAACAAAATGGCAGCCTCACAATCGGTATCATCACAAGGGCCATTTTAATATAACATTTATTTACAACTAACTTTAAGCTCTGAAAGTGGGAGCAAAGGAACAGAGCTCATCCATTGAAGGCGGAAAATATAAAGCGTGCAAGCCAGCGTACAATGTCATTTTCTCCTTCAGTAACCACAAGTTAACAAGGTAGATGTTTGACGACAATGATCAGCTCGGGCGCCTCGCTTCTATTTGTATTTGTGTGTGTGTGCCTTTCCACAATAATGTCACAAGGTACTTTTAACACACGATCATTAATCTGCCACTGCTGGCTAATATATTTCTTCGGTTACAATGAATGCGATTTAGATTGAAGCCGGGAATTAATAATTCCAGTGGGTCGCTGGCAAAGCGGGTACTCGGCAAGAAATTGACAGTTGTAGAAGTGGGAAGTTCTGTCCACTCACTCTTTGATAACACGGCACAAGAACTGATTACAACCAAGATACGTTAAGTCCACTGGAGAGCAGAGTGGTGAAGGCAGAAGGATTGCCTTATGGATTTATCTATCCGGCTGTGACACTTCCTAATTAACACTTGCCGTAGGTTTTTCAATTCATTTTGTCCTAATTATATTGTCCCTGAGATGTGGATTCAGAGCAGTCTGGCACTTACCTTAGCCCAGTTATTCCCTCTTCTCCGCTCCCTCATCAGTCAAGAGGTACAGAAGTGTGAAAGTGCACATCTCCAGATTCAGGGACAGTTTCTTCCCAGCTGTTATCAGGCAACTGAACCATTCAACCAACAGCTAGAGAGGTCCTGACCTGCCATCTACCTCATTGCAGATCCTCGGACTATCTTATATTGGACAACTGGACTTTATCTTGTACTAAACCTTATTCCCTTTATCCTGCATCTGTAAACTGAGGACAGCTTGATTGTAATCATGCATCGTCTTTCCGCTGACTGGATAGCATGCAACAAAACGATTTTCACTGCACCTTTGGTACACGTGACAATGAACTAAATTAAACAATATGTTCTACACCAAAGGAATGGTGTTTGAGGGGGAAGATTCATGCACAGCAAGATCCCACTAACAGCAACATGACTGCAGTTTTTAGGGAGTTGATTGGTTGTGCTACCAGAGAGAACTTGATGCAGTGAATGTTTTAGTTGAATGTAGTTTAGACATACAGCATGGAACCATACATATTAACACTATCCCCACACACACACACACACATTAGGGAGGATTTTTACACACCAAACCAATTGACCTACAAACTTTGGAGGGTGGGAGGAAACCGAAGATCTCGGAGAAAACTCACGCAGTCACGGGGAGAATGTACAAACTGCCTACAGACAGCATCCATAGTCGGGATCGAACCTGGGTCTCTGGCGCTGCAAGCGCTGTAAGGCAGCAACTCTACTGCTGCGCCACCGTGCCGCCCATTGCGCGTAGAATGTGGTCCACCTCAAAGAGTAGACATGTTCTCAGTTTAACGTCTCTCATCTAACAGGGCAGCAATCAACCGTTACTAATACCAGTCCCAATGTGCTGCATAAATTTCATAACATAGCTCCTGGAGTGGGATTTGAACACTTCTTCTCATGCCTACCCACTGAACCATTGCTGACATTTACCGTAGGAAGGAACTGCAGATGCTGGTTTAAACCGAAGATAGACACAAAAAGCTGGAGTAACTCACCGGGTCAGACAGCATGTCTGGAGAGAAGGAATAGGTGTGACGTTACGGGTCAAGACCCTTCTTCAGACATTTAGTCATCTTCAAGTTATAAAGAAAGATTTGATGGGAAAAAAAGTCCCAGTGACACATTTTGCTGTGTAGTGATTTTTCTGAATAGTATGAAAACAAGCACCTGCCACCTTGTCCATACTGACTAAGTTGGCTCGCCCCAACTAGTTCATGCCAACCAAGATGCCCCATCTAAGCTCGTTCTGTTTGCCTGTATTTGGCCCATATCTAACTCAACCTTTCCCATCCATATACATATCCAAGCTTCTTTTAAATGTTGTTACAGTACCTGCCTCAACTATCTCCTCTGGCAGTCTCTTCCATACACCCACCATCCTCTGTATGAAAATGTTAAATGTTCCCCCTCAGGTTCATGTTAAATCTTTCTCCTCTCACCTTAAACATTTAGTGATATACTTGGGCTGTCTTTCACATCTAAACATCGATTACTTGAATGCAGTGATTCTTTTTTTAGTTTAGCTTAAGTTTAGCGAAACAGGCCCTTTGGCCCACTGAGTCCGTGCTGACCAATGATAACCCCGTACATTCGCACTATTCTACATACTAAGGACAACATAAGTTTACCAAAGCCAATTAACCTACAAATCTGTACGTCTTTGGAGTGTGGCAGGAAACTGGAGCACCAAGAGAAAACCCACGTGGTCACAGGGAGAACGTAGAAATTCCGTACTGACGGCACCAGAGGTCAGGATCGAACCGGGAGCTTGGGCATGGGAGATTTGGTTGTCTTACTTTTGTTTAGCAATTAGGAAGCTTCAGCATTTAATTTAATGTAATAAACACTTCAGAACATTCCTTTATTCTCCATGCCATGTGACACCCATTTCTACATTTTCTTGCTTCTATATGACGTGCAAATTAGAACCTCAATTAATTTTAGCATTTGATTGAAAATCCTTCATTAAAATTGTGTCTCTTTTCATGTAAAGCAATTCTGTTCATTTGCAAATCCTCCTTTTAAATTTTAATTGTACTGATAATGCTTGATTAACATTGCAGTTTGTCACACTTTGAAGAGGTGTCATTTTGGTCACGTCATGCTCCATAGAAATATTCTCTTTAAGACCGAGTCAGCTATTTTACAACTTCAGCCCTCCTGATATTACTTGGTTTAAATTTAGGCTTATTATTGTCATGTCTCAGATGCAGTGAAAAACTTAATTTTGCGTGCTATCCAAACAGATCAGATATACTAGACATGGATACAGATGTCAAACTCAACTACAATAGGTAGACCAAAGGAGAAGATTCAGAAAAGGCCACAAAGAGCTGGAATAACTCAGCAGGTCATGTCTGGTGAACATGGATAAATGACGGTTCGGGTCGCGACCCTTCTTCAGATTGTGATCTGAAGATACAGAGTGCAGAATACAGGTTTGGACAAGTCTTTGATTATTTTACCTGCTTTTTCGAGGCAGCATGAAGTGTAAATGGAGTCAATGGTGGAGAATCTGGTCTGTCTGATGGACTGGGCTACATCTGCAACTCTGTAATTTCCTGCAGTGTGAAGAGCATGGGGGTGGGTGTTGGCCGGGGAGGTGTTATTCGAGTGGCACGCAGCAGTAACTGAGTACCAGAAACCCAAAAGAGTGGATTAATAATCCAAAATAGACCAAGAGTTCAAATCCCACGATTGGAGCTGAATTTGAATTCAGGTTACCTGGGCTTGATAACTATCAAACGAGAATGAACCCGAGGATGACTGGGATAACATATGAGGTGTATTTCACTGCTCTGCGTCTGTACTCGCTAGGGTTTAGAAGGATTGGGGAGCCGTCATTGAAACCTTTGCAGGAAGGTACTGCAGATGCTGGTTTACACTGAAGATAGGCAAAATGCAGAACTCAAAGGTCAGGCAGCACCTCTGGAGAAAAGGAATAGGTGACATTTCAGGTCGAGACCCTTCTTCCGACCCACAGTCTTTTGCCCAGCATTTTGTGTCCATCTCATTGACACCTACCAGATAATGAAAGGCCTAGATAGAGTGGATGTGGGGAGGATGTTCCCACTAGTGGGGGAGTCTAGGAGCAGAGGTTACAGCCTGAAAATAACAGGATGTACGTTTGGAATGGAGATGGGAAGGAATTTCTTTAACCTGAGAGTGATGAATCTGTGGAATTCATTGCCACAGACGGTGCTGGAGCTGGTCATTGGGTATTTTGAAAGCGGAGATTGATAGGTTCTTGATTAGTAAAGGCATCAAAGGTTACGGGTAGAAGGCAGGAGAATGGGTGAAAGAGGGAAAATTAGATCACCCACGATCAAATGGCAGAGCAGACTCAATGGGCCGAATGGCTGAATTCTGCTCCTATATCTTATGGATATGATCTAATGGAAAGATGGAAGGAAGACAGAAGGGAGAAAGGAATGGAGGGATATGCTGTTAAATTGAGGTGAAGGAGGGTGGAGAAAGGATTAGCTGAAGCGTGACTCTGGTAAGGACCAGAGGATTAATCGCACTGTCCGTAGGCTGTAAATGTTGTTAAATATAAATAAAGGTATAGAACTCCCAGGGCTTTGAAAACACCACATAACCTTGCTCGTGTTAGTCGGCAGTACGTGATGTAAATCCCTGATATTTAACTGAAATGTGCTACAGACCCACACAAACCTGTCAGCTCCCAATTTATTTCCACTGAGTCTCATGAAAGAAACACTCAGAGGAATTGGTGAGGTTAGACTAAAGAAAATAACGTGGAAATTAGAATCCTTTTCCCTTCAAAGCATTTACAATTAGTTTGATTATGGATTTTGTGCCCGATGACTAACTGTCGGCTGGTGATCTGGTGGCAAAATCAGGCCAGCAGGCAGTTCGTAAGAGTTGAGAGGTAATTATACGGAGCTGGCAGGTACACACACTTCAACGCACACTCCACATGTGCTTCTCACACACACACACACACACACACACACACACACACGTACATGCGCATGCGCACACAAACACTTGCGCAAACTATGCACACTCAAACATACACATATAACCATGTACGCACATGCATGCACTAACTATGCACACTCAAACACACATACAACCAAACACATGCACTAACTATGCACGTTCAAACACACACTCATTAATTATGCAAGCTCAAACTCACACAACCATGCCCGCGCATACACACACGCACGCACTCATTAATTATGCACACTCAAACACATATACATTAACTATGCACACTTAAACACACAAAAAACAATGCACACATACGCAAACTTGCACACTCAAAGAATTACCCACATAAAGAAACATAAATACGCACAAAATTGTTCTGGCTATCAACTCATTTCACACACATGTATGGAATTATGCACATACATACAGATATACACATACCTAGAAACACACACAATTATAAACACACACACATGCAAAATCGGATTCTACTGGACTTTATTTTGCGCTAAATATTATTCCCTTAATCCTGTATCTGTACACTGTGAACGGTTGATTGTAATCATGTATAGTCTTGCACTGACTGGATATGAAAAGATTTTCACTGTACACATGACAATAAACTAAACTAATACACAAAAATACACATTCACACACACATTTAGATGGAACAGTCCAGACCCAAAATGTCACCTATTCATCTTCTCCAGAGATTCTGTGTGAGCCAGAGTTACTCCAGCACTTTGTGCCATTTTTTGTAAACCAGCATCTGCAGTTCCATGTTTTTCCTTCAAATATTCTTCCTGTTGACCAAACTGTACAAAAACATTTCCCCTCAAATCATGTTGATACCTCCCACTGAACCATGGTGTTTAAAAACCGTACCCATATAAGCCTGTCCCACTTAGCCGATTTTTCAGGCCACTGCCGGCGACTGTCAAGTTGCCAGCAGTCTCCTGAAAAACCGGCAACTGGAACACCGACCATCAGAGTGGAACACACACACACACACACACACATCGCTTCCTTCACCAGCCCTATATGCAGGCGGGGGACAGGGCAAGCGGGGGGTACGCTGTCCGAGTGAAATTCACACGGTGCGAAGTCAAGCTGATACAGACACACACCTCGATGAACAGGAAGGTTGGCACTGTAATTAAGATGGCTAAAGCACAGTGTATGGTAAGTCCTTTAAAAGAGTGGGGGGTGGGGGGGGGAGTGAGAGGGGGAGAAGGAGGGAGAAGGAGTGAGAAGGAGTGGAGACGACTTTTAAGAAGCTAGAGATACATGGCTGTGAAGCTCGGCAGACATTTAACATTACCAGTCGGTTATCCTTGGTTCTGAAAACTACCAAAGAGGATAAATGTCTAAAATTTCCTGATTTTAAATGGTCTGACAATAATCTTAGTGTCTGTAATAGGTTAAATATCTTGGGTGTTTTATTACAGAACAAATGACAGATGATGAGGATATTTTTAGGCAATGATGTATGCTGAATCCCAGTTGTGGAGGCACTGGTATCGCTGTCTCTTTGTAGGACACTGATCATTCTTTTTTATTCTGGATTTTAATTCATGTATTGTGTTTTTTTAATATATAATTGATGATGCTTTGAGAAGTGATATGCTAAGATTTTATATGTATTTTATGATGTTTTTATATGCAATGTAGTTTTATGTAATGTAGTCCCTTGTC
The DNA here is from genome assembly GCA_035221665.1 of Okamejei kenojei. NCBI lineage: Eukaryota > Metazoa > Chordata > Chondrichthyes > Rajiformes > Rajidae > Okamejei > Okamejei kenojei. The sequence continues at coordinate 28,412,398 of CM069147.1, read as the reverse complement.
TGGAACTTGAGTCCAAAATAAAGTTTATTATTATTATTTTATTATTACTGCTTACGTTGTTTTTTTCCCCAATGAGCCAATGCAAATTCACTAGTCAGCACCGGCTACAACCTATGAGAACCATCGACCTCCTGACAGCCCACTAGGACCTCCTGGCGACCCACCTACAGCACGAGAATTCTCACTACTCTCCATGATGGCTTCATTTTAGACTCCGCTAATTTTTCAACATGGTGAAAAATTTGTGGCCACCATAATGAGGCCGCAACTAGTTTCCAGAATGCGGGAACTCCTCACGACCGCGAAGGCGACTCCCCGGCAACCACCCGCGAACATGTGGCGAACATGTGGCGAACATGTGGCGACCGCATAGTCTTCTGCAGTCGCCTAAGGGGCACGGGCCCATTAAAATCCCTTTAAAATGCTGCTCTCTCAACCACTGTGTAAAACTCTGAACCTCTCTGTTCACCCATAAGTCCCCTTTAAAGCTTAAGAAACACAAAGTGCTGGGGTAACTCAGCGGGTCAGGCAGCATCTCTGTAGAACGGGTCTGAAGAAAGGTACTGACCCAAAATGTCACCTATCCACGTTCTCCAGAGATGCTGCCTGTCATGATGAGTCACTCTAGCAATTTGTGTTTATCGCTAGAATAAACCAGCATCTGCAGTTCATTGTTTCTACATTCCCCTTTAAAACGTCTTCCTCTCACCTAAAACCTGTATCCTCTCGCTTTCGATGCTCCAATCATGGGGGACGAAAATGGGTCGGCATGGAAGTGATGGGCCAAAGAGCATTTCTATGCTGTGCAACTGTGTTCATCAAGAGATAAATCTCTCAGCTTGCACCACAGGCTCTTCTTCATGCAGAGTGGGATGAAGAGAGGAGTCTTAATGGGAGCTGACCAGTGTGTCGTCACGAGCCAAACCTCACCAGCACTAACTGATGCAACTGACCCGAGGCAATGAATACATTTCCCCAGCCGCTGTCAGCCACATCAGCTTGGTGTCGAGAGGTGTTCTGCATAGTTGGAACTCCCTCCAGCTGTAATGGCTGATTTAATGATTCTCCAGGATGTGACAAGCCAACTGCACTTCCAGCAGCTTATTATACAGGGACCCCCGCACAAAAAGCCTTGAGGAATCCTATAAATATAGACAGGCGAAGGAGGGGGAAGGGGTGGGGACGTGCAGGGCGGTGTGGGAGGAAGGGTGCTGGATGAACATTGATGGAGGAGGCTCTCTATTCTCAACATAAAAGGACGTACCATTAGAAAGGAGATGAGGAAGTTTTCTTTAGTCAGAGGGTGGTGAATCTGTGGAGTTCATTGCCACAGGTAGATGAGGGGGACGGGGGAACCTCATTGAAACGTAGCGAATGGCCTGGATAAAATGGGTGTGGAGAGGATGTTTCCACTAGTGGGAGAGTCTGGGACCAGAGGGCATAGCCTTAGAAAAAAAGGACATACCTTTAGAATGGAGATGAGGAGGAATGTATTTAGTCAGAGGGTGGTGATTCATTGCCGCAGACAGTGGTGGAGGCCAAGTCATTGGGTATATTTAAAGGAGAGATTGACAGGTTCTTGATTCGTAAGAGTATCAAAGGTTACAGGGAGAAGGCAGGAGATTGGAGTTGAGGTGGATAGATAGATCAGCCATGATTGGATGGCGGAGTAGACCTGATGGGCCAAATGGTCTAATTCTGCTCCTATGACTTATGAATGTATTCACCAATTGGCTATTGCTTCTCTACCAGCCTTGTTCCCCTCTCTACCAGATGTGTGCTGCCAGAAGATCTTAATATGCATGGGGTGCTTCCAGCTCCTGTATCCAAGCCTCACCATGGCAACAGAGGAATTTAAATTTGGTTCATTAAATAAAAAAGTTCAAACTTTTCAGATCATGGCTAAGTCTCATTTCAGTCAATAATGCCCTTCAGGGATACAAATCTTGACTATTTTCCCACTCCTGTGTATAGTTGACTTTCAAATGTGGCACACCAGACTGCTCAGCAGATCAATGCTGCCTTTAGTTTAGTTTAGTTTTAGAGATACGGTATGGAAATAGGCCCTGCGGCCCACCGAATCTACTGCGACCGTCAATCAACGTTAAACGGAGAACATAGAACAGTAAAGTATAGGAAAAGGGCCCTTCAGCCCACAATATCATTGCCCAACACGATGTCAAGTTAAACTGATCTCATCTGCCTGCACATGATCCAAATCCCGTGTGCGTGTGTGTGTGAGTCAGATTTGGCCTTTGATTTTTGGTTCGCCACACGCTCAAACTCAGAGAAATTTTCCATTTTGCTAGACATTACACTTTTACATTCACGAATCCACTCCTCATTACATTTAGACATTTTTATGCACACATTTTTTAATAAAATACTTCACCACAACCCCCCCCCCCCCCCCCCCCCCCCCCCCCCCCACCAACACTCACTCATTTTGTAGCCTCCATAACGGCTGTTGCAAAAATGCCTCCAAAAATGCCGTCGTTTTCTTTCTTTTGCTGGCGATTTTCGCTGCTGCCGCCCGGCTTATTTCGCTGCCGATTTTACTTCCTCCACTCCCCCCCTCCCCCACCCCTATCACGCTGCGTCAAGCCAAAGATCGGCTGTTCCCGTGGACGGCGAAAAGCAGCGAGGGAACAGCCGATCTTTGCCTTCAGCCAGTGTGTCAACGGCCTGTCGGACCGCAGCCGCATCGCCGGCGTACACTGCATCTCAACGGCTGTATGCAGCGTCTCGATGTCATACGCCCTCAAGACGCTGCGGACGTCGAGACGCTGCGTACGCCCATCTTGACGGTGGACGCCTGGCCCGCAGCCTCACTCGGCATCACGCCCGCCCACTCCACCCTCCCTCTCCCCCCCCTCCCTCCCTCCCCGCTCAATCCTTCCCTCTGTCCCTATCCCCCCTCTCTCCCTCTCCCTCCCCCCCTCACTCTCCCTCCTCCCTCCCTCAACCTCACATTCGGGGACCAGACCCAACGTGTCTGCACTTGGTCTAGTCTCCATTAAACCTCTCCATTAAAGCTTTCCCTCTCTTACCCTGTAGCTATACGACCTTATACCACTTTCTCATCCATTCCCTACACACTGGGGACAATTTACAGAAACCAATTAATCTACAAACCCGCACGTCTTTCAGACATGGGAGGAATCCAGAGCACTCAGAGGAATCCCATGCGGTCACAGGGAGAATGTGTAAACGCCACACAAACAGCAGCTGTAGTCAGGATCGAAGCCGTGTCTCTGGCGCTGTGAAGCAGCATCTCTACCGTTTCAGGTCAAGACCCTTCTTCAGATTGACCATGTTCTCCAGAGATGCTGCCTGACCCACTTAGTTACCGTGTGTTTCTTTCGACTTAATGTGTTGATAGGAAACACCATTTCATGTTCACAGATTACCTATTTGGACACCACCGGAGCCAATTGCAGAGCAAAACTGAGATTAATTCGGCAAAGGAAAGGAATCCACACAAAGAGCGCCGTGGATATTCACTTCTCCTGGTCACGCCTGAGTACTTGTTCAGTCTAATCAAAGAAGATCCAGTACTGCCTTGGTCCCAAATCACAACGCATCCGTTGTTAGTGCAGCCATGTGGAAACAGCCCTAAAGCATTCCCACTCCCTAATCGCAATTCAACCAATTGTACAAGGCACGTTGATCACAGCTGCACATGACTAACAGTTAACAATACCTCGTCTTCCTCTGTGACAAATTCTTAAATATGAATACCAAAGCTACCCATGAGTTGTCTTCACTCTATTTATAGAGCCATTATAGAGCCAGACAGCACAGAAACAGGTCTGACCCATCCAAGCCGACCAAGATGCCCCATCTTTTGTTAGAGCTTGCTAGTCCCTTTTGCCCACTCCTCAGCCCACTTGCCCAGATGATCAAGGCCCTGCTGTAATCCTTGATAACCATTTTCACTATCTACAATACCACCTATTTTGGTGTTATCTGCATATTTACTACTCATGCCTTGTACATTCTCATCCAAATGATTGATTTAGGTGACAAACAGCAATGGGCCCGGCACTAATCCTGGAGGCATACCATTAATCCATATCGCCTGACTCTGCTATTTTTAAGAGCCCTATCTATCTAGCTCTCTCTTGAAAGCATCCAGAGATCCTGCCACCACCGCCCTCTGAAGCAGAGAATTCCACAGATTCACAACTCGCTGTGAGAAAAAGTGTTTCCTCGTCTCCGTTCTAAATGGCTTACTCCTTATTCCTAGACTGTGGCCCTGGTTCTGGACTCCCCCAACATCAGGAACATGTTTCCTGCCTCTAGTCTAAACTCTTAACAATTTTATATGTTTCAATAAGATTCCCTCTCATCCTTCTAAACTCCAAAGTGTACAAGCCCAGCTGCTCCATTCTCTCAGCATATGACAGTCCCGGGAATTAACCTTGTAAACCTATGCTGCACTCCCTCAATAGCAAGAATGTACTTCCTCAAATTAGGGGACCAAAACTGCACACAATACTCCAGGTGTGGTTTCACTAGGGCTCTGTACAACTGCAGAAGGACCTCTTTGCTCCTATATTCGATTCCTCACTGCCTGCTGTACCTGCATGCTTACTTTCATAAACTGATGAACAAGGACTCCCAGATCCCATTGTATTTCCCCTTTTCCCAACTTGACGCCATTTAGATAGTAATCTGCTTTCGCTACCAAAGTGGATAACCTCACATTTATCTGCATTAAACTTCATCTGCCCTGCATCTGCCCACTCCCCCAACAGCTTGATTGTTATCATGTAGTCTTTCTGCTGACTGGATAGCAAGTAACAAAAAAGCTTTTCACTGTACCTCGGTACACGTGACAATAAACTAAACTAAACTATCCCACAAACCGCTCCCAATCTATGGTTCCTGGGATAAGATGAGATCCGAACCATGGATTCAAATCCACTCAAATCTGTATTTTTTTTTTAGGAAGATGTTGCGATATGCTTTCTGTTGAACTATGTTAAGAGTGTCAAGAGTCCATGACAATGATCCATTAATTCTACCGTTTTCACTACTGTAATTAAAATTCCAAATTAATACTTGAATTTTAATTCACCATCTACATTGGTGGGATTTGAACATGCACTTCCAGAGAAATTATTCCGAACTTTGTCCGTGGATCCAATAAGTTAACATCTATGCTACCATATTACACCCAACCTTTACCCATTATTTTCCTAGCAGGGGCTGGGATATTGGCCGTGGTAGGAAGATAGATTCAAATGGGAATATAGATTGTTTTCACAGCCAGTTGTCTGGCTCTTCACATTTTACAATTTTCGTACGCTGTGTTGATCGGATTCATACATAGATTTAAAATGAGAAAATTAACGTGTCTCACAGGAAACTAAAAGTACACGGCATTAATGCTATTGAAACAATATTATAGGTTTCTTGCACAATGCTTTGTCTCCCTCAAATTCCTTACCAGCAGAGCTACCCCATCCCTCAACCCACCTGTCTTTCTTTTCAATAGGGTGTGTAACCTCGGATGTTCAGCCTCCGTGATGCCCACAGTCATATCTACCAATTTCTAACTGCGCTACAAGCTCATCCATTTACAGCATGCATTCAAATATAACACCTTAATAGTTCCATATTCACCATACTTCTTCTCACATTGGTCCCGATTTTGCCTGACCTTAGATTCTTATCCCTTCTTAAACTTTCTGTCCTTTTACTCCTCGAGACTTCAGTAATCCCTCCTGCATGCCCCTTCCCTTTAACTTCATCCATACACTTCCAATTGGCAACCCCTGTCCCTATACCTCCTCCCTCGACTTTATTCAGGGACACTGCCAGTCCTTTCAGGTGAGGCAGAAGTTTACTTGCAGACCTCCTCCAACCTTATCTACTGTATCCGGTGCTCCCATTTCTACTAGTTCCAATGTTCACACCCTTGTATCCCTTTCATTAGCACCAAAGAACCTATAGCGAGCAAGATAGTCCACTCCTGCTAAATGCAATGGGCTGACGTGTAGTACGCAACGGAGCGGAACGTCGGTCATTTCTTCGGCCATTTCAGTAATCCCGACCCGACTTTGGTTATCCCTCTCGCAGTGTAATCAATGTTGCTACGTCCATTGTAATGACCGTTCTACGTCTTTTTCGTCGAGTGGACTATCTTGCTCGCTATAGGATCTTTGATTAGCATATCTTTCCCAGCCAACAATGGGCCATTATGGACTCCACCTTTCCTGAGGTCACCTGTTGCCAGCCCTGTTTTGTTCTGGCCTTATCTATCTTTCAGTCTACCCGAAATGTCACCAGTTCCATTTCTCCAGATGTGCTGCCTGACCCGTAGAATTGCTCCAGCATTTTGTGTCTATTTTCAATACAAACCAGCTTCTGCAGTTCCTTCCTACATGTTATAGTTCCGTTTTCTCTTTGTTACAGCCCCGTTTTTCACACTTTCATCTCACAAGTCAGCTGCTGTTTGTTCAGGAGCATCTCCGTGTATGTTGCTGGCAAAGCAAGCTTCTCAATTCTTTGAGTCTTAGAATACTGCTTGTTAATCTTTTATTAAATGGGGACTGGAAAGTATCCAACAACATGGGCTGGCAGTCATGGCAATAGACGGAGAGGCTATCGAGGGGGTTAGTATCAAGCAAATTAATCGCACTTTAAGTTTGTCGGAATGCTGCCTGGATTAGAGGGTGTTACCTAGGAGAGGTTGGACAGACTTGGATTGTTTACTCTGGATACCTGACAGAAGTATATAAAATGAGAGGTGCAGATAGAGTAGATAGTCAGAACTTTAAACCTTACTTTAGGCTGTAGAGATACGGCGCGGAAACAGGCCCTTCAGGCTATCGAGACCATGCGGACCAGCGATCTCCCCCGTACTCCGAGACACACTCGCAACAATTTTTATCAGTCAATTAACCTACAAAACCTGTATGTCTTTGGAGTGTGTGAGGAAACCGGAGCACTTGGCGAAAACCCATGCAGTCACAGGGAGAACGTACTAACTCTGTACATACAGCACCCATGGTCAGAGTCAATCCTGGGTCTCGGCGCTATAATGAAGGAACTCTACCGCTGAGCCTCCTATGTTCCAACCTTTACCCAAGATGAAAATGTCAAAGGCTAAAAGACATAGCTGTTAGGTGAAATGGGCAAAGCTTAAAAGAGATGTGCAAGTTCATCATTTACAGGAGCAGAATTGGGCCATTCACCCCTAGGCAAGTCTACTCCCTCATTCAATCATAGCTGTTCTATCATTCTCCTGCCTTCTCCCCACTACCTCTTGTGGCAGCTTGTTCCATATACCCACCACTTTTTGTGTAAAAAAGTTGCCCCTCAGGTTCCTATTAAATATTTCGCCTCTCACCTTAAACTTATGTCATCTGGTTCTCGATTCCCCTAATCTGGATAAAGGACTCAGTGTGTTCACCAGTCTGTTCCCCTTAACCTATTTAATTTGCTACCAGAGCACTACTTTAACTGGCTAGTTAACTGACGGTCACGGTGGCACAGTAGTAGGGTTGCTGCCTTACAGCGAATGCAGCTTACAGTGAATGCAGCGCCGGAGACCCAGGTTCGATCCCGACTACAGGTGCTGTCTGTACGGAGTTTGTACGTTCTCCCCGTGACCTGCGTGGGTTTGCTCCGAGATCTTTGGTTTCCTTCCACACTCCAAAGACATCCAGGTATGTAGGTTAATTGGCTTGGTAAATGTTAAAATTGTCCCTAGTGGGTGTAGGATAGTGTTAATGTGCGGGGATCGCTGGTCGGTGCGGACCCGGTGGGCCGAAGGGCCTGTTTCCACGCTCGGAATTTATTAAATAAATTTAATTAATATCTCGGAATTTATTAATAAATAAACGACTATCGGTGATAGTGTCCCCAGTCATCCAGTTGTCAACATCTGGTCATCATTGGCATGGCCAGCATTCATTCCTCATATCCAATTTCCTGTAACTGAGTAGGTGTTTCATGAGGCAGTGAAGAAAATTCAGTATTTGATAATCCAGTGCTTTTTAGGATCATTGGAATTTACGATTAACCCCTTTTTTTGTAAAAATGCCAGTTGGGAAGATTTGATCTCTGAATTGTTCGACCAAGCCTTTTTATGGCCGAAATTAATGTGGGAAATTGTGCAAAAGAGATTCACCAGATGTTACCTGGGTGTGAGTTACAGGGAGAGGTTGGATGGGCTGGTACCTTTTACTTTAGAACGTAGGAGGCAGAGGGGTGATCATATAGAGGTGTACAAGATCATGGGGGGCATGGATAAAGTGAACGCTCACAGTCTTTTTTTCATGGTAGATTCTATAACTAAAAGGAATTGGTTTAAGGTGAGATGAGAAAGATTTCAGAGGGATCTCGGGGACCAGCAAGGGGAGACAGTTGGCGGGGAAGGGGGGGGGTGGGAATGAAAGAATGAGGGGGAGGAATGAGAATAGAGAGTTGGGGGCAGGGAGAGGGAGTTGGGAGAGAAAGAGAGAGGTGGGATGGAGGAGAAGAAAAAGAGGTGGGGGGGGAGAGCAGTGGGGGAGAGAGGCAAGGAGAGAGGAAGGGGAAGAAAGCGAGAGTGGAGTGATGGGAGAGGGAGAGAGAAGGGAGAGGTGAAGAGGGATCAGAGAGGGGAAGAATGGGGGGGAGGCATGGGAACAGAGGAGGAGGGGGAAAGGGGGTGAGGAAAACTGAAGACAGAGAGAATGAAAGAAAATCGCTTTCAGTTTTTAACACACCATTGAAAAGCACTATTGTTCACTATTTCACATTCTAATATCCTCAGCACTTAATTACCCAAGCCCAGGACAATGGCAACCTTGTCCAGAACAGAATGACCCTTGTCAAGAAATGGTTTGTTGCACAAACACATTTAATTTTGTTTAAAAAAAATCCCTCCGTATTAGTGGAATGATGAAAAATGCATTGAGGAAATCTGCCTTAGCCGACTCAAGAACACAAGGATTTTCTTTGAATGAAATGTCTGTCAGTCAGTTAGTCCCAGGCAGATATTAACAGTCAGCTTGTTTATGTGACATCTTGTTCGGCTTTCATTTTTCCCCCAATTATCTCCCATCCCTTATCTCCAGAAAGAAAAACATCTAGGCCTTGGGGTCAAATGCTCAAATAAAATATTATCCATTCAGAACTGTAGAGAATTGGTGGAATTCCAACTCAAGAGGTCGATGGGGGTCAAGTCAGTGGATATATTTACGGCAGAGATAGATAGATTCTTGATTAATACAGGCGTCAGGGGTTATGCAGTATAATGGGGTTAGACGCAAGAGATAGATCAGCCATGATTGAATGGCAGAGTAGACTTGATGGGCCGAATGGCCTAATTCTGCTCCTATGACATGATCTTATTAGGCTCAACAATTGTGGACATCTATGGCAGAGATCATAACCATCAACAGAATTGAGAAAAAAATGGTTGATTAAAGAAACAAGTAACTGCAGATGCTGGTTTACAAATAAAAAGACACACAAAGTGCTGGAGTAACTCAGCGGGTCAGGCAGCATCTCCAGAGAATATGGATAGGTGACATTTCCAGTTGGGTCTATGTTCTCCAGAGATGTTGCCTGATCTGCTGAATTACTCCTGCACTTTAAGATTGATAGATTGATTGACAAATTAAATGATTGATTGATTGAAAGTTACAGCATGGAAAGAAGTCCTTCAATCCACGCTGACCATCGATCACCTGTTTGCACAAGTTCTATGTTATCTCACTTTTGCATTCACTCCCTACACCTACTTACCCACCGTATTTGGGATATGGGAGGAAACCAGAGAAAGTGACACACAAAGAGTTGCCATGTTTCTGATTTCAAGTATCGTTATAAAAAATATTGAGTCTTCAAGTGATATGGCTGGGATATGTGAAGGGGGTGACTTTGCATCAATAACCACGTGCTCCATCACTCTTTAACAGAGGAACATGGACGGCACGGTGGCACAGCCAGAGAGTTGCTGTCTTACAACGCCCGAGATCCAGGTTCAATCCTAACTGCAGGTGCTGCCTGTGCGGAGTTCGTATGTTCTCCCCGTGACAAAGTGGGATTTCTCTGGGTGCTCCGGTTTCCTCCCCCACTCCAAAGACGTACAGGTTGGCTTTGGTAAAAAATTGAAAATTGTCCCTCGTGTGTAGGATAGCGTTTATGTACAGAGTGATCGCTGGTGGTTCAAGGGATTGTTTCTGCAATCCTCTGTACCTCTAAAGTCTAAAGGATCAGGCACAAGTCGGAAGATCAGCCATAAAACAGTTACAGGGTGGGTCCAAACACCAAAGAAACATTGAACAAAAAGTTTACAAACGCAACTTTTGTTTTCATTTCATCGAAAAACAAGAGTCGAATCTCTCTTTGCCTCAAAGCAACCAATAGGAATTATTCGATGCTCATTTTTCTTTGTGATTCTCGCTGCTGGGTGTCTGTGAAATGCAATGTCTCAGGCACTAAGGGGCACGAGCTATAAAAACGTAACCAGGAGCAGACACTATAACGGGTTGCCAGCACAGTACCAGTTTTAAAATGAGCCAGCCTGGAGTGAGAGAGAAGATTAAGAAAAATATTTTCCTCAGAACAAAGGGCCGAGCTCGCTGGCACAACACCATTAACTCCTTCACAGAAAGTGATGAGATCAAAAGCAACAGAAGAGGGCTAAACGTTTTGAGATACGCAGCCAGTGGTTTCCTCCGGCTGCTCCGGATTCCTCCCACATCCCAAAGATGTGTGGGGTTGTATAGATAATTGGTCTCTGTAAATTGTGCCCGAGTGTGTAAGGAACGGATGTGAAAGTGCGATAATGTAGAACTAGTGTGAACGTGTGATCGATGGTCGGTGTGAGACTCGATGGGCCGAAGGGCCTGTTTCCATGCTGTATCTCTAAACTAGGGTGGCACGGTGGCGCAGCGGTAGAGTTGCTGCCTTTCAGCTCCAGAGACCCGGGTTCGATCCTGATTACGGGTGCTGTCTGCATGGAGTTTCACCCAGAGTGTTGGGAATCTGTGGAATTCTCTGCCACAGAAGGCAGGAGGCCAATTCACTGGATGTTTTCAAGAGTGTTAGATTTAGCTCTTAGGGCTAAAGGAATCAAGGGCTATGGGGAAAAAGCCGGAACGGGGTACTGATTTTGGATGACCACCCATGATCATATTGAATGGCGGTGCTGACTCGAAGGGCCAAATGGCCTACTCTTGCATCTATGCTTCTATACACTCCCCGTAATCTGCGTGGGTTTTCTCCGGGTGCTCCGGTTTCGTCCCACACTCCAAAGGTTTGTAGGTTAATTGGTTTGGTACAATTGCAAATTGTCGCTAGTGTGTAGGATGGTGTTCATGTGCAGGCATTGCTCGTTGGCACGGTGGGACGATGAGCCTGTTTCCGCGCTTATCTCTAAACTAAATTAAACTAAACAATAATAATAATCCAATAACAACACTAATACCAGGTTCAATATGCGATGATTAAAGTAGAATATTCCCAAGGCCAGTCCCACTAATCTAGACCTCGTCAATCTGTCTTGAAACTCAGCCTGGGGGTCCATTTTTCCTGACAAGAAGATGCATAACTGACAGGAGAGATCAGGGAGGTGGGGAGATGGGGCTAATTTTCCTTTAAAATCGTTCTGATTTCCAGAGCACTGTCTATGAGATTTGTGGAAGCAGATCAGTAGCAACAGTCAAAAGCGAATTAAGTATGTAATTGGAAAAGCGAAAATTGCAGGTCTATGGGGAATGTGACTAATTGGAGGACCCTTTCGAAGCGCTGAGGCAGATGTAATGGTTTTAAAACCCAACCGTAGAGTAAGATTCAATTATATGAATTAAGTTTTGCCGAGCGAGATTATTTTTTGCTCCATAATTCACCAGCATTTCGAACATTCAAGGCAACAGAAATAAATTAATAGATTGCTGTTGGCAAAACATATCGATGGTATAGAATGCAATCTAAGGCTTTCCAACAGTGCCACATCATAGCTACGCGCTAACCTTGATACATAAAAAGACATCAACTGACATACCATTATATTGACAATTTATTTCTCCCTCGCTGACAGACCCTGCAGAAGGGTCTAGACATGAGAAATCAACTATCTGTGTACTCCAGAGATGCTGCCTGACCCACTGAGTTACTCCAGCTTTTTGTGTCTTTGTACAATTGAAGATGTCTGTTAACTTGCACAGATGCACCATAGAAATCATACTGTCGGGTTGCACGGTGGCTTGTTTTGGGAACAGCTTTGCCCAAGACCGCAAGAAATTGCAGAGAATTGTGAAGGTAGCCCAGTCCATTACGCAGACCAGACTCCCCACCATTGACTCCATCTACACTTCACGCTGCCCCGGGAAAGCAGCCGACATAATAAATGTCCTTCTTCATTCATTTCATTCTTCATCCCTTCTTCGCACCGCTTCGTGGGGTGGGAGATTGCAACTTTCACCTGGTCCACCCCGTTTTGCCCAATGCAATCAACCCAACATGCACAAACAAGATCAAATAGAACAAGGTGACCTACAACTTTAGGTCATACGCAAGAAGAAGAAGACGGTACAGAAGCTTGAATGTGTGCATCACCAGTCTCAGGAACAGCTTCTTCCCCTTTGTTATCAGACTTCTAAACAGTTTTTCCACAAGCTAGGCTACCAGCCCTTGGGATACCATCCTGATTTTCCAACCTATCCCATTGAAGACATTGGACTTTTTCTCTGGAACTGCTATGCTACAAAGCTGCGAAAGTATATTCTGCACTCTGGTATTTTTCTCTTTGCACTACCTTTTGGACGTGTGTGGCTTGATTGGACCCATGTATAGTATTGTCTGATGTTCCTATAAAATGGTGCCCAAAACAGAACACAATGTGGCCTCGCCAACAACTTATATTAACTGCAGCATGACCACCCAATTTTCAGACACAAAATCTCTTACTAACCTGTATGCAAGCAATGTAAGATGGACACAAAAGGCTGGAGTTACTCAGTTGGTCAAACAGCATCACTGGAGAAAAGGATTAGGTGACGTTTCGGGTCGAGACCCTTCTTCAGGGATGCCCGGGATGGTGGGACTGTCATATGTTGATAGAATGGAGCAGCTAGGCTTGTATACTCTGGAATTTAGGATGAGAGAGGATCTTATTGAAACATATAAGATTATTAAGGGTTTGGACACACTAAAGGCAGGAAACATGTTCCCGATGTTGGGGGAGTCCAGAACCTGGGGACACAGTTTAAGAATAAGGGGTAGGCCATTTAGAACAGATGACAAAATCACTTTTCCCACAGAGTTGTGAGTCTGTGGAATTCTCTGCCTCAGAGGGGCGGTGGAGGCCTGTTTTCTGGATGCTTTCAGGAGAGAGTTAGATAGAGCTCTTAAAGATAGTGGAGTCAAGGGATATAGGGAGAAGGCAGGAATGGGGTACTGATTGTGGATGATCAGCCACGATCAGAATAGCGGTGCTGGCTCGAAGGGCCGAATGGCCTACTCCTGCAGCTATTGTCTATTGTCTATTGAAAAGGGAAACGAGAGATATACTGTAGATGGTGCTGTAGAGAGATATAGGACAAATGAATGCAAGATATGAAAAAAAGTAACAATGATAAAGGAAACAGGCCATTCTTAGCTGTGTGCTAGGTGGAAACGAGTACAGACACGTGTCCAAAAAATGTATTTCAGTATACCTTGGTACATGTGATAATGAGGAACCATTGAACCACTGAACAATTTAAAGGCGGCAAAAAGTTAGATCTTCCAACATCTTTCCTGTGGGTCGGCCGTCCTTTTAAAGCCTCCTGCTGTCTGCTGCTGTTTACGATCAGCTCATTTCACCCTTGACACTCTTGCGATATGAAAGATACTCAAAATAAACATCTCGCATTTTTAGACCCAACTCCAAAGCCCGAGCAAGAGGCGAGACAGGACTAGGTTTGTCAGTTAAAAGCAAAAGATCCCCTTTGTTTCATAACCTGTCACTTCTCATTTTCTCCTGACTGTTCAGACTCCAGAGTTGAATCTTCAATTTTTTATGCACTTTGTTTGAGTTACACAGAAGCCCGAGCTGAAAGAAAATTTAAAGGGCACTCGCTGTTAGCTATAAAATATGAAGTCCTGGTATCTCATATTTTATTCCCTGTAAAATGTTATCGATTGTGATAAAGTGACGTTTGACTTATTTAATCACATGTTATCACATCAACAATGAGAAGATGGGTAATTGGAATGGAATTGCCAGGAGGGACTGGGTGTGTGGAGCAATGCAAAGCTTCAGAGATGGTTCTACTGCTGACAAGGTGGCAAGTGTTTGGATTAGTTTAGTTTAAAGATAGAAACAAGCCCTTCGGCCCACCGAGGCCACACCCACCATCGATCACTCATTCACACGAGTTATATGTTATCCCACTTCCGCATCAACTGCCTACACATTAGGGGCAATGTACAGAGAACTATAAACCCAGAGGTAGAAGCGAAGAAGGGTCCCAACCCAAAACACCACCTGCCCATGTTCTCCATTCCTGCAGACGAAGGGTCCAGATGCAAAACATCACCTATCCTTGTACTCCTGACCCTCTGAATTATTCCAGCACTTTGTGCCTATCTTTGGTATGTCACCATCTGCAGTTTCTCTTTATTACATGAGGCCAAATTAAACTAATGTATTTTAATGTCTACGTGATCCATATCTATCCATTCCATGTGCCTATCTAAAATCATCTTAAACATCACTATTGTATCTGCCTCCACCACCACCCCCGGCAGTGCTTTCCAAACACCCACCACACACACCGCTTAAAAATAATTTTGACTCGCACATCTCTGTCAAAATTGCCCCTCTCACTTGAAAGCTATGCCCTCTACACTTGGAAATTTCCACCCTGGGGAAAAGAACCTTGTTGTGGGAAAACATACAACCATCCTTTTCCACTGGAGGCCAGAGAGCCACAAGCATTTAATTGTCACATAGGAACCAACAACAGAACAAAAAAAACTCTACTTTTGACAATTAAACATTATTGAATCTTGATTCTTGAAGTGATAGAAAAGGCATTTTGGTCAGGGATCGTTTATGAGAATGATTCCAGGAATGATTGGGTTAACATATGATGAGGGTTTGATGGCTCTGGGCCTGTACTCACTGAGGTTTAGAAGGATGAGGGGGTAACTCATTGCAGGGCTGCCAACTCTCACGCATTGTGCATGAGAGTCACGCATTTCACAAAATTCTCATGCTCTCACGCTGATCATAAATTTCTCACGCTCAAAGATCTGCTGGAAGTTCAAAATAAAGCAAAAATGTTTTAGAGGTGAGTAAAAACCATGAGGGGAATATATAACGTGAATGCATAGTCTTTTTCCCAGGATATGTGATTCAAGAACGAGAGGGCATTGGTTTAAAGCAGGGCCGTCAAACTACCGCCCGCGGGATGAAAAAAAAAGTAGTTTCGCTTCTCCCGTGCAGATGATGCAATAGGTGAGACCCCACGCACCGCTTACACCTCCCTCCCTCACCTCCGGCGGCTCTGTGTCTGTCGGCTGCTCTCTCCAAGCCCCCATGGAGTTTTAACCCTGGCCCAGAACCAGGAGCGGACCGGGTGAGTGGGGGCGTTGGTGCCGACTCCAGAGCCGCTGGGATGAATCTCGGGCTAAGGCTTCACTCCGATGCCCGGCCGTGGGTCACTGACCCACAGGTCACTGACCCTCACCTCCCCCGGACCTCAGCTGGACACAGAGCACCTTGGTGGTGGTGGGGGGGGGGGGGGGGGGGGGGGAAATGCTCCCCGGGCATCGCCAAGTCTACGCTCACTCCAGAGGTTGTCGCCGCTTCACTAGTTTAGATGGGGCATCTTGATCTGCATGGACAAGCTGGGATGAAGAGCCTGTTTCCACGCTGTAAGACTATGACACATTGTAGAAAGGGTGCAATTGCTCTGGAGAGGATCCAGGGGCGATTTATGAAGATGTTGGCTGGGCTGGAATTTTTTTTCACTTTGAGGAAAGATTTGATAACTGGGATTGTATTCTCTGCAGCAACGGAGGTGAAGAAAACACTTAGCTGCGTGAATAATATTATGAGAATAGGACCCGTTTTCTTAACAAATGGTGTAGGAAGGAACTGCAGATGCTGGTTTAAACTGAAGATAGACACTAAAAGCTGGAATAACTCAGCAGGATAGGCAGCATCTCTGGAGAGAAAGAATGGGTGATGTTTCAGGTCAAGACCTTCAGACTGAAGAGGTTGAAAACCAGCCATAAAACACAATGACTGGAGATGTGTGTTATCCAACTAAGGGCAGAAATCAGAATCATGTGTTCATCTTTACTGACGTAACACCATAATAAATATATTACAGAAAAAATAAGTTAATGGTGTGGCACAGTGGCGCAGCGGTAGAGTTGCTGCCTTACTACCACATGGGTTTTCTCTGGATATTCCAGTTTCTCCTACATCCGAAAGAAGTGCATCCGAAAGAAGTTTTACATATATATCTTAATTTCATTGAACCACATACGTTTGAATATGTGGCATCAGTTTCATTTTGTTTCTATAGTCAAAGAGTAAGGTTGATTGATTTATTTGTGCAGAACAGTGATGGAAGTCCGACTCTTCCCTTTTATTTTCTCTATATTTATGCATAACAGCATGAATTATAATCTGATTTTCATACATGAATATAGTCATTCATGTGCTGCACCTGTTGATCAGAGCCTGGGTTTACTGTGGAATGTAATTAGTAGAGACAGGATTTTGCCATAAATGCCCTTTCATGTCTTTTTTGATGATTTCACCAGGATAATGCCTTTTTCACGATCCTAAATCAGCCTTTTTTAGCCGTTATGCTAAAAGATTGTGCTATTTTCTCTAGTTGTACTGTGATTACAATGACATTTTCTATGTTAACATATTAATATTAATGTTATTATTAATATTAACAAAGTCAAACAGCTCAGCTATTGCTCAGTTGTTTACATCTTCGCTTGCTGTATTTTGGCCAGAAGGTATAAAACACAAGAATGTTCTTGTTTATGACTTAAAGTTTTATTCCCCAAAATGTTGCATTTGACATGCTTAGCTCAAGGATTTCATAGAATTGCCAAGCACATATATAGATTGTTTCCAAATGTCGATCGCCTAGTTTCCAATGTCAAGAAAACCTTCCTCAAAGCACCATCACGTGTGCAGTTGTTCAAGGAAATGGCACGCGAGATTCCGCTACCTCCTCGGCCCGTTTTGACTAGGTGGGGTACATGAATCTCTGCTGTACTCTACCATGCTGCAAATTTTGAAAAGATAAAAGAAATCGTCAACTGTTTTGAAGAAGAATCTGCTGAAGTCAGAATCGTCAGTGAAATCATGCAGAAAAAGTCCCTCCACCGCAATCTTGTGTTTTCAAGAATTTCATTGTCCTATCTGGGTCACATGACAATAAACTCTCTTGACTCGTGTCAATTTTGCAAACTTCCCACAAGCTAACACTTCCCTTGAGGAACGTGGCGAAACCTGATTGAATAACTTGCAGGTTTTCAACAAAGTAACTGACGATATTCGTAAAGTTCCTGGCGATGTAGGTAAAGACATACAAGGAAAATGTGAGAGAGTGATTTTAGCTTACAAAGATCTTGAAGAATTACAAAACATAGCAAAAGTTCTCAAAGGTAGATGTAATGCACAAGATATTGACATGAATATAGAGTCTGTAGCTTATTTTGGGTATGCACCAGTGACCTCAGCTGAGGGAGATAGAAGTTTTTCACAACTGAAGCATATTCTGTCTGACAGACAGCATGTTTTAACACCAGACTTGAAAAAAAAAATGCTAGTAATTTTGTGCAACCAGGCAACGTTGTCATTTAATGTAGTATACCTTTATATTATAATTTTTAACCAATATTCAATAATGGTGGTGAAAATAAATGCCTTTTATGGCTTTTTTGTCAATAAATGCCTTCTTGGGCCTTTTTAGTGATTTTATTATGCTTTTTGCCTGCCTATTTCAGTGTTTTTTTAGTGCCTAAACATCCTGGCTCTAGTAATTAGGAATGTAATTTAGCCTAACCTTATTCATATCTAATCCAATTTCAAGCATAAATGTTGCATTCAAGTGTGTTAAAAGACTAGCTACAGTATGCACTATTTCAAGCTGCAAAATGCAAAGGCTCCCTACCATGGGAGGGGCGACACCCCCCCCTCCCATACCCTCCCCCCCTAGATCACTACGCTCCCTCGCAATTTCTCACTCTCAACTCTCACCAAATGTTGGCAGCCCTATCATTGAAACTTACCGAACAATGGTAGAGTAAATGCAGAGAGGATCTTTCCATTAATGATAGAGTCTTGAACCAGAGACCAAAGCCTCAGAATAAAAGGACGTACCTTTATTAAAGAGGTGAGGAGGAATTTCTTTAGTTGGACAATGGTAAATCTGTGGAATTCATTGCCACAGATGGTTGTGGAGGTCATTGGGTATTTTAAGGCTCAGACTGACAGATTCTTGATTAGTAAGGGTGTCAGGGCTTATGTGGAGAAGGCAGGAGAATGGGATTGAGAGGGAAAGATAAATCAGCCATGATTGAATGACGGAGAAGACTTGATGGAGCAAATGGCCTAATTCTGCTCATATCACTTATGAACTTATGAATCAGCCTTCTTTTCACCTCTGCAGTGGCCGATGCAAACCTTGAAGTTCTCCCACTCGCTTCCTTGTTTTGGATGCATTCAATTAGGGGTATACTTGGGCTGTCCTTCACATCTGAACATCGATTACCTTAAGTGCAGGGACATCGGGTTTGATTCTGTCAAGCAAAGGGAATATGCTTTTATTTTGTGTGCAGTTGATCACGAATGATCGCCAACCATTGAGGAATATTGACAGTGGTGGCCGACAGATTTTTAGTCCTTATTTAAAAGTTTGTTTTCATGTCAGATGAGACTCCTCCACTTTATTTGTTCCAAAGCTGAAGGGCATTGGACACAGTTGAAAGACACGAGGAGGAATTGTGCAGGGAAGCAAGCAATGTATTAATGCATTAACTGAAGGTCAATTGTCAGGCCACCTCCTTTGGGGAAAGTCTGTTGGGATGTTACATCAAGTGCCTGATAATTACCCAGGCCACTGATCCTCAAGGATAGTTATGGGTGAAAGTCTAAGATATGGGCAAAGCACAAAGTTTCTTCCCAGCTGTTATCAGGCAACGGAACTGTCCTCTCACCAAGTGTGGTCCTGACCTCCCATCTATCTCATTGGAGATCTTTGAACTATCTTTAATCAGACTTTATCTTGCAGTAAATGTTATACCTTTTCTCCTGTACACCGAGGAGGGCCTGATTGTAATCATATACTGTATGGTATTTTCTTTGACTGGATAGCATGCAAACAAAAGCTTTTCATTGTACCTTGGTACACGTGAAAATAATAAACTAAACTGAAGTGTTGGAGGAAGCCAGCGGCTCAGGCAACATCTGTGGGATGGATGGACAGATGACAATTCGGGTCGGGACCCTTCTTCAGACGTGGGCAGTTTTGGTGACTGGAGATGTTATTTTCTCCTGAAGACCACAAAGTGCTGGTCAGACACCATCTCTGGAGAACATGGGGAGCTGACAATTCCCCATGTTCATCTGACTTGCCTGTGATGCTCTTCAATGATTCAATTCAATGATACTTTCTTGTCACATGCACCTAGGTACAGAATGATTTGTTTTGCGTACAACCCAGTAAAACCCTGTAGCAGACCTCAGCTAGGCAGCACACAAGCATCGCCACGTTTCAGCGCCAACAAAGTTACAAAAGTTCACCAACCAGTCTATCTACTGCCTGCCACCGCACATGGCAGCAGGCATCCTCCCCACCTCCCTGCCGGGTCTCCTCTTCGTTTCCGCCAGGTTCCCCCTTTGTTCTGTGGCCCAGTTAACCCTAAGATTTCTGTCACACGGGTAAGTGTGATATAGTTCAGAATTACAGCACTGAAACACGCCCTTTGGCCCATCGAGTCTATGCTGACCATTGATCACCCATTCACACGCTGGTTCTACACACTCCCTGCACACTAAGGGCCAATTAACCTACAAACCCTTTGGGATGTGGGAGGAAACCAGAACAACGTCTAGAAATAGGATAGACAGAACCTTTTTCCCAGGATGTTTTTGATTACATAGAGGGTGGTGAGTGCCTGGAGCGTGATGCCAGCTGGTGGTGACGGCAGATACAATTGTGGCATTTAAGAGACTTTTGGATAGGCATATTGATATGCAGGGAATTGATTGTGTCTTGTTTAGCACATATATTGTGGGCAGAATGGCCTGTTCCTGTGCTGTACTGTTCTATGTTCTATATTCTATTCATAGAGTCATTGAGTGATACATTGTGGAAACAGGCCCTGGGGGGAGAGGGGGGGAGAGGGGGGAGAGAGTGGGGGGAGTGGGGGGGGGGGGGGGGGGGGGGGGGGGGGGGAGGGGGGGGAGAGGGGGGGGGGAGGGGGGGGGGAGGGGGGGGGGGAGGGGGGGGGGAGAGGGGGGGAGGGGGGGGGAGGGGGAGGGAGAGGGGGGCAGAGAAGAAGTGGAGACACTTTTTAAAAGTATAATAAAGTTTAGCGGGCATATTACCTACCCGTCCATTTTCCCTGGTCCTGAAAACTCCAATGAGCCAATCACAATGCCTGGTCAGCTATGGAGATTGCCTACGGCTGCCCTCGACTGCCTGCAACTAAATAGCGACCCCATTCCACTGCACTACGAGTCAAAAAGAACCATGCTGACCAAATTTTACTCGCGGAATATTTTTCAACGTGCTGAGAAATTTTCCGCGTCCTAGCTGAGGCCACGAGTATTCGGGAACTTCCCTCGAGCATGAAGGAGAGTTCCAGTGGCCTGATAGGACCTCCTTGGACCTTGTGTCGAGCGCGCTGCGAATTGAGTCGAGGGCAAACTTGTCTAAACTCGCAGATTAGGTCGCCGCAGTGGGAGAGCCTCCTTAACTGTTTCTTATTTGTTGGAATGGTCCCTGCCTCACCTACCCCCTCTGGCAGCTTGTTCCATACACCCACCACCATTTGTGTGAAAATGTTGCCCCTCAGATGCCTATTCAATCTTTTCCCCTTCACCTTAAACCTATGTCCTGTGGTTCTCTGGGCAAGAGACTCTGTGCATCTACCCAATCTATTCCTCTCATGATTTTATATACCTCAATAAAATCACCCCTCATCCTCCTGCACGCCAAGGAAATGAGTCCCAGCCTGCTCAACCTCTCCCTATAGATCAGAGCCTCTAGTCCGAGCGACATTGTTGACCTGGAGGAAACCCACGCAATGATGTGGAGAATGTGCAAACTCCACACAGACAGCACCCGAGGTCAGGATCAAACCCAGGACTCTGGTGCTACGAGGCAGCGGCTCTACCAGCAGCGCCACTGTGCTTGCAATTCCATTTCTGCACTTATATTAACAAAGTGCAGTCTGAGATTTCCTCTCGCTGATATTAAACCTCACAAGTCGGAAGCCAATTAAGAATATATCTTCAAGAATCTGCATTCATTTCATGCTGGTCCATTCCAAGTTCAGTGTTTATTGCTTACCACTGCGATTCAAGATAAGTTTCTTAATAAAGGTGGCTGACAAGGAGTGAAAGGATTCATTGGAACAGCAACACACTCTCAATGCTAGATTACAATGTACTGCTACGTATTATATTATCATTAATCATAGTCATTTCCCAGCTGACTGACTTCAGAAAGAAGTTATTGTGACAGCAGCAACCTGATGTTGTGAGCTGTTTGAACCATGATACATTCATTCTACATCCCACCCAGCCACACAATGCAGCCCATCCAGTACAGACAGACAAAGTGCTGGAGTAACTCAGCGGGTCAGGCAGCATCTCTGGAGAACATGGATAGGTGACTTTTCGGGTTGGGACCCTTCTTCAGACAGTTTGGTAAGAGGCCCAGTATGGAGGCCTCAGAGTCATACAATATCACAGATGTAGAGTGGCACAGTGTTGTGATGTTTGGACTTCCTCCTTGAGACCACGTAGTTTAGATAATAAGAACTTTTTCCCACCATGTAAAATCAAATAGAGGGCATCGCATTAAGGTGAGAGGAGCAAAGTTTAAAGGAGATGTGTGGGCAAGCTTTTTATTTACACAAAGTGTGGGGTGTGCCTGGAATACACCACAAGGGGTGATGGTGGGAGCAGATACGATAGTTTAGGAGGAATTTGTATAAGCATATGGTTACGCAGGGAATGGGGAGATATGAATTATGCGCAGGTACATAATCCAGGTCTTGGCATCATGTACAGCACAGGCATTGTGGGCTGAAGGGCCTGTTCTTGTATGGTATCGTTCTATGCTTAGAAGGTTGAGGGGGGACCTCATTGAAACTTACCAAATCGAACCTAGGCCTGGATCGAGTGGATGCGGAGAGGATATTTCCACTTGTGGGAGCGCCCAGGACCAGAGTGCATCGCTTCAGAATAAAGGACTTAACTTTAGAAAGGAGATGAGGAGGAATTTCTTTAAGAACCTGTCCCACTTGGCGATTTTTTCGGTGAATGCCGGCGTCAATGACTGAAGTATCAGTGTCACGAACGATTTTGAACATTTCAAAATCCTGCGGCGACAAAAAAAAGTTGCTGCACTTGAGGAAACACCGCGCGTCAATACGTCATCACGCTGCGACTTTTTCGGTGACCTGATACGTCAGTCAATGATGCCGGCAGTTCCCGAAAAAAAAAAATCAGCAAGTGGGACAGGCCCTTTAGTCTTAGGGTGGTGAATCTGTGGAATTGATTCCAGATAAGGCTGTGGAGGCCGTCAATGGATATTTTTAAGGCAGAGATTGATAGATTGTTGATTAGTAATGCCCCTGTCCCACTTGGTGTTGAGTTGGAAAGATAGATCACTCATCATTGAATAGGGGAGTTGACTTGATGGGCCAAATGGCCTAATTCTGCTCCTATAACTTATGAACCTAAGTTCTCTGACTCTACATCAGTCGTCGCTGATCCATTGACTTACACTTTGCACTCTGATTGAATCACCACCAGTCACGATCGGACAGGGCTCCAGCTGAACAGACTATATCCTATGCTAATTTCAGCATATTTTACTCATTACTCAGACACATTGCTCTTGATAGAATTCCAATTATTGCGATTGAGAAAGTGCAGAGTTAATGAAGTGTGTTATTACTAATCAATCCTCATTCCTCTGAAATGTTTCTTAAAGCATCATTTCACTCCAGCGCTCAATTAAAGGTTCTGCAAAGGGGAGGGGTGATTTCATTAATATCGTTCCCACAATTGACTCCACTTAAGTAGATGCACAACTAGCTAACACTATCGCTAACTAACACTCAAACTATTTTTCAATCCACTCCCTATTGACCTGCCCTCTGGCAATGCATCGTATGAGCAGGATATTTCAGTACTGTAGTTACTGACTGCGCTAAACTGAACACAAAGAGATGGTTTGGCCAAGTCTGCTATACAGTTGCAGCCCAATCTCCTGGAACTTCTTGGTATCCCAAAAAAATATATTTTTAACATGGTTCACTCTGCTGAACAAACAGAAAAGAAAGAAGAAAAAAAAAAAGAGAATGTGCAAACTCCACACAGTACCCGAGGACAGGATCGAACCCAGGTCTTTGGCACTGTGAGGTGGTGGCTCTACCACCTGCGCCACTGTGCCGCCAAAATCATCACCCATCCATGTTCGCCAGGGATGCTGCTTGACCCATTGAGTTATTCCAGCACTGTCTTATTTATACTCAAGATTCCAGCATCTGCAGCTTCTTGTGTCTGCAGTTTATAGTAGACATTAGAAGAAGGGTCCCGTCCCGAACAAGTAGTGTACCCGTGTCCTCCAGAGATGGGGCGGCACAGCAGTAGAATTGCTGCCTTATAGCAGCAGAGACCCTGGTTCGATCCCGACTACGGGTGCTCTCTGTACGGAGTTTGCACGTTCCCCCTGTGATCACATGTGTTTTCTCCGGATGATCCAGTTTCCCCCCACATTTCAAAGATATACAGGTTTAGTAAGGTTAATTGGCTTCTGTAAATTGTCCCTAGTGTATGAGTGATTGTTGGTTGGCACAGACTCGTTGGGCTGAAGGGCCTTTTCCACGCTGGACTAAGCTAAACTAATGCAAAAGCTAAACTTCCTATGCTAAACTAAACCAAGATTCTACCTAACCCACTGCGTAACTCCAGCACTTTGTGCTTAACTCAAATGAGTGAATGTTGGAGGCGTCACTGATTGGAAAAGGTCCAAAGACATGCAATTTTGTAGGTTAATTGGCTTTGGTACAATTGTAAATTGTCCTTAATATGCAGGATAGTGCTAGTGTCGGTGGGCGAAGGGTGTGTTTCTTCACTGTAACTATATAAAGTCTAAAGTGAGGATTAGGTACGGTGAAGGGGAATTACCTTAGTGGAGGGAGCAGAGATTGGAGTGAAATTAAAACATGAGTTTTGAACGCCACAGAGAGCACAATAAATGCAACCACAATGGAAAGTTCACAGTTGGCATCCATTACAGACATCTGTGAATAATTCTCCCAGTTAATGGCAGGATGTGGCTTGAAAGAAAAGCCATTCTTCCGAATGTATAGGGGCACCACTGGAAACACTCCCTTGCAGCCAAACCAGGGGAGAATCTCTGCAAAACATTCGCCCATGAGTTCTGTGCTGCGTTGCAAGATCTTTATCAAGAGCAACCCTTCTCTGAGTCCCTTTGATTTGCACTGGCTTCATGCCACAGTAAACACTATCTTGGTTTTACGGGAGCAATTAATCTGCTGTGTGAATGCGGGTGACAATGCAGTAACTGTCTGACGGTTTGCTGCTGGCTTATTCCTTTTTCTGTGTAACAGTGCGAAGGCAGATTGCCAATGCCATTGTTCCACCCCCTCCCTCGCTCCCCGGCTCTGTCATCTACTGCAGCCTGGATTTAGATTCAAACCAGCCAACCTCCTAGCTCCACGTCCCATTGTCTGCAGGGGTTGGAGTCTCTCCTCCATTCCATCTGGCAACGGGCAACCATAGAGCGAGCCTGCACAACTAACAAGCTTCCCCCAGCACTCACTCACAGAGAAATCAAACCATAAAGCACAGAAACAGGCCCGTTCAACACCATGTCCATGTAAACCCATCTAAGCACCCATCTAAATCAATCCAATTTACCAACATTTAATCTGTCCCTACTATACCTTAATAGACACAAAATGCTGGAGTGACTCAGCGGGACAGGCAGCATCTTTGGAGAGAAGGAGTGAGAGACTTTTCGGGTCGAGACCCTTCTTCAGTTACTCCAGCATTTAGTCTATCTTCGGTTTAAACCAGCATCTGCAGTTCCTCCCTGCACATCTTCTCAGGCACAGCGTGCTAGATTGTGACTACCCACTGGATGACAAGGGTTTCCTCAGATCTCCTCAAACCTTACCCTGTGGTTTTAGTGCGCTCTGTTTAGGTTAGGTTTAAAGATACGACACAGAAATAGGCCCTTCGAGTAACACCAACCATCGATCACCCTTTTTCGCACTGGTTCTCTGTTATCCCACATGCTCTCCATTCCCTACACACTAGGGGCAACTTGCAGAGGCCAATTAACCTACAAAACTGCACGTCTTTGGAACGTGGGAAGAAATCGGAGCACCCGGAGGAAGCCCACGCAGTCAGGGTGCGAATGGACAATCTCCGTACAGACAGTCAGCACCCGCAGTCAGGATCGAACATGGATCACTACCGCAACTCTACACCTGCACCACTTTGCTGCCCAAGATAAGCTGAGCTTCACGTGGAGTATGAAGTCCAGGATCCACTTGTAGGGCCGACCATCTGGGGTGGCACAGAGATGCAGTGGTAGAGTTGCTGAATTACTGTGGCAGAGACCTGGTTCGATTCTGAGTATGGGTGCTGTCTATACAGAGTTTGCATGTTCGCCCTGTGACCACGTGGGTTTCCTCCGGGTGCTCCGGTTACCTCCCACATCCCAAAGAAGTGCAAGTTTGTAGATTAATTGGCTTCTGTAAATTTCCCCTAGTATTTAAGAGAGAACGCGTGTACAGGTGATCGATAGTCGGCACATACTAGTGGGGTGAAGGGCCTGTTTCCGCGCTGTATCTCTAAACTAAACTAATCCTTTCTAGGTGGAGGAGAGTAGTTTGGTGAAATTATATTTTCTTTCACAAGGAAAAGGGACCCAGGAAAGTTTCCCAGTCTTCTGGGTGTTCTACCATTCATAGATGGAGCACTCGTACAAATCACCACAAAGGTTGAAGCTTCCCTGCACGGATACCCTTTGCAAGAAATGCTGCGAAGCTATTCTTCACAAACAACAAACAGAAAATACATGCAAATGGTGGAAAGAAGTCATTCAACCGCTCGAGCTGACTCCAGCATTGAATGTCACCCATTGTTCTCAGAGTCCCACACTCTAGACCTTTACTCTTCAAAATCGATTGATACCCCGATGTGATCAATGCCTACTCATCCTTTGTATTTACTTTATACTGTAGAGATACAGCGTGGAAACTGACCCTTTGGCCCATCGAGTCTGCGGCAGCCAGCGATCACCCCGTACACTAGCACTATCCTACACACTAGGGACAATTTACATTTTTTTTTTTTTTACAGAAGACAATTAACCTATAAACCCGCATATCTTTGGAATGTGGGAAGAAACCGGAGCACCTACAGAAAGCCCACAAGGTGACAGGGAGGACTCCGTACAGACAGCACCCGCAATCAGGATCAAGCCAGGATCTATGCACCGTTCTGCCACTGTGGCATTATCAATCTGCAAGGTGGGATTACGGAGTAGGCCATTCTTCCCGACCAGTCCCTACTGGTGACTAAGCTCCATTGAGCTCCTCCCATCTTTCCTTATCCCATTCATTCATACAGAGCAAGGATAACAAATATAAAAGTGAGGCAGTGGGCTCTCGACTCTTTGATCCTGCTTCGCCGTTTAATGGAGACCTGTTTGACCGCAAATAACCAGAGGCCATCATTTTAAGATGAGAGAAGCAATGTTTAAAGGAGATAAGCGGGACGGGTTCTTCTTATTTACGCATAGAGGTTGGCGGGTACGAGCAACGTGCTGCAAGAGGTAATGGTTGAGGCAGACGTGACAGTGGCATTTGACACTTTTGGATAGGCACTTGGATATGCAGGGAATGGAAGGATATGGATTACGGCACGGACATTGTGGGCCAAAGGGCCTGTTCTTGTGCTGTACTGTTCTATAAATGCAACGTTGTTCTTATCTATGCAGTAGCCTTTCCAGCCCAGCAAAATATCTCACCGTTCATATTTTTGTTTCTATTTTTCCCCATCAAGATGGACAATTACACATTTTCCCACATATGCCCTGCTTGCTAGCTTCATGTCTACTCACTGAATCTATTTATGCCTCTTTGAAGCCTCTGTGTGCTCTCTTCACATTATTTTGCTGCCCATCCTTGAGTCATCAACAAATTTAGCAACCAGATCTTTGATGCCTTTATCCATATCTTTGCAAGAGGCAAAGTTTTCAAATTGGCATATGTACTGGCATCAGAACAATGACATTCATACTTGCTGCAGCTTAACGGGCCCATTAAGACAATAACACCCAAATATCTATGTTAATAATCAATAATACTAGGCAACCATAATAGTGCTAAACCTAAATCCATAGCGCAGCCTGAAAGAATTACCACAGAAGATCATGGTTGCGGAGGTAGTGGTTAGTGTTATGCGGTGTTCTGGTGGTTGCCAATACTGGGTAACTAGACCCTTTTAGTTTAGTTAAGAGATACAGCGTGGAAACACTTCAGCCCACTGAGTCCACGCAGACCAGTGATCCCACGACACTAGCACTATCTGACACACTGGGGACAATTTACAATCTTTACCAAAGCCAATTAACAGACAAAGCTGTACGTCTTTGGGAGTTTGGGAGCTCCCGGAAAAAATCCCACACGGTCAATGGGAGAATGTACAAATCACATACCGACAGCACCCATAGTCAGAATCGAACCCGGGTCTCTGGTGCTGCAAGGCAGCAACTCTACTGCTGCAGCAACGTGCCACCCTAATTGTGCAAACCAAAGTAAGTAGTGCAACTGAAAAAAAGTCCTTTGTAGATCGGTTCAGAGGTTAGAATTGTGGTGAGGGTTGTGCAGTGTGGTTCAGGAGCCTGGGTTGCTGGGAAGATGGGGTTCTTCAACCTGGAGGTCGTGGTTTTCAAGCTCCTGTACTTGTTCGAAGTCAAAGCCCCAGAAACATTACCTGCGGCAAACAGCTTGTAACATCTTGCCAACATGTTACCTCCTACGCACAAGTTTTTTTTCTCAACAATAAAAACTGGAAGCTTTGATGCCTCATCAATTGCCTTCTGGAAATCTAAATATATCATGTGTACTGGTTCCCCTTTTCCAAACCACATGTAACTTTTGCAAACAACACTGATAAATTGGTCCAACGTGGCTTTCCTGTCACAGAAGCCTGCCGCCTTGTACCCAGTTAGTTTAGTTTAAGTTTGGTTAATTTGGTCTACGTTTGGTCTGTTTGCTGTGTTTATTATGACTGTCACATGGACCGAGGTACAGTGAGAAGCTGTTTTGTTGTGCGCTATACAGCCAGCGGAGGATTATACATGACTACAATCACATTGTACAGTTACAGAATTAAGGGAATAATGTTCAGTGCAAGATAAAATCCGATTAAAGATAGTCCATTGCCCGATAATTGCTGGGAAGAAACTGTCCCCAAGTCTGGAGGTGCACATTTCCCACTCTGTACCTCTTGCCTGACAGGAGAGGAGAGAAGAGGGCGTGTCCGTGGTGAGACCCATCCTTGTTTATGCTGGTGGCCTTGCTGAGGCAGCATGAAGTGTAGATGGAGTCAATGGAAGGGAGGTTAGTTTGCGTGATGGTCTGGGCTGCATCCACAATTCTCTGCAATTTCCTGCAGTCTGGATGGAGCTGTGCCCAAAGTACAGTGTGATGCATGTTTTGTACGACACTTCTGCAGACATTGGTTGGGGCTGTTGGGGACATTACAAACATCCTAATCCTTCAAAGGAAGTAGAGGCATTGGTGTGCTTTCCTGGCCATTGCTTCGATGTGTCTGGTCCAGGACAAGTGGCTGGTGATATTTACTCTTAGGAACTTGAACCTTGCACCGTCAATGTATACCAGGGTTATTTGCACTGCATCGCTTCCTGAAGTTGATCACAAGCTCCTTTGTCTTGTTGACATTGAGGGGAAGGTTTGTCTTGGCACCAGGTTAAGAGGTTCTCAATCTCCTTCCTATCATTATTTGATATCAAGCCCACAACGGTGGCGTTGTCTTGAGAATTTGTAAATTGAATTGGATTTGGATGCGGCTGCAGTCATGGGTATATCGGGAGTAAAGAAGGTGGCTGAGATAGCATTCTTGCAGAGCACCAGTGTTGAGGATTATCGGAGGGGATGATTTGTCCTCTATCCTCACTGATTGGGGATTCCACGAGTTTGAAGATGAGCTTGGATGGGATAATGGTATTGAAAGCAGAACTCTATAGTTTATGAATAGGTCAGACATAGGTGTCTCTCTTATCCAGGTGTTCCGGGTGTAGGGCCAGGGAGATGGCATCAGCCGTGGACCTGTTGTAACAGCAGGTAAACTGCCGTGGATCAAGGCTGCTTCGTGGGCTGGATTTAATGCGCACTATAACCAGCGTCGCAAAGCAACTCATGATGGTGGGTGTCAAGGCCACTGGACACCTTGGTCTGCTTGAAGCAGGTGGGTACCTCAGAGGTTTGCACATTTGCGTGGAGTTTGCACGTTCTCCCTGTGAACAACTGGGTGTTCTGGTTTCCTCCCGCATCTCAAAGACGTGCGGGTTTGTAGGTTAATTGGCCTCTGAAAAGTTACCCTAAGCGTATAGAGCGTGGATGAGAAAGCCGACTCAAACCGATAACAGAGGACTAGTGTGAAAAGGTGATTGATGGTCAAGAGTCAAGAGTGTTTTATTGTCATATGTCCCAGATAGAACAATGAAATTCTTACTTGCTGCAGCACAACAGAATATGTAAACATAATAAATCATAGAACAAAAACTCAGAAAAAAAGAACAAACATTAACAGTGCAATAATAATAATAATAATAATAATAATAATAATAATAATAATGTCATTGTAGTTCATAGTTTATGAGGTTGTAGTGTTTAATAGCCTGATGGCTGTAGGGAAGAAACTGTTCCTGAACCTGGACGTTACAGTTCTCAGGCTTGCAGTGGACTCTGTGCGTCAAAGGACTTGTTGCCATCGAAAATAGGCACAAAATGGTGCAGCAACTCAATAGGGTCAAGCAGCATCTCTGGAGAAAAGGAATAGGTGATGTTTCAAGTCGAGAACCTTCTTCAGACCGAGTCAGGAGCAGGCCAGTCATCGAACCGGGCCTGTTTCCATGCTGTATTCCTAAACTAAACTAAACACTGCATGCAAGTGAACGTGGCCAGGACTCATTTTAATGCTACATTAATAAAAAGCAATTTAACATAAGGGCTATGCACCAGATTTAAACAGCAGACCTAATATGGAACAGCAATCATTCCGTAAGATAGATATAAGCCCAGAAGGAATGTTTACTAACACTTCACTGAAGACTTAAGAAGCTCAGCAGCAATTGTGAAGAATTCGATATCATCTATCCAGGAATCTCTTTCGACTCCAGTTCAAGCGGAGTTAAAGCTGTCAGGCAGGCAAGGTGGTGCATTTCATATAATAGAGATAAGTTACACTTTATCACATGTCTCATGAAATATTTCAAACCACTTCACGTGCTATGAATTAATCTTGCCCATGAACATCAACCGGCCATTTTTTGCATGCACTGCAACCCCCGATGCTGCAAAATGAACAGTGCATAATAGACAATGGACAATAGGCAGTCGGCAATACGTGCTGGAGTAGGCCATTCGGCCTTTCGAGCCAGCACCGCCATTCAATGTGATCATGGCCGATGATTGTAGAGACAATTAATGTAGACACAAGGCGTGCACAAGCTGAGTTTATTGTAGTTTATTGTCATGTGTACCAAAGTACAGTGAAAAGCTTCACGTTGCATGCTTTCCAGTCAGCGGAAAGACCAAGCATGATTACAATCGAGATACAGGGTAAAAGGAATAACGGGAATAACGTTTAGTACAAGATAAAGCCCGTGACCTGTGACTCTACACAGGCTGTGGTTCTACCAGTTGCGCCACATGTTGAGAATGTTAGCCCCAAGTGATTAATGACACGCTGGACACAAAGTGCTGGAGTAGCTCAGCGGGCCACGCTGCATCGAGTGACACAGTGGCGCAGCGATAGAGTTGCTGCCCAGGGACAATTTTTACCAGAGACCTGGGTTCAATCCCGACTACGGGTGCTGTCTGTGCAGAGTTTGTACATTCTCCCTGTGACCGCGTGGGTTTTCTCCAGTGCTCCGGATTTCTCTCACATTCCACAGACATACAGGTTTGTAAGTTAATTGGGTTCTGTAAATTGCCCTAGTGCGTAGGATGCAAAGCTGGGATAAGAAAACAAGTGTACGGTTGATCGTCCATCAGCGCAGACTTGGTGGGCCAAAGGGCCTGCTTCCACACTGTATCTAAAAACAAAACATCTCTGAAGAACATATCTGCTTCTTTCAATAGTCATAAGAGTCATGCAGCGTGGAAACAGGTCATTCAGCCCAACTTGCCCACACCAACAAACATGCCCCATCTACACTAGTCCCACCTGCCCTCTTGGCCCATATCCCTCTAATCCTATACATGTACCTAAATGTTTCTGAAATGGTGCGATAGTAACTACCTCCCCTGGCAGCCTGTTCCATACACCAGGGACATGTGGTCAGGGGAGGCAGAGCCTCAACTGTCATACTCCAAATGAAATTAGCTGTTAAGAAAAGTAAAGAAAAATAGTCAACAAAATTGAGAGAGTACAGAGGAGATTTACTAGAATGTTGCCAGGGTTCCAGCAACTATGTTACAGAGAAAGGTTGAACAAGTTAGGTCTTTATTCTTTGGAGCGCAGAAGGTTAAGGTCTTGATTGAGGTCTTTAAAATGATGAAAGGGATAGACAGAGTTGACGTGGATACGTTTTTCCCATTGAGGGTAGGGAAGATTCAAACAAGAGGGCATGACATGAGAATTAAGGACAGAAGTTTCAGGGTAACGTGAGGGGGAACTTCTTTACTCAGAGGGTGGTGGCTGTGTGGAATGAGCTTCCAGCAGAAGTGGTGGAGGCAGGATCAATTTTAACATTTAAGAGTAAAGTGGATAGGTATCTGGACGTGAAGGGAATGGAGGGGTATGGTCTGAGTGCAGGTAGTTGGGACTAGGGGAAAACAAATGGTCGGCACGGACTGGAAGGGCCGAGAGGGCCTGTTTCCGTGCTGTAATTGTTATATGGTTATATGGTTAGTAATAAAATAAAATAAATATAAAGATTTTTCCACTGATCTGTGTTATAAATGACGCTGCCTCGCTCTCCCTCCACCTTAGCTAGCTTCAGCAGCAGCGGCGCAGTACTGGATTCCACCGCAGCGGCGCAGTACTGGATTCCACCGCAGGCGGCATTGACTTTACAGCCACGGGCGGCGTTGACCATAACATCGCAGGGGTCGCCAGCATTGCATCTCCGCCCAGCTCGGCCTGTGGTCTTCGGAAGCCACGGTCTCCAGTAGGGAAGTGGCTGATTCGGAGGCTCTGGGCCATAGTGGCGACTGCAGAGGCCTCAATAGGCCCCGACCACGGGTGAACAGGACTGAACTTTCAAAGTTCACCCGTGGTCGGGGCCTGTTCAACTTTGGTGCCTTCCCTCACAGTGGGAAACATAGATTCCGCTGTGGGGGGATGTTTTTATGTTTAATAGTAAATTCTAAAGTGTTGCTTTTATCTTTTTTGTGTGCTGCATGATAACTCAAATTTCACTGCACAATTGGTGTATGTGACAATTGGTGTATGTGACAATAAATGTCCTTTGTCCTTTGTCCTTCAGCTCTAGCAAAACATTTCCAGCGTGTGTTGTAAAGAATGAAACATATGGTTGCCTATCCAATAGCCATTGTGCAACCTGCCGATTGGATGGTGAATTTAAGCTACCTCTATCGGGTTCACATGTGTGTAAATCTGTCTCTGATACTAGCCAGTCCCTTGCCAGCCATTGACCTCACTGCACGTCACTGCCATACACCCACTACTCAGGTTCCTTTTAAAGCTTTCCCCCCTCACCTTAAACCTATGCCCTCTGGTTCTCGATTCCTCTACTCTGGGCAAGACACTCTGTGCGTTTACCTGATCTATTCCTCTCATGACTTTGTACACCTCTATAAGATCACCCTCCATCCTACTGCGCTCCAAGGAATAGCCTTATCCTTCTTTAACACTACCTGCAGCTCAGACCTTGTGTCCCGGTAACATCCTGGGAAATATTCTCTGCACCCTTTCCAACCTGACAACATCTTTCCTGTAACATGGTGATAAAAACTGAGCACAATGTTCAGTCGCGATTGATAACGCTGTAAGACACTAAAATTCATCACTGATTCTTCTGGCACCCTGCAAGTAACAAGCTGTCAATGTGAAATGGAACAGTTTACTCCTTCTTTCTCCATTCATGCTAATAATATATTAGCAACAACCCCAGGCCTTTCTCTCGCACAGCAGCCTGTTTAAGTGATACCTTATGTAACACCTTTTGAAAAGCGTTTGGTAAAAGATGCACTTTGTCCTAATTTCTCCGCATGTGGCTTGACATGTTATTCTTGTGGTTTCTTGGCGCATCTTATTACATCTTTGACGCTATGAAAACGCAGCGTTAAATAAGTAGTAAAAAACGTTGAAGGATCCCATCACAAATCTGACTTTTGTTTTATTGTCACATGTACTGAGGTACAGTGAAAAGCTTGGTTTGTGTGCTATCCAAAGAGGTCAGATATACCATACATAAATACAATCAGGTTACACCCAAGTACAATAGGTAGAGCAAAGGGGAAGATACAGAGTGCAGAATATAGCGCACCGGTTCCACAGATAAAGTCCAATGTCCGCAATGGGATAGAGGCGAGTCGGACTGTATCCTAGCTTATGGAAGAACCGTTGAGAAGCCTGATAACAGACGGGAAGAAGCTGTTTTCAAGTCTGGTGATGCGCGCTTTCAAGCTTCTGTACCTTCTGCCGGACAGGAGCGGGTAGAAGAAGAAATGACATGGGTGGGACACGTCTTTGATTACGTTGGCTGCTTTCCTAAGGCAGCGTGAATTATAGATGGAATCAGTGGTGGGGAGTCTGGACTGTGTGATTCGACTGGACTGCATCTACAATGCTGCCTGACCCGCTGAGTTTCTCCATTATTTTATGTCTTTTAGAGTCTTAGGATCTTCAGCCCAACTTGCCCACACCGACCAAGATGCCCCATCTACACTAGCCCCAACTGCTAGTGTTTGTCCCATATCCTTCTAATCCTTTTCTGTCGATGTATCTGTCAAAAAGCCTGTTAAAAGTTGTTAAAGTACCTGCGTCAACTACCTTCCCTGGTAGCTCATTCAGTATACCCACAACCGTCTGTGTGAAAATGTTGTCCCTCCTATTAAATCTTTCCCCTCGCACCTTAACCCTCTGTCCATATGTTTCTTGATTCCCCTACCCTGGGTAAAAGACTCTGTGCATTCACCTTATCTACTCCCTTATGATTTTATACATCTCTGTTGTGCTTGTGTATGACTTGATTGTACTCATGTACAGTATGGGGGGTGGCAGTGGTGCAGCAGTAGAACTGCTGCCTCAGTGCCAGAGACTACAGGTGCTGCCTGCATGGAGTTTGTATGTTCTCCCTGTGACCGTGTAGCTTTTCTCCAGGTGCTCTGGTTGCTTCCCACACACCAAAGACATACAGGTTTGTAGGTTAATTAGGTTCTTTAAATTGCCCCTGCAGGGCACAAAACTGGGATAACAGAACTAATGTACGGTGATTGCAAGTCACTACTTGTGAATTACTTGATTGTACTCGTGTATATATAGTATGGGGGGGGGTTGTAGGTTAATCGGCTTTTGCAAAATTGTAAATTGTCCCTAGCAAGATAGTGATAGCGTACAGGGTGATCACTGGTCAGCACGGTCTCAGTGGGCCAAAGGGCCTGTTTCCGTGCTGTATCTCTAAAGTCTATAGTATGATTTGACTGGATACAAAGCTTTTCATTGTATCTCGGTACACGTGACAATAATGAACCATTACACTAGATGCTTGGTCTCTGTGTCCAAGCACATCACAGTGTCTGCAACTCCTCTCTCTGCTTGACCCGCAGAGTTTCTCCAGAATTGTGGGGTTTTTTTGTGTACACCAGCATCTGCAATCCATTGTCGAGTAAAGTGTGCTTATTGGAATGGGATGTGATGGCCATATCATCTAGTGCAGCAGAGCTGTGACAGTAACTTGGACTGGCAGGCAGGATTATGTGTTCCAATCCTGCTTCCCAATTCATGAGCACAGTTCTGCCACCAATGGAGTACTGCCAACAGACACCATCTGTCCTGTGCGTTTCAGAAACAACCTTTGCACAGGTCTTTGGCTTTGAGAGCAAGCATATTTGATAGAGAAGTTAAAGGACACATCGATACTGCCATTGTTGGTGTGCTAAACCTACAGCAGCAGCTTTAGACTTTAAGAGATACAGCGCGGAAACAGAACCTTCGCGTCGACCAGCGATCATCCCTTTACACTAGCACTATCCTACACACTGGGGACAATTGATCTACAACCCGCACATCTTTGGAGTGTGGGAGGAAAACGGAACACGCGGAGAAAGCCCACGCGGTCACGGGGAGAACGTACAAACTCCGTAGTAAGGATCGAAGCCAGTTCTCTGACGTTGTAAGGCAGCATCTCGACCGCTGCACCACTGTGCTGGCCCCTAGAATGGAATGATGATATTAAGTTGAAATCTCACAGATGTTGCAGGGAAACCTGATAGAAGCTAGAGTGTGTCCTGACCTCCCACCTACCTCAATGGGGACCTTTACACTATCTTTAATGTCACTCGCTACAATGTTATATCTTTGTACTAATTGGAACAATAGGTTGTACCCCCTATTCCATTATCTGTGCACTGTGGATGGCCCGATTGTATTCATGCAGTCATTTCTATGACTGGATAGCACAACACGCAAACAAAAGCTTTTCACTGTATCTCGGAAAACGTGACAATGACAAACTAAACAAAAAATATGACCAGGACGCCAGCGAGAACATCCTTGCTCTTTCCCCAGATTATTCCACAGCCACCTGACATGACAGCAAACAAGGCCTCGCTGTTAATTCACCTTAAGCCAGCCCCTCCTGATGTACCATCGCACTGGAGTCTAGAGGCATTGAACTCATGGCTTTCATGCTCAGAGATTATGTCTCACACCTTGAACTAAATATTTTAAAAACCTGCCCTTATATAGAAGGTTTAAGTAGACATGATTCAGAGATTGCAGATGTTAAATTTAAATATACTTCGATGAAATGTCTCTTCAATTTTCTAAATGCTTGCAAATACAACCCTAGTCCACAAAGCCTCCTCGCCATTGTAGGGGTAGTAAACAGCAATCCAACATAAAGTATCATTGAATACATGCACATGCCCTTTTACTCCTGCAATTTTAGCAATGGTAGCCTTTAACAAACTAGAACCAAAGACACATACCAAATTATCGAGTCCATCTGTTTGCACAGTAATCCTTCAGTAAAGACCAAGAATGCTTCTAACGCTTAATCCTCCTGCAGTTCCAATCCTCCATGGTCTGAGAAGTTTTCTCAGGCATCAGGCAAGTCCTTGTTGTTCTTTGCCTGTAGATTACAGAATCAGACTGCACATCCCAAATCAAAGCCCGGAGCTCAACTAAAACACTCCTCACTGCGTCGTAGCTCAGACGAGGTTCTGTTTACCTGTTTGCTCAAGGCAAACGGGGGTCACTGGACTACAGGATAGACCGGGGGAATAGAATGATTAGCGAGAGAATGACGTGGACTCAGTGAGTCAAATTACTTCCCTCGTGTTGTAGTGAGTCTGTGCCTCACCAATCAACTTGCTGTAGCCTGGAGCCAGCTGAAGACCAGACCAGTAAAGGTAGCAGATTGCCTTTCCTGAAGAACATGAACATTAAGAACACTAACATGATAATAGGCTAGTAGAAACCCGAGGGGTAACGTCTTTTACACAAAGGGTGGTGGGTATATGGAACTGCTGCTGGAGGAGGCAGGTACTAGTGCAATGTTTAAGAAACATTTTGACAAGTACATGGATGGGTCAGGTTTGGAGGGAAATGGGCCAAACACAGGCAGGTGGGATTAGTGTAGATGGGGCATGTTGGGCCGAAGGGCCTTCTCCATGCTGTATGACTATCTCAGAAATGGTTTGTCCTGTTAAGAATCCTCGGTAGTGGAGTAGTTAGGCAGCAATTTGGATTTCAGTATTGAGTAGGCAAATTATTTTCCTTGTACGACTGACTATGTACAATAAATAGACATGCACCTTCCTGTGCTGAAAATTATACTTCAAAAAGAATATTTAAATCATACACAGATTATTTTTCAACGACTGTGATCTCTCCAATTCTGAATGAATCGTTGGAATTCTCTCCCTCAGTGGGTCTGCCAGTGCTTAGTAGTTGAGTGTATTCAAGGATGTGATTGGTATATTTTTGGAATATGTAAAACTGGCGTTGGGATAAAATATTGGTCATGAACTTATGGAATGTGGAAGGTGCACGGTTGGCTGCAGCCCGACGAAATGGCTTCTTGCCATTATTATCCTGAGACTGTACTGAATCTGTAACACATCCCTGATCGTCGGGAAGAGATGGAACAGAACAATACAACGGGACAGGCAGCATCTCTGGAGAGAAGGAATGGGTGATGTTTCGGGTGGAGACCCTTCTTCAGACTTCTTAAGAAGAGTCTCGACCCGAAACGTCACCCATTCCTTCTCTCCAAAGATGCTGCCTGTCCCGCTGAGTTACTCCAGCTTTTTGTGTCTATCTTCGGTTTAAACCAGCATCTGCAGTTCCTCTCTATACATAGAACAATACAAGGCTGGAACAGGCCCTTCCGCCCAAAATGGCTGTGCTGAACATGATGCCAAGATAAACAAATTTAATCTATCTCCACTTGATCCATATCCCTCTATTCTCTACATTTCTAAAAGTCCCTTAAACATCATACAGCATAACAGCCTCCACCATCTCCCCTGGCAGCGCGTTCCAGGCACTCACCACTCTCTGTATATATATTTTTTCAACTTGCCCTGTACATCTCCAGTAAAGGCTGCCCCTCTCACCTTAAATCCGGGCCTTCCAGTCTATGACATTTCCACCCTGGGAAAAGTTTACCCAATTAATGCTTCTTATAATTCTATCACGTCTACCCCATTAACCTTCGGTGCTCCAGAGAATGTTTTTCCAAAGTCTCTGTGTACCTAATACCCTCTAATCCAGGCGTTAAGAAAGGTCCCGACCTATGTTACCTATCCATGTTCTCCAGAGATACTGTCTGACCTGCTGATTTACTCCATCACTTTGTGTATTTTTTGTATAAACTAGCATCTGATGTTCCTAGTATTTCATCATTCTGGTAAACCTCCTCTGTACCCTTTCCAAAGCCTCCATATCCTTCCAGTAATAGAGCAACAATAAATGCACGTAATAGTTCAAGAGAAGGGCCTTGACCCAAAACGACCGTGATAAACCTAAAGGCAGACAAAAATGTTGTAGAACTCAACGGGTGCAGCAGCATTTTTGGAGAGAAGGAAATAGGCAACGTTTCGGGCCGAAACCCTTCTTAAGACTTTCCAGCATCTGCAGTTCCTTCTTAAACATAATAAACCTAAACCTGTCCTCTCAGTCTCAACCTGAAAGTCGACTATCCCTGAACCTCCACGGATGCTGCTCGACACTGGGTTGTTGAACCAATTGATTTTTTTTTGGCTTCACATTCTAAGGGAGTTTGATGTGGAGAACATATTTCCTGATGGGGGAAATCCAATCCAGGGGCATTATGTCAAGGGAACAGAGTGAGAGTTGGAGGAATTTTCATCTCACTTTGGTTGTGGAGGCCGAAACCGACAGCTTGTTGGACGACGGGGGAGACAAGGATTAAAGGGAACAGGTTGGCCGTGAACTGAAGCCAAGATCAGATGGGTTGGCTTGAATGGTGACACAGCCTCGAGGACCATATGGGGGACACTGGATCCAGTTTTGTTTTGCTCCACAGTTGACCTTCGGTTGACATTGTTGAGATTAACATTAAAGAATCATTTGGGTGGTGCAGTGGCGCTGCAGTAGAGTTGCTGTCTTACATTGCCAGAGACCCAGGTTCTATCCTGACTAGGGGTATGGAGTTTGTACGTTCTCCCTGGGAACCCGTGGGTTTCCTCCGGGTGCTCTGGTTTCCTCCCACTCTCCAAAGACATACTGGTTTGAAGACTAATTGGTAAAAATTGTAAATTGTCCCTTGTGTGTAGGATAGTGTTAGTGCACGGGGTGATCACTGGTCAGAATGGATTCGGTGGACTGAAGGGTTTATTTCCGCACTGTATCTCTGAAGTCTAAAGTAAATCATCGCAATGCTTTTGGAAGCGTGTCTACAAATTGGAGGCCACTTTTCAAGTCAGTACTTAATTGTCACAGAATTATACAGCATAGAATCAGGCCCATCGGCCCAACTTGTCCGCACTGACCAAGATTCCCCATCTGAGTTAGTCCCACCTGCCTGGATTTGTACCCTTATCGCAAAAGGAGAAATCCAAGCCAGCAACGATCATCAAGGAAAGGTGACCATGATGGTCCATTATTGGCTGTGGAGAAGATGATAATGAGTAATACAAACAGTGAAACCAAGCAGAACGATAGTGAAACTAATACGACAATAAGGACATGGGAGGGACGGAGAGAGAGGGCATGTAAGAGAGGTTACTTGAAGTTAGAGTCATCAATATCAATACAACTGGGTTGTAAGCTGCCCAAGCAAAATATGAGGTGCTGTTCCTCCAATTTGTGTTTGGCCTCACTCAGACAATGGAGGAGGTCCAGGACAGAAAGGTCTATGGTCCTGGACTCTCCCACTGCTGGAAACATCCTCTCCACATCCACTCTATCCATGCGTTTCACTATTCGGTTGGTTTTAAAGAGGGGCCCACTCATCCTTCTAAACTTCAGCAAGTACAATGTTGACGGCCCATTGCTGTCAAAACCTCATTAAACGCTCACCCAACCTAGGCGCCACATTTTCAGAGGGGGGGGGGGGGGGGCACACATCTGGAGGGAATTGCACTCCCGTAATGTTGACTAGATTAAAGGAGGTGCCGGACCATCAGTTGCCAGAAAATACAGTGGTGGACCTGTATTGGAGAACTCAGCACTGACTAAACATTTGCACACTATTCCCA
Source organism: Okamejei kenojei (assembly GCA_035221665.1). Taxonomy (NCBI): domain Eukaryota; kingdom Metazoa; phylum Chordata; class Chondrichthyes; order Rajiformes; family Rajidae; genus Okamejei; species Okamejei kenojei. The sequence continues at coordinate 28,371,982 of CM069147.1, read as the reverse complement.
GTGCATTGAAACTGCAAAGAGGACAATTCCTTCACACCTACTTCAATTATACAGAATGAGTCCAGAAATGTTCAGTTCATTTCCACTATAAATTGTTTCCAAGAATAAAATTTTAATTCAAATACTATAAAAATTGCAATCCAACCCTGAATCATTCCTCAGTTTTACAGTCTGTAACACGGAGACCATCTAAATATAGTCCAACCACTGACACAACTAACCTGGAGCCTGAGGCACTTTAATAAATCTAAATGCCTTATATAAAATATTATTTTATTTGGTTCTGAATCTGCTTTATACTCAATAGCTGAATGAATAGTTAGGTGTGAAAGGATTTGGAAGGAGCTGTTTATATCTGTAGTTTAGAAATGTACAGGACACAGACAGCATGTGTAGGAAGGAACTGCAGATGTTGGTTTATGCCGAAGTTAGACACAAAATGCTGGAACAACTCAGCAGGTCAGGAGGCATCTCCGGAGGAAAAGAATAGGTGACGTTCCGAGTCGGAATGCTACTTCTGAAGAAGGGTCCCGACCTGAAACGTCACCTATCCTTTTTTGCCCCAAGAGATGCTGCCTGACCCGCTGAATTACTCTCGCACTTTGTGTCTTTCTTTGTAATAAACCAGCATCTGCAGTTCTTTATTCCTGACATCCCTGGAGAACATGGATAGGTGACGCTTCAGTTCGGGACCCTTCTTCAGAAGTCTGAAGAAGAGTCCCGACTCGAAATGTCACCGATCCATGTTCTCAGGAATGCTGCATGACCCACTGAGTTACTCCAGCACTTTGTGCCTTTTTTGTAAACCAACATCTGCAGTTTCCTATGTCGCCTTGCCAGTAAAGATGAGTTTAAGCGAGTATCCCCACTTATACTGTCCCGTTACTCATAATATCGGCGTGGAGGATAGACATTTTAAAAATATGATACATCCCAGCTGACTGACTATAGTGTAAGGTTCCCAGCCAAAAATGTAAAGTTTGAAAGTTATCCAAAATGTTCCTACATATGTGTCAAATCCAGCTTCATGCATGCTTGTCCTCTTGCTCATGAGTCAGAAGGTTACCGACTAACTTCATCTTATAATCCAGTGCCATACTGGGTTAGGGGAGATATTGGCTACAGGAGGAATATCTAATGTAATCAATCTCAAGAAACATTATTAGGATTAAAGGGGGAGACGGAAGACACTGCAGTTGCCCGGGATCTTGAGCAAAAAAGTGCTGGAAGAACTCAGCAGGTCAGGCAGCATCGGTGGAAGGAATGGACAGACAACGCTGAGGGACTGAGGTGGGAGAAGGCTGGTGAGATGTTGCAAGTGATAGGTGGATACAGGTGCTGGGTGGGTGAGAGGCAGATGGCTGGAGTAAGTGGAAAAGGCAACTATACGTTATTCCCTTTATCCTGTATCTGCACACTTACAATCTTGTAAGCACGTAGTCTTTCCACTGACTGGTTAGCACGCAACAAAAGCTTTACACTGTACCTCTGCACACCTGACATTAAACTAAACCAAACTAACTAAAGGGAGACACAAGGGTGTCAGATAAGAGGAAGAGTGAAATGTAAAGCTGGAGTGAGGGATATGGGTGGAAGGGGATGGGTGGGGAGAGAAGAAAAAGGAAAATGGGGACACGTGGAGAGGTTGGGGGATGAGCGGAAGGAGGAGGAAGCAGGAATTTCCTGGAGATGTGTCCAGTATTCACTCCTCTTCCAGCTCCACTGAACCACACAGAGACACACATCACAGATAAAGGTGCTTGAGCCCGCTTGATTCAACAGTGACCATCAACCACCCAGTTACACTAATCCTACATGAATCCTATTCTAGTCTCCATCCATTCCATCACCTCCCAGGTGGGCCATCCAAAAGAGCATGCGAGGTACAAGTTGGTTGCATTTCTTTCCCACGCGGCTAACTGCACTTAAAGAACTTCTTTGAATGTGGAATGCTGAAAGACGTTCCGGGTTAGTTGCATAGACTTGGCAGAGCAGGCTATTCGGCCCATTGAATCTATTCTATTTTCCAGGTGTGACATTCTGTCACTCCCTTCCTCTCCCACAAATATCCCTACATCCTTGCAAATTGTATTTTCTCAAGGGACGATCGTGTCCCAAGGGTCCGGACTGATCCTTCTTCCATCAACCTTACAGGTAATGAGTTCTAGCTCATCACTAATAGGGTCATGGAAACATGCGGCACGGAAACAGGTCCTTCGACCCAACTTGCCCATGACAACCTAGATAAGCTAGTCCCTTTTGCCTGCATTTGGCCCATATCCCTCTAAACCTTTCATATACATACACCTGTCCAATGTCTTTTACATGTTGTTACAGTATCTGCCACAACTACCTCCTCTGGCTGCTCGGTCCTTATACCCACCACCCTCTGAGTTAAAAAGTTGTCGCTCGGGTTCCAATTAAATCTTCACCCTCTCACCTTAAAACTACGTTCTCTGCTTCTCGATTCTCCTGTAAAAGCCTCTGTGCATTCACCCTACCTTTTCCCCTCATGTTTGCAAGATGATCCCCCAGCCTCCTGCACTCCAAGGAATAAAATCCTAATAAAATCCAAGCCACCCAACTTTACCCATCAAGTTGTGCTAACATGCTCTGATGTGTGACTTCAGCACATAGCCTAATTTGGAGACAGTTTTCTTTCTACCTGAACCACGTTCAACGCTAGACAATTCATTTCCATCTGCCAGGATCACAGAAAACAGATACTGTACATCTCACTTTCTCTTGTGGGCTTTGTTCTCTCTCCAATTCATCTTCCACCCCAACTGATTGCCCCCCTCTATTGACCAATCTCTCTAAATCACAGAACAATGAGAATCAATTGGTCCATTGGCTCGCGTCAACTCTTTGAAACCAATTGAAGCAATGCCCCCTGCACTTCAATGAAATTTTTCCTCTATGAAGCATTTATCCAATTCCCTTTTCCAAGTTATCACCGAGTCTCCTGGAAGGCAGACCAAACCAGGACACAGCCAATTGTGTGAGATGATTGATTCTATTATCTCTGCTCCCTGCTCCAGACGATGATACCCACAGGGTTCATGAATGCACCAAACATTAAGCCAAGCGCACGTCCAAATTGGCATTCTGAGAATTTTACTGGGAATCACTGAACCTTGCACAGAAGGATCATTTGTGTTTGCGTTAAAAGCCTTCAAAGAACTATTAATCTCATTGCAAACGGAACCCTGTTCCCTCTCTATTGTCCTTGCTAATTTTGCTCTTCAATTTCTTCACCTAACCCAGTAAATCTACTTCCCTCCCTCTTTTCATTGTGCAGTCACATTTCTCAGTTCAGATACAGAACCCAAACCATCTCCTGTTTCGCAGTGCAATTCATCACAAACAGGGCTTATCAAATCTGATTAGACACTCTAGGGCAGGATAGCCTTTTTGAGGTTTGCATTAAATTTTTCACTCCCGTTTTACATTACTGTCATCTCTGGTCAGTAGTACCTAGATTCAAATACCACTATGTCAAACAGTACTGAATCAGGCCCTTTGGCCCAACACGTCCATGCTGAAAAAGATGCCCATCTGCACTGGTCCCATTTGCCCAGATTTGGCCCATATCTCTCTCAACGTTTCATATCCATGTACCTGTCCAAATTATTTCTATATGTTGTTATTGTACCAGCCTCAAATATTTCCTCTGGCAGCTCGTTCCATATACCCACCAACCTGCACCAAGAGATAGACTATCACAGGCACACCCTCCCCATCATCAAAGGCATCTACATGAAGCATTGCCTCAAGGCGGTATCATCTACCATCCAGACCATGCCCTCGTCTCACTGCTACCATTGGACAGGAGGCACAGAAGCCTGAAGTCCCACACCACCAGGTTCGGGAACAGCTACTTTCCTGCAACCATCAGGTTCTTGAACCGACCCACACAACCCTAATCCCACCTCCGCAACGGAACATTACGGACCATCACGTGCACTAACGTGGACTTGATTACTAAATGTGTATTTTTGCACAGATGTGTATATTCATGCACCAAATGTCTTGTTTTTGCACACTCTTTCTTTACACTGTCTTGTAGAATTGCTATGCAATTTATGCACAATTCATGTATAATTTATGTTTTGTGTGTTGTCTGAGACTGTGCCAGTGATGCTTTTGAAAGCAAGATTTTCATTGTACCCACATCTCACCGTACTTGTGCAACTCGACTTGACTTGAATTCCCTGCAGAAATCTCATCAGAACGTGCCTATATCTCTTGCCCTGTGGGAGATGCAGCAATCGCGATCAAACATGTGACAGGTCTCCATACAGTTTTCAATATAAAGTGGATGTCACAATTGGCAACATCGACATTAACACAAGAACATCACATAGAATCCAAATAGGGGTTCAGTTATACACCCAACCTCTTGTCCTCCTGTAAATCCTGGTGGTCTTTGACCTCAAGGTCTTATCGAAGGAGTCGCTGCCTTAAAATAGAGCCAGCATCATCAGAGACCAACACCACCCTTTAGAAGGGTCTTGATCTGGAAAATAATCTATCCACGTTCTCCAGAGAGGCTGCTTGACCTACTGAGCCATACCAGCGTTCTGAGTCTATCTTTAAAACTGTGCCTGCTAATTGTCATGCTTCATATGTGTGGAACAGTGATGCAGCGCATAGAGATGCTGCCTCACAGCCTCCGGGTTCGATCCTGACCTCAGCTGCTGTCGGTGTGAAGTTCGCACCTTCTCCCTGTCATCGCGTGGGTTTCCTCTAGGTGCTGCAGTTTCCTCCCACATCCCAAAGACATGGGGGTTTATTGGGTTCTGTAAAATTGCCCCCTGTGTATAGTGGATGAGAAAGTGGGATAACAGAACCAGTGTGAACTGGTGGTTAATGATTGGTGTGGATTCGGTGGGCCAAAGGGCCTATTTCTATACTGTATCTCTAAAGTAACCTAAAAGTAATCTATACAATCACCTGTTCACACACCTCCAGATTCAGGGACAGTTTCTTCTCAGATGTTACCTGGCAATTGAACCATACTATCAACAACTAGAGAGTGGTCTGAGCTTCTATCTACCACACTGAAGACCCCCCCCAAACTATCTTTAATCGGAATTTCCTGGACTTTATCTTGCACTAAACATTATTCCCTTTTATCATGTATCTGTACGCTATTGATATGTTGATTGTAATCATGTGTAGTCTTTCCGCTTTCACTGTACCTTTCTACATGCGACAATAAACTAAACTAAAACTAAACATCAATCAAAGTAGTTGGTAAGTCTGGACTCAAAATGTGCAGATTCGAATCCAACTCTCCCGTACGATGAATACCAAAGGTTCATGTTTATAGTACATGTCAGAGGCAGCACTCCAAGAATACTGCCTGAAAATAGAGGGCTTTAGCAGTAAGGAGAGGTCAGACAAATTTGGATACATAAGGAACTGCAGATGCTGGAATCATTAGCAAAAGCACCAAGTGCTGGAGGAACTCAACAGGTTAAGCAGCATCTTTAGAAAAGAGATACAGCGTAGCAACAGACCCTTCTGCACACCAAGTTCATGCCGACTAGCGACAACCCCTACATACACGAGCACTAACCTACACACTAAGGACAATTTCACTTTTTGTCGAAGCCAATTAACCTACAAAACTGCATGTCTTTGGAGTGTGGGAGGAAACCGGAGCGCCCAGAGAAAACCCACGCAGTCACAGTGCGAACGTGCAAACTCTGTACAGACAGCACCCGTAGCCAGGATCAAAGCCTGGTCTCGGCTGCTACAAGGCAGCATCTCTACTGCTGCGCCACCCCTGTGGAGGGAATGACAGACGACATTTCAGGTCGGGTCCTTTCCTCAGACCTCCTCTTCATAGTTATAGGACTTAGTTACCTACAGCAGAAATTATTATGTTACATCTAAGATTGAAGTTTAAAGGCATTGTCGTAATTCGCGTACTTATTTTGGAAATGGAGATGCTAAGGGAAAGGAGGCAGGTAATGGGAATGGAAAAGAGGTGATCAATAATCTTCAAATCTGCAGTGGTCTCTGGTAAGAACCTCCACACATGGTCTTCAGCCCAACATTGATGTTGAAACATGACTCGGTTTTCCTTTCTGGTGGTATTCTTTATAAACCAAAGGCACTGTGTTTTTCCTGGCATGACTCAAGCCAAGATTTCCAGAGCAAAAGTTACAACCAGCAAATCAGCAGAATTTATTTATACACCAGGCAGACAGTTTGGAAAGCCACACAGTGAACAGAACAGCGCCGCAAAATCAGGCCATTCAGCCCATCCTCCCTGCCAGCTTTAGAAGTCCACAGATTCCCACAGGACGGCGCTATGGCACAGTGTTAAGAGTTGCTGCCTCACAGTGCCACAGGCCCGGGTTCAATCCAGACTATGGGTGCTGTCTGCACGGAGTTTGTGCATTCTCCCCGTAGCCACGTGGGTTTTCTCCAGGTCCTCTGGTTTCCTCCCACACTCTGATGACGTACAGGTTTGTAGGTTAATTTCAGACTGTGATAGGGGGATGGGGATCGTTGGTCGGTGCAGACTCGGTGTGGCTGAAGGGCCTTTAGCCGCACTGTGCCGCTAAACTACACTAAACTACGATTTCCTTCAAGTGTTCGCTATAATTTTCTAATCCTTGCACTGAGGTAGCTTGCCTCTTAAATATATCCTTGCTATTTTTTCTCAACCATCCTTCACGAGAGCAAGTTCAACACTCTCACCGCCCCCTTGGGTAATTATTATCTCCTCTCTGGAATTTTTTTTGGAGACAATCTAAAGTTGATGATATCTACTTACGACCTTGAACTCTCGAAAGATTCTCTCCAAGTCCAACATAACAAAACTCTTTCCAAGTTTTGTTAAGAGGAGGTCACCTCTCAGTATTCTGCTCTCTGGGGAACAGAGCTGCAGGCACTTCAGACCTGCCTGAGTGTTGCGCGCTTTGAGGTTTGGTAACTTTATCGCAAGGTTTCGTTCCACCGTCTCCAGCGTACTAGGCTGGAAGACCGCACAAGTGTGGCTTGCACAGTCACCCATGCAATTGAACCACTTGACAAGCCCTCAGGCAGCTCTAAATGTCCGTCATGCTCCCGCTTGGACACCGAAGGTGACTGAATGTCCCTTGAAGGACAGTTACTACCCGAGGTACCTCTTCCACCAACCACATGGCGAGAACAGTCAGGAACAACAGCAGCATAATACATTAAACATTTTGTAACTTTACAAATTTAACAGCTGATCACGTGTGAACCTAATCAGGAGCTACGCGGGAACTTGGCTAAAGATCGAGGGTTAAGAGGGAGAGAAGTAGGGAGATTCCGATATCAATTCCAGAGCCTGGAGTTAAAGAGAGAATCATGGAGTTTATACAGCATGGAAACAGACCCATCGGTCTAACATCCATGTTGACCAAGATCCCTCATCTACACTAGTTCCACCTGCCCGTGCTTGGCCCATCACCCTCTAAACCTTTCCTATCCATTAATTTGTCCAAATGCCTTTTAAATGTTGTAAGAGCACAAATAAATATTTCCACAGCGATCTTTAAGGCCTCAAACACAAACAGAAAATGTTGGAAACACTGAACAGCTCAGAATAATGTTTTAATCCAATTGTATTCTGATGAAGTGTCTTCAACATGAAATATTAACCGTTTCTCTCCAAACAGATGCTGCCTGACGCACTGAGTGTTTTCAGCATTTTTCACTTTTGTTTCAGATTTACAGCGTCTGCATCATTTTTGATATCCCTGTCATTAAGTTACTAAAATACATCACAACCCATGAAATACCCATGAAGTGAGCTTATAGCTTTACATAGGAAATGTGCAAATACTTTGTTACGGGTCAATAGATTGACAGAAAACTAGGGGACAATTCCTTTGTTCTTCATGAAGCTATATTTCCACGAGTCACAGAGGCATTAAGTCATACAGTGTGGAAACAAGCCCTTCGGTCCAACTCGTCCGTACTGACCAAGATGCCCCATCTAAGCGAGTCTCACCTGCCCGCGTTTGGCCCATATCTTTCTCAAATGTTCCTGCCCATGTTCCTTTCTACTTCTCTTCTAAATGCATTACCTGGATAGCATGCAACATAAAAGCTTTTTACAGTACCCTGTACGCATGGCTATAATAAATGAAATTAAAATGTTATTATAGCACCTGCCTTAATTACCTCCACTGTCAACTCGTTGTATATACCCACCACCCACTGCACTGGGTCAAGGTCTCAACCAAAGACAGCGTGGCTTTAGCCTAGGTTTTGACCTTAATTTCCTGTGCAAGATTTAACCCAGTCCCTATTGACTCAGAGACAAGGATCTGATCTATTAAGGCATCTAGACGTGCTATTTTGGATGGCACCTCCACCGACCACATTAGCCAACCAGTAACAAAGGCATGATGTGCAACTAGTGAGTGGAAGCAAGACTCCAACCAAAAGAACGCTTAACATATGTACCAGCCCAGTACGCCAGGATCTTGAGCTGGCAAGGTGGTGCAGCGGTAGAGTTGCTGCCTTACAGCGCCAGAGACCCGCATTGAATCCTGACAGTGGTCAGGGTCAAACCTGGGTCTGGTGCTGCGAGGTAGCAGTTCTATCAGCTGTACCATTGTATCGCCCATCTCTCATTTGCAGATCTGCTATAAGATCAAAGGAAGACCTCACTTCCATTATTTATACCTGCAAGTAGTTAAGCTAATAGTTTGGCGTAACCAGTCTCTGCAACTGCCAAAGCGGCGATACAAGAGGGATTTTTAGTTAAAAACAGAAGGAGGAATTGTGAGATTGTGGGACGATTAATCAAAAAGCAAAATGTAAATTGGCTTACAAAGACTTTTACAGAATACAATCCTCTCGGAAGGACGTTTTTTTCCTTGCTGACAATCTTGAGGTGGAATTTATTTATTCCACATTTCCTCACTCTCCTCGAACACAGCAGTGTCTTAAATGGGGAGAAAATTGTTTCCAAAGAGAGGCAGCTCGCACACACACACACACACACATATACATGCACACATCAAACATATACAGACACACACATAAACATGCATATGGGCAGCACAGTGGCGCAGCGGGTAGAGCTGCTGCTTCACAATGCCAGAGACCCGGTTCAATCCTGACCATGGGTGTTGTATGTGTGGAGTCTGCACCTTCTCCCTGTGACCATGTGGGATTCCTCCGGTGGTCCCGTTTCCTCCCACATGCCAAAGACATGTGAGTTTGTAAGTTAATTGGCCTCTAAATTGCACCTAAGGTGAAGGGGGTTGATAAGTTCTAAAGTTGTAGGAGCCGAATTAGGTCATTTGGCCGATCAAGTCTACTCCGCCATTCAATCACGACTGATCTATCTTTCCCTCTTAACCCCTCCATACATGAGCAAGTGGGATAGCATGGAACTTGAGTGGATGGGTGATCGATGGTTAGCACGGACTCGGTGGGCCGAATGGTCTGTTTCCATGCTGCATCATTCATACAGACACATGCCCGGGCACACACAAGTTCTGACTGTTCGGCCTTTGTGCATGAGGCATTCAATAGAAAACTGTGTCTAACAGTGGCATCAGAGGCTGAAGAGGGCAGAAAGTGCTCACACTGGGAAAGTAGCCAGGTGTCAGATATTGTGCTCGCCAGTCTGTGGTGTCTCATAGAGTGACTGTGCCCTCTAGTGGTGAGATGCACAGCAAGACCTGGCAACAAGGTAGGGACCAGTTCCTTTCCACAGTGGGCTTATCACCCTCACTCAGGTTCACCCATAATGGCCAAGTGGCCACCCATTTCTCTTCAGAAGACATCTGTGATCGCCAGGATGAAGAACAGCTTCTTCCCAACAACCATCAGGCACTGATACACTGACCTTCACTGGACTGTCTTTGCTTGTACTAAAGATTTTTTTTTTTGCGCTGGTATTGTAGTTTAGTTTAGATACAGCATAGAAAGAGGCCCATGGAGTCCCTGCCGACCAGCGATCCCCGCATACTAACACTATCCTACACACACTGGGGACAATTCACAATGTTACCAAATCAATTAGCCTACAAACCTTTGGAGTTGTTCATTTTTTATTATTTATTAGTTCATTTTTTGAATTTTATACATTAAACATTGTCTATGTGCACTGTGTTACCGGGCCTATTAAGCTGCAGTCAGAAAGAATTTAATGTTTCCATTGTTGGTGCATATGGCAATTAAACTCTCAACTCCTGTTTTGGAAGGATTCACATTTTGAAAACCCTCCCCGATATCAGTAGCTCTCAGAGCAGACCGAGAGGCTGTTCAGCCTGCTGTGAAAATGCAAGCTCTTTGGAAAGGCAACCGGTGATCCCAGTCCCCTGTTGTATTTGGAAGTCCCCATATCTCACGCACACCCCACTTTGTGCAGAACGAAGAATTCAGTCACAGTGTACTTTTGCAAGTCAAGATCTTCAACTCAATCCAGGGGAGGTCTAAAGTGTGGAGCACAAGTCATTATCTTTCTTCATGCACACAACGTAGGACAGAACAGCATGGGGGACAGGCGCTTCGGCCCACAGTGGCTGTGCCGAACATAACGCCAAGATAAACAAGTCTCTGTCGGTACATGATCCATGCACCTCCACTCAATGCTACTTTGTCACAGTGAAATTCTTTGTTTTTTGCACACAGTCCTGTAAAGTCATACAGCAGACTTCACCTGAGCACTACTACACAAAGAGTTTTAAGTGGTATCTGCAAACGATAAAGCGTGTCCCACCACAGGGAACCAACCGTTGGGCATTTTAACGCCACCATTGCTGTTTTGACCCCTATATATATATTGAAAAAGCACTCTTCTCGGGCAGAGGCAATGCTACAACTGCGGAGAGGGAGAGAGAGCGAGAGACTGCTTCCAATACCAGCCACAAAGGGGAAATTGTTCCGTTTTATAGAGACTTCCAACTGTCCCAACCCCCAACGCAGTGCTGGACCCAACAATCAAGTCTCTGTTTCAGTGCAAATGTGCGCAGAACCGTCTCATCTGAATTTTTACTCTAGTCTCCGTCATTCCCCTGCACAATGCTAGAGTAACGGTACATCTTTCTCTCTCTCTCTCCTCTGTCTCTCCACCCCCCCCCCCCCCCCCTCCCTCTGACTCGCCCGTACTTTACTCTTTTTTTCCCCCCAACAATCTCAATCAATTGTAGTTCTGTACTAATTCATGGATTACTGGCTCTGCCAGTCACGGTTTCTCAATGTTATCTCATTTCACTCTCGTACGGCGATTTTTTTCTCTCCTTTTCCACTCCTTTTCTCACTATTACTCCCCGTCTCGTCTCCCCTGTCAGACTGAAGAAGGGTCCCAACCCGAAACGTCGTCTGCCTATCTCCCCCCCACAGATGCTGCCTGGCCCGCTGAGTTCCTCCAGCACTTTGTGTTTTGCTAGAGATTCCAGCGTCTGCAGTTGCTTGCGTCCCTCTTTCTCTACTCGAAATACATTTCACACACACACACACACGACATGCATCTTATCGCCTGTACTCTCGTCATTATTTTTGCACCTCATCTATTCACCTCTTCCTCGCCGCGTACACACTGTCACATAGATTTCGGCGACAGGGCTCGATCAGTCTTGCACCCTTTCCCCGACAACAGTATTTTTTCTACATCTCGCTCCCTCTCTGCGGTACTTTTGCACTCTTTCACAAATCGCCGCGCTATGACATAGCCTTCGAACGAACGTCCGTTTCCTGCAAAATGGATACACCTTTTCCAAGTAAGTTATCACTAATCACTGCTAATGTCAGAAAAGAGGCAAGAAGGGGTTGCCGGAATAGGGGCGATCTCAAGGCACTGCGACTTTAGTGTCCTGCAAGATATATTGATCGACTCTACAGCAGTAATCGATTATTCCCATTTGAAATTAACGAGTGCTCCAACCTAAAGCTGTGATCCCACAAACGATGTGTCCGATGCATATTTATCCACACATAATCCATCTTTTAAGATGTCAACCAAGCCGCTCCCCCCCCCCCCCCCAAATGGACCCCCTTGCACCCATTATAGAATGGAACTAAATTTGTAAAAAAACGTGGCAAATATATGTTTTTCTTTAAACCAGCACATTAATATCCCAATGCAATTTAATTTGGGGAAACCACAAGTTCCATTGCGGTCCCTCTCGGCTCTGTCCGCCTGCTAAATATGCAGCAATGGTCGCGGACTGATTAATGGAATTGTAGCGAAAATAACATGTCAAATGGATTTAAAATATAAACATACCGTCGCTGTCCGTCTCATGTCCTGAGCTGTATCACTTGAACTGTTTTTGATCAGTGTGGAGTGAGACAGCGGGTGGAGGGGGTTAGAGGGAAAGATTTTTTTGAAAAAAACACAACCACCTTTAAATAAATACCCAGCCACAAAAACACTTGGCAAACATACACGCACATTCAATATTACAACAGAAAAGACGTTGCCAACTCACCCGGGTTGACCCAAGATGAGAAAGGCACAAACGAAATTATCCGGAAAATAAAACGTACAGCCTACCTCAGAGAGAGATCAGGTCAGTTTCTTGCTGTCCGTTGAACGTAAAAAGAAAGAGTCGCCAACCCCTTATTAACAACTGGATGGGATGCTTTCGCTCCCCCTCTCCGTGCATGTACGCCGGAATGTGCTCACGGAAAACAGAAAAGGCGATGCTTTCGCTTGTGTGTGTGTGTGTGTGTGTGTGTGTGTTACTCTATCCAAAATCCTCCTGCAACAATTGCTTCTGTGACATACTTCAATGCAAAGGGTTGTGGAGAGAGAGAGAGAAAGGAGAGAGCTTCAAGAATGGGCGGTTCCGAAAAAAATATCTCCCCTCCCAGAGACTATTTTTTTTGGGGGGGGGGGAGAAAAATCCCCCTATTTCAACATCAAAAAGATTTGCGGAGAGATGACAGTGAGCTCGTAACCTCGCTTTGTATCCGTCTGTTCAGATGAGAGACATTTTTCTCTCTCCCCATCTATCTCCCTCAATGCACTTAAATTGTGTTTTTAAACAGTCGAGGCCAATGAAACGCTGTTCTCCCCCCCCCCCCCCCCCGTGTCTCTCATGGGAGTGTACTCTCTGAAAGATGCATTTTGAAAAGGTTTTAAGTTTACGCGCACACACATGGACGCACCGAGACGTTCTGGCTGGAAATGGACTTTGGGTAAGACCTTCTAGGAGTCAAAAGCAGATCCAAAATAAAACGGGACGCATTGCCACGAGCCACACTGGCTGGCGTTAACAAGGCAGGTCTTTCCAGCATTAAGTGTGTCCCTCTCCCTCCCTCTTGCATTCTGACCAAGCCCCATTGCAGTTGGACACACTTCATGGTTGACTTCTGTTGGAAGGCAATACCTCTGAAATTGAATCCATTGCCAGGAACTTCCATCCCAATTTGTGAGGGACTTTATTTTGCTCCCTAACCAGAACCCGCTGCATACTGTAAATGTTTTCCAAGACTTGGACCCTCTCCCTTTGGCTCTGCTGCCGACTCACACAATGCCAATTTGGAATTTTATTAAATGCGCTCTCATTGAGACCCCCTCCCAGTATGAACAGAAGCTCGGGCAATCATCCAGGGAGCTTTCGTCTTTTGTCAATTCACAATTCCATTGCCTTCCCAACAGGAATGCCCTCAGAGTTTAGCCAGGCATGCAATCCTACATTTATCCTCACCTCGCATCCTGACTCCAGGGCTCCAAGGCTATGTTGGAGGCCAGATATTACACATTTAAAGTCTTATAGCATGCAACCGGGCCATTCGGCCCAACTCGTTCATGCCAACCAAGATTCCCCATCTAAGATAGTTCCATTTGACCACGTTTAGCCCATATCCCTTGACTCATAGAGTAGACAGCACAGTGGCACAGCAGTAGAGTTGCTGCCTTACACTGCTAATAACCTGGACTCAATCCTGACTACGGGTGCTGTCTGTACGGAGTTTGTATGTAATCTGTGAGACTGCGTGGGGTTTTCTCCGGGTGCTCCGGTTTCCTCCCACACGCCAAAGACATATATGTTTGTATGTTCATTGGTTTCTTTAACATTGTAATTTGTCCTTAATGTGCAGGATAGTGCCAGTTCACAGGGTGATCGCTGGTCGACACGGATTCGATGGGCCGATAGGCCTGTTTCCATGCTGCATCGCTAATGTCTAACGGATCATAGAGAATGAAAACAGGCCCTTTGGCACAATTTGCTCATGCTAACCAAGATGCCACATCTACGTTAGTCCCACCTGCCTGCGTTTGGTCCATTTCCCTCTAATCTTTTCCTATCCATGTACCTGTCCAAATGTCTTTTAATTTCTGTTATAGGAACTGCCTAACAACTTTCTTTGGCAGTGCATTCCATATATATACAACACCCTCAGAGTAAAAATGTAGCCCCTCAGGTTTCTATTCAATCATTCCCCTCTCACCTTAAACCTATGTCCTCTGGGGTTTGATTCCTCAACTCTGGGCAAAAGACTCAGTAGATGCACTCTCTCCTTTCCTTCACTTCACTTGGAGCTTGTAAATCAGACCAGGAAAGATTAAAATACAAAGTGCTGGAGTAACGCAATGAGTCAGGAAACATCTGTGGAGCAAAATGGATAGACAGTATTTCAGGTTGGGACCCTGCTTCATAAAGATTGATGTAGAAAGAAGAAAAGACTAGAGGTGAAATACTACTCATATACCAATCACGCCCACCCCACCCCCCTCCCACCACCCCCCTCATTTGTACCAACCTATCACTTGCCAGGCTTTGTTCTGCCCCCACCTCTCTTCCCCAGCTTTTCCACCCTACTCCATCAGTCTGAAGAAGGGTCCAGATCCGAAATGTCACCTGTCCATTCCCTCCACAGATGCTGCCTGACCTGTTCGTTCCTTCAGCACTTTGTGTTCTGCTCAAGATTCCAGCATCTGCAGTGTCTTGTGTTTCCAAGGAGAGGTTAAATCCTGCTAAGAGATTTTGAGATTTTCAAATGTTTAAGGGACTTTCTCTATTCTTCACTGCCTGTCAGCTGTTGCAGTGTGCACAGACGGTGGAATGTTCCATCTCACCCAGCACTGGGTCATCATGCTTCTAGTTTCAAAGGAGCAGAAATGGGCCTCAACTAAAGATTGGGACATCAGAGAGCAGTGCACACCATCTCCTCGCGTCCCATTGATTCCACTCATCTCCCTGCTCACCACTTGAGGACAACCCAGGCCATTCTGTGTTCTCTTTGATATCAAGAAGATATCCATCGCTGCCTCTCTCACTGCCATGGCTCGACGTGACTGAAACCTTCATCCATGTTACTGACCCTTGACTGTTGGTCTTCCATCGCCTTCCACTCTGTTATTAGGCTTCTGAATGGTCTTTGATGCCCGTATCTGTCTACAGTTTTCCTTTCAATGTTCCTGTCCAAATGTCTTTTAAATATTGTAATTATTCCTGCCTCCATCACCTCCTCCCGTAGCTTGATATATCCATAAGGAAAAACATATGCCTCAGATTTCCTGTCACCTTGAACCTGTCCCCTTGAACCTGTCCCCCCCCACCCTAGTCATGTCCTACTAGTTCCACTGTTCGCATCCCTGGATCCCTTCGTTATCACCAGCCAACAATGGACCATTATGAGCTCCACCCTTCCTTGGTCATCTGTTGCCAGTCCTACTTTGTTCTGGCCTTTTCTTACCTCCAATGCCCTCCCCTCTAACAGTCTGAAGAAGGGTCCCGGCCAGAAATGCCACCCATCCATTTGCTCCTGAGCTCCTGAGACCTGTTTAGGAAGGATCTGTAGATGCTGGTTAAAACTGATGATAGATACAAAAAGCTGAAGTAACTCAGCGGGACAGGCAGCATTTCTTGAGAGAATGAACGGGTGATGTTTCGGGTGGAGACCTTTTTTAGTTACTCCAACATTTTGTGTCTGCCCTCTAGTTTAAGTTGGAGTACTCTGAGCAGTTTTGGGCCCCATATTTGAGGAAGGATAAGGCTGGCATTAGCATTTAAGGGGGTGCAGAAGAGAGTTATGAGAATGATCCCAGGAATGACTGGGTTAATATATGATGAGCGTTTGTCGGCTCTGGAGTTGAGAAGGATGAGGGGGTCCTCATTGAAACTTACCGAGTAGTGATAGGCCTGGATAGAGTGGATGTGGAGAGGATGTTTCTACTAGTGGGTGAGTCTAGAACCAATGGCCATAGCCTCAGAATAAAAGGATGTACCTTTAGAAAGATGAGGAGTTTATTTTGTCGAAGGGTGGTGAATCTGTGGAATTCATTGCCACAGACGGCTGTGGAGGCTGTCGTTGGGTATTTTTAAGGCAGAGATTGACAGATTGGTAAGGGTGTGAGAGAGAAAGATATATGTGCCGTGATTGAATGGCGGAGTAGACTCGGCAGGCTGTATGGCCTGCTTCTGCTCCTATGACATGAACTTAGACAATTCTTCACGTGATAAAACATGATAAAATAACTGAATACCTATCCTACCTATGGCCCTGCTCATTTTTATTTAAAAAAAAACCCATAAGAGCATCTCCTAGCTTCCTCCATTCTAGTGAGAATAAATACAATCTCTTCTTATGTCTACAGTCTTTCCATTCCGAATAAGTCTCCTTCTCCCAGCTCCTGTGGTGCAGAATATACTGAAGCTTGAAGCGTGCACCGCCAGACTCAGGAACAGCTTCATCCCCTCTGTTATCAGGCATCTGAATAGTTCTTCGATAACCTAGGGTACCGTCCGATTCACCTCTACCCAGTTGCGGACGTTGGACTTTGTCTCTGGTACTGGTGAGCTACGATGCTGAGAACTATAATTCTTACTTGCAGCGTCTTTGGTTGTACTACAGTTTTTGCACTATTATGGTTATCTAGTATTACTGTTATTAATTTATTGTACAGGTTCACCACTGATTTTCCAGCACCCTTGGTTGCAGAGCCTTTCTGGATTTTCCATTTTGCTGGATCAACAGAGGTCACAGCCTCCGAGAGGAATTTAACAGTACCGGAGCGGGCAGCCTAGGCTGCCGGGTGGGGGGGGGGGGGGGGGGGGGGGGTACTGAAATACCGGCTCTCCAATCGGCCGTGGAAGTGGGTTATGAGAACAGAATTGCCGGCTCCAGAGCCCCGGCTGCAGGGGGAATATTCAACCTGACGATCGGCTGCAGAAGTCCCCATGAGGAAGAGATCGGCCGCTTCACCTGGTCTAGGCACCACATTGTCGGAGGGAAATCCGGGGGTTGGGGGATTTCAAGTGCGCTTTTGCCATCTTGTCCAGTAACTGGACCACCAGTTGCCAGAAAATCGGTGGTGTATTACTGATTTATATATATATATATCTATCTGTGTTTTACAGCCTTGTTAAACTGCAGGAAGTGAGTATTTCATTGTTCCATTGCCAGTACCCATGACAATTAAACAGCCTTTGCTGAGGAAAAAAATCCACTCTTGCCTTATATGAGGAGGTTTCTAAATGCCAAACCCTGCATAAAATGCGCATCAGGAGGCAAAACTAATAAGGAAAGTTGCCCTTTGAAGGCATAACCATTGAGATTCAGGTTGAGGCCCCAGTAATTCCGAAGTAGCTCTGCAGGACTGGGGTGGGTTCCTGTAAAGACATCCTGTCTGAATACAAGGCACTTAAGGTAACCACACAATAGTCATCGTTTTTCTTGATGTCAAAAGCCATTTTGTACTGGAATGCAAATACATCACCACACACAAGAGGAGTTTCTAGAGAGCGCATTTGTATTGGGAGAAAACAACTGGCTCACCTGATCAAAGCCACGGACTTTTTTTTTACAACCCACTGTTAAACACACAAGTTCCATGGGTGCTATTGTTGAGAGAGGTTGTCAGGATATATTTAGGAACGTAAAGCCTGCAACTGAGTGGACCCATGGTAGTTAGTTGTGTAGCTGCCTGAATAACATAATTGCTTCCATGTGTAACAAAGGATTTGATTCAAAGCCCAATCAGTCCAATCTGTTTTCCAGCAGCCAATGAGTCTGTGGACAGTGTCGCTGCCTCCAGCTTTGCTGGGCCTGAGAAGCAGTCTTAGTTGCTCTGGAAATTAACTGTACGTTTCCCTGAAGATAGACACAAAATGCTGGAGTAACACTGCGGGTCAGGCAGCATCCCTTGAGAAAAGGATTGGGTGATGCTTCGGGTCGAGACCAGTTCTTCGATTTAAACCGGCATCTGCAGTTTATTCCTTTTCTTCAGAAATGCTGCCCGACCCCATTGAGTTATTCCAGCATATCGTGTCTATTTTTTGTATAAACCAGCATCTGCAGTTCCTTCTTGTACATACATTTCCCTGACCTGGCAAAAAAAAAAAAACAGGAGAAGAAAAACAAACCAAATTCAAATAAAAGTGTGAATAAATGAGGTACAAAGTGCTGGAGCTGCCAAACAAAGCAAAAGAAAAAGACAAATTTATTTGAAAAAAAATGACCAAGTACTTCAGCGGTTCAGGCAGCATCTCTGGAGAAAAGGAATAGGTGACATTTTGGGTCAAGACCCTTATTCAGACTCTTCAAACAGGTGACATTTCATGTCTGATGAAGAGACCCAACCCGAAATGTCATCTATCCATTTTCTCCAGAGATGCTGCCAGACCGGTTGAGTTACTCTAGTATTTTGTATCTAACGTCTCTGCAGGACATTTTGCATCAGGACCTTTGTACAGACCTGAAATGTCAGCAGTTCATGTTCTCCAGACATGCTGCCTGAACCACTGAGTTACTAAATTATTTTTTCAAATAAAATTGTGTTTTTCTTTAGCTTTATTTTTCAGAAAAACTTTACTCGGTCCGTCACAGGTATTGCACTCCCAACAATCTTGAAGACAGTGAGAAGGTGAACCTTTAATTCTGATCAACCAAAGGTCACGCATTTGGGTGAGACAAGAATTCCTTTGCTTCCCGGTTGGCTGCAGGGAGGCACGGTGTGACATGGGTGGTTATGTTGGGTACCATCCTGACACCAACTAACGAGTGGACCTGACCTACCATCGACCTCAATGGAGATGCTCGGACTATCTTTAATCAGACTTTACTGGACTTTATCTTGCACTAAACATTATTTCCTTGACCCTTTATCTGTACACTCTGGACGGCTTTATTTGCTTTCCACTGACTGGAAAGCGCGCAACAAAACTTTTTTTCACTGTACCTCGGTACACGTGACAATAATAAATGAAACAAAAATAAACTAAACTAACGTGTGCCAGGAATGTAAGGGGCAGAACAGAGTGTTCCACAGCAGGGAAGCAGAATCCTTCTGAACGAATCCTCATCAACTACACCCACCTGTACTAATCATCTCCATGTCCAGTGGAGTAAGATGCAGCTCTGGTCGCCCCATTATAGGAAGGAGCAAAGTTGAATGGAGATGCGCGGAGCAAGATCTTATTAATCAGAGTGGTGTGTGCCTGAAGTGCGCTGCCAGGAGTGGTGGTGGAGGCAGATACAATAGTGGCTTTCAAAGGCTTTTAAATAGGCACTTCGATAGGCAGGGAAAAGAGGGATGTGGATCACATGCAGGAGATCAGTTTAACTTGGCATCATGTTCGGCACAGGCATTGTGTAGGTATGTTACAAAACTTACCTTCAGTGGCGCTGCAGTTCTGTCACTGGCCGTGTGCGCGACTTTGGCGCCTTTGAGGGGGGGGGGCGGCGTTAAAATGCGGTTTTCCCCTGCCTGCCGGAGTTTTATTTTCTTGGGGTGCGAGCTTTTGCTGAAGATTTCTTCCGACTGCCGGTCTGTGAATGTTTTTTTTTTAAATCGCCCGACAATTTCAGTGCTGGAGTAAAATAAAAATTAGCTTCTAATGCCGTGAACGTCGACAATGGGGACGGATTTCACGTACTGGACAGGTAAAGGAAAGCCGTTTATTTTACATATAAACGTGCTTCTTAGGATGCTGTTAATCCAAATTTCACGTTGCGAAAAGGTGATTTAGGCCCCATACGAACCAGCAGTATTTTTCCTGCCGTTATGTGGTTTAAATTCACTGCAACCGCAACGTTCCAATCGATCGCGTTCCACAAAACCCACTCGCAAGATGATTTAAATGGCCATTAATTTATGGGAATTAAACGCTAAATTCCTTCCATTTGGCCTATACATTCATGACAATAAGATTTAAAAATCATGTTATATTGTGAATTCTTGTGTGAATGTTATTTGGACACTTAGGCTATTTAAAAATGTTAATCTTTTCTTAAGAAATGGATAGATGTTTAGATCTAGAAATTGAATTTTGTAATTAGCTACAATTGGGTAACTAACTAACAATATGCTTTAATTTCAGGTCATCCAAGTAAGATTGTTTCCTATTTGTTTCAGAATGCTTCAATCTATAATAACTGAAAATTTCTTTCAGTTCTCTTAATTTTTAAGAAAGTTATGGGCTTTTGACTGTCCTCGATCACAGCTTTTCTGTTAAGTCAATGGAAAAGCAATAGGGACAAAGATGCTAATTTGCGAGTATGAAAATGGCCATAACTTTTTTAATACTGAAGATATGAAAGTGAATTGGGTGTCAAATTAAACTTCTTTTTATGCTTTATCTGATGGGATAAATTGCAGACTTGATTTTTAAAATCTCAAAATTTTGTAACATTGCTACATTGTGGGCAGAAGGACCTGTTTCTGTGCTATACTATTCCATGTCCCATGTCCAGGATAGACTATCGATGGCCCTATCCAGAAGAGAGTTCCAAACATCTCCCATCCTCATTGTGCCCTAACTTTATTCTTAAAAGTGTGTAGGAAGGAACTGCAGGTGCTGTAATATACTGAAGGTAGACACAAAGTGCTAGTGTAATGCAGCAGGTCAACCAGCTTCACTGGAGAAAAAGGACTGGTGGCGTTTTGGGTCGGGACCGTTCTTCGGTCTGGAAAAGGGTGTCGCCCCAAAACGTCACCCGTCCTTTTTCTCCGGAGGTGCTGTCTGACCCGCTGAGTTACTCCAGCAGTTTATGTATATCTTGAGTTTATTGCCAAAAACTTGGCTCCAGTACTTTGTGCCCCTGTCCCTTCTGTCTCATACAGACTTTCAGTTTTTTTCATTCACGGGATGTGAACAATGCCGATATTCAGTTGCCAGACCTAATTGCCCCTTAACTGCAGAGGCTATTAAGAAAGAGTCTGCCACCTTAGTAAGTCTGCAGTCAGGTATAGACCAGACCCTGATGAGCTTTAACAGCAGTTCAATTGCTGTTAACTGTTGCCATTACGAAGAATAGTTTTACTTAAAATTCCAGGATTATTTCATTATTTGCATTTAAATTCCCCAGTTGCCTTGGGGGGATTTTAACTCACGCCTCGGGATAAGTGGTCCAGAACTCTGGCTGTTTGTCCAGAAACATAACCATTAACTATGCCGTCCATTGTCAGTTGTCTTAATATTGTGCACAGATACGAGAGATGTTAGGTTGCCCTGGTGTGTGCTAAACACACAGCCAGCACTTTTCAATCAATGGCTCGTGGAATTCTTTGAGGTATATTGTTGTGTGCATTGGTGTTAGAATAAGCTTATGAAATCCAGGTGCACTAGCAATGAATGTACTAATAATTATTATTGTTTTCTTCCTGGTAATTTATGAATAGGAAGTTGTTTAGAGTGCTATGAGCCAAATGCAAGCAAATGGGACCAGCCCCAGAATGCCAACTTGGTTCAGAAGACATAGGAGAAAAATTAGGCCATTCAGCCCATTGAGTTAAAGAAGGAACTGCAGATGCTGGAGAATCGAGGGTTACACAAAAGGCTGGAGAAACTCAGCGGGTGCAGCAGCATCTAAGGAGCGAAGGAGATAGGCGACGTTTCGGGTCGAGACCCTTCTTCAGACTGGTCAGGGATCAGGGAAACGAGAGATATAGACGGTGATGTGGAGAGATAAAGAACAATGAATGAAAGATATGCAAAAAAGTATCGATGATAAAGGGAACAAGCTATTGTAAGCTGTTTGTGGTGTGAAAATGAGAAGCTAGTGCGACTAGGCCATTGAGTCTACTCTGCCATTCAATCATGGCTGATCTATCTTTCCCTCTCAACCCCATTCTCAGGCCTTCTCCCCGTAACATTTGATACCCTTACTAATCAAAAACCTATTAATCTCCTCTTAAAAAAACCTAATGACTTGGCCTCCACCAACATCTGTGGCAATGAATTCCACAGATTTACCACCCAACTAAATTGCTCCTTATCTCCATTCTAAAGGTATGTTTTTTAAATTCTGAGACTGTGCCCTCTGGTTCTGGACTCTCCTGTTACTGGAAACACCCTTTCCTCATCCACTGAATCCAGGGCATGGACAAGGTGGGCCGAAGGGCCTGTTCATTCTATGACACTGAAAAGAATGTCATGTTGGGGTTCAATGACAGCCATGGTCATTTCCTAACTTGTCTGATGTCAGATTTTGTAAATCCAATCTCCTTGCTGGGGTCACGTTGGATTGGAACAAGGAGGTTTAGGGCGGCACGGTGGCGCGGGGGTAGAGTTGCTGCCTTGCAGGGCTTGCAGCGCCGGAGGCCCGGGTTTGATCCACACTACGGGCGCTGTCTGTACGGAGTTTGTACGTTCTCCCCCTGGCCTGCGTGGTTTTTCTCCAAGATCTTCGGTTTCCCCCCTCACTCCAAAGACGTACAGGTACAGTATGTGGGAAAATTGGCTTGGTAAATGTAAAAATTGTCCCTAGTGTGTGTAGGATAGCGTTAATATACGGGGATCACTGGTCGGCGCGGACCCGGTGGGCCGAAGGGCCTGTTTCCGCGCTGTATCTCTAAAACTAAAACTAAAAAACTTTAGAATGTATTGTTGGAGGTGTCTGCCACTGTGTGTGGGGGGGCAGACTGCTTTGGGCTGCTGGCTGTTCGTGTGTGGTCAGAACTGAAGCAGGATTCCTTGATGAAGAAAACAGATGAACATCTGAAGGCTTGTTAAGAGGTTTGAAACGAACAACAGTTTTTTCAGCAGCAAGAGACAGCAATCTTCGTTCACGATTTGTTCATTCTTTAGCCAAGACTCAAGAGAGTCAAGAGTGCACCAAAAACAGAACAATGTAATTCTTAGGAGATCGTCACAAATTACTGAAGTAACTCAGCGGGTCAGAGATTTATAAGAGTCATACAGTGTGGAAACAGTCACTTTGGCCCAACTCGGCCACACCGACCAGCGTGTCCCATCTACACTAGTCCTACCTGCCTGCGTTTGCCCCATATCTCTCTAAACCTGTCCTATCCATGTACTGTACCTGTCTAATTGTTTTTTTAAATGTTGCAATAGTCCCACCTCCTCTGGCAGCTCATTCCTTACACCACCACCCTTTGTATGAAAAGGAATAGGTGACGTTTCGGGTCGTAAACACAGTACTCATAGATAAGATAATAAACAACAACATTCAATTAGTTTGAAAAAAAAAAAGATATTATTGCAAAATTTGTGATTTGTGAATGAAGATTGCTGTCTCTTGCTGCTGAAAAAAACTGTCGTTCAAACCTTGCACTACAGCTAAAGAATTTAGAATCTATTAGTTCAATAAATCATAAAGTCCTTAATGCAGTTTGTAGTTCATAGTTTAGTTAGAGTTTGGAGTGTTCAAGAACGCAATGGTTGTTGAGAAGAAGTTGTTTTTGAATCGGCAGGTCACGTGTTGTGTGGTGTTCAAGAGTCTGATGGTAGTTGAGAAGCTATTTCTTGAACTTGGTTTTCAGCATGTACCATCTACCTGATGGCAGGAGTGAAATGAGAGCGTAGCCAGGGTGGTGTGGGTTTTTGATTATACTGGTTAGTTTAATTTAATTTGTTATTGTCACGTGTATTGAGGTAGAATGAAAAGTTTTTTGTTGAGTGCTATCCAGTCAACGAAGGGTCTGTACATGATTACAATCAAGCCCTCCACAGTGTACAGATACTTCATAAAGGGCATATTGTTTTAACTGCAAGATAATGTCAAATAAAGTCCAATTAATGGTAGTTTGAAGGTCTCCAATGAGGTAGATGGGAGATCAGGACTGCTATCTTGAGGGTGAGAGGATGGTTCAGTTGCTTGATAACAGCTGGGAAGAAACTATCCCTGAATCTGGAGGTGTGCGTTTTCAAACTTTTGCACCGCTTGTCTGTGGGAGAGGGGAGAGGAAGGAGTTACCAGGGTGAGACTGGTCCTGCATTGTTTATTTTGAGGCAGTGCCTCCTATACATCCCTTCGATGGTGGGGAGATCAGCACACTCAGTTTTCATTCCATTTTATAACTCTCTCTTCAAAACTTCCATCACAGTTTGAACACCGTGATTCATTAGCAAAATTAAAAGGCAACTGCATGAGTTATTAGAAGTCTGGGTATTGATCAGAGGACACCATTTCAAACCTTGCACCACAGCTCAAGAATTTAGAATCTATTAGTTCAATAACTCATAAATCATCAATTTTCATGGCCGTACAGGGTGTTGGTGAAGCTACATAGTCATGCCGTACAGAAACAGGCCCTTCAGCCCATCTTGTCCTTGTCGACCAAGCGGGTAGTGGATACAATAGACAATAGACAATAGGTGGAGGAGTAGGCCATTCGGCCCTTCGAGCCAGCACCGCCATGCAATGTGATCACGGCTGATCATCCCCAATCGGTACTCCGTTCCTGCCTTCTCGCCATATCCCCTGACTCCGCTATTTTTAAGAGCCCTATCTAGCTCTCTCTTGAAAGCATCCAGAGAACCTGCCTCCACCACCCTCGGCAGAGAATTCCACAGACTCACAACTCTCTGTGAGAAAAAGTGTTTCCTCGTCTCCGTTCTAAGTGGCTTACTCATTATTCTTAAATGATACATGGAACAAGTTGCCAGAGTAGGTAGTTGAGGCCAGTACTATAACAACATTTAAAAGACATTTGAACAGGTACATAGATAGGAAGGTTTTAGAGCAATATGGTCAAATGCAGGCAAATGGGACTAGCATCGATAGACATCTTAGGTAGACAAAAATGCTGGAGAAACTCTATGGAGCAAAGGAAATAGCGACATTTCGGGTCGAGACCCTTCTTCAGACTAATGTGGGGGTATGGGGGGCAGGAAGAATAAATGAAAAGGCAGAGACAGTGGGCGATGGGAGAGCTGGTAAGGGGAGGGGAAAGAAGGAGAAAGCAGGGACTACCTGAAATTGGAGAAGTCAATGTTCATACCGCTTGGGTGTAAACTACCCAAGTGAAATATGGGGTGCTGCCCCTCCAATTTACGGTGGGCCTCACTCTGGCCATGGAGGAGGCCCAGGACAGAAAGGTCGGATTCGGAATGGGAGTAGGAGTTGAAGTGCTGAGCCACCGGGAGATCAGGTTGGTTATTGCGAACTGAACGGAGGTGTTGGGCGAAGCGATCGCCAAGCCTACGCTTGGTCTCACCGATGTAGAGCCGCTGACACCTAGAGCAGCGGATGCAATAGATGAGGTTGGAGGAGGTGCAGGTGAACCTCTGCCTCACCTGGAAAGACTGCTTAGGTCCTTGGATGGAGTCAGGGGGGGAGGTAAAGCGACAAGTGTAGCATTTCCTGCGGTTGCAAGGGAAAGTGTCAGGAGAGGGGGTAGTTTGGGTGGGATGGGGCGAACTGACCAGGGAGTTACATAGGGAGCGATCTCTGTGGAAAGCCGAAAGGTGAGGAGATGGGAAGATGTGGCCAGTGGTGGGATCCCGTTGAAGGTGGCGAAAATGTCGGAGGATTATTTGTTGTATGTGATGGCTGGTAGGGTGGAAGGTGAAGATAAGGGGGACTCTGTCCTTGTTACGAGAGCGGGGATGGGGAGTGAGGTGGGGGGTTACGGGGTATAGAAGAGACCCTGGTGAGAGTCTCATCTATAGTAGAAGAGGGGAACCCCCGTTCCCTAAAGAATGAGGACATCTCCGATGCCCTGGTTTGAAACGCCTCACCCTGGGTGTAGATGGAGGAATTGGGAGTTTGGGATGGAATCCTTACAGGAAGCAGGGTGGGAAGAAGTGTAGTCCAGATAGCCATGGGATTCAGTGGGTTTATAGTGGTTGTTGGTCAGTAGTCTGTCACCTGCGATGGAGATAGTGAGGTCTAGAAAGGGAGATGTCGGAAATGGTCCAAGTGCATTTGGGTGCCGGATGGAAGTTAGTGGTGAAATGGATGAAGTCAGTGAGTTCTGTATGGGTGCAGGAGGTGGCACCAATGCAGTCTTCGATGTAGCGGGGATAGGGCCATGGTATGCCTCTAACAAGGATTGCTCGATAGACATCTTGGCCAGCATGGATGATTTGGGCCGAATGCCCTTTTTCCTCACTGTACAACTCTATGACTTTATTAACTGTTTCTGCCTCCAGACACTTCCTGACTTGCAGACCTAGGATACTATGCAGTATGATAGAACTTTATTTATCCCAGGAGGGAAATTGTTCTGCCAACTGTCATAAAAACACAGCAAGATACCTGAAACATGAAATTAAAGTGACGAGTGGAAAGTCCAGGATTGGACTTTATTATGGAATTTACCGATGGAGCTGATGTGGAAAGGGTCAGCAGTGTGAAGTTCCTAGGACTCCACCTGTCAGATGACCTGACGTCCACGACCAACACCACAGCACTGGTCAAGAGAGCCCAGCAGCGACTACACCCTCTCCGTAGACTACGGAAAGCAGGTCTCCCCACTGCACACCTACGAACTTTTTATAGGGGGACAATCGAGAGCACATTAACCTACGGCATCACTTCCTGGTTCAGGAGCTGCAAGGCGTACGAACGGCACCAATTGGACAGGATTGTGAAGACCGCCAGCAGGATCATTGGTGCTCCATTCCCTTTCCTGCTGGATATATACAGGAAGAGATGTATCAGCAGAGCCATCTCCATCATCAAAGACCCCTACCACCCATCGCATCACATATTCTCCATCCTGCCACCTGGGAAGAGGTACAGGAGCATCAGCTGCAAAACCAGCAGGATGCTCCTCAGCTTCTTCCCGCAGGCTATAAGACTGATAAACGGACTTTGCCCCCTGCCAAAGTATCGCGCACCAACCACCAACCTGGACACACTGAAGCAGAGCCATTGTCGTGCCGCTGCCGATTGGAACTCATGATATATGTATTTTTATTTTTATTTCTATTTATGTTTTACCGCACACTGAATGGACACTGGTTGAGCAACGTTTTTTCGTTTCCTCTGGGTATGTAAGTACTCCGGGTGGGGATGTGCAAAGATTGGGGGATAGGCACAAAGTGCTGGAGTAACTCAGCAGACCAGGCAGCATCTCTGGAGAAAAAAAGATGGGTGATGTTTTGGGTTGGGACCCTTCTTCAGATTGAGAGTAGGGGGGAGGGAACTGGAGGTAAGAAAAGGCCAGAACAAAGCAGGGCCGGCAATGGATGGCCAAACAAAGGTGGAACCCATAATGGCCCATTGTTAGCTGGGGATGAGGTGATAATGAAGGGAGACAAGGATGCAAAGAGTGGAATTAATATGACCACTGGGATATGGCAGAGAGGGAGGAAGGAAATCCAGGCGTTACTTGAAATTAGAGATCATATGCTGCCTGTCCTGCTGAGTTACTCCAGCATATTGTGTCTAATTTTGGTTTAAACCAGCATCTGCAGTTCCTTTTTACACATGCAAAATATGAGGTTTTATTCCAAATAAGCTATCCACCTTAATTGTAAACTCTGTTTAAGATAGAACTGTAAATGCTGGTAAAATCGAAGGTAGATACAAAATGCTGGAGTAACTCAGCAGGTGAGGCAGCATCTAAGAAGAAGGGTCTCGACCCAAAACATCGCCAATTCCTTCTCTCCATAGATGCTGCGTCACCCGCTGAGTTTCTCCAGCATTTTGTGTCTACCTCTAATCATAAACTCACATAGATCTGCCTGAGCACACATGGTGAGGTGTTAGCTTTAAGTCTTGGCTCAGTGTAGTCTCCTTGTCCCAATCCAGGAGATTGGTGAAAACCAGTAAATTAACAATGTTCCATTAAATACTTAAGAAAGCACAGCAAATTGTTTTAATTGTACAAATGATTTGTGTCTGGCATGTTGCCCAGGGAGAGTGTGGAGCATAAGACCATGCCTGTTTCACTGTTCAATAAGATTGTGAGACTGCTCTCAACGTTTACAGGAGACCTTGAGACATAAGATTTTAACTAGAGAGTGGTTGACATCTGGATCTCACTGCCAGAGGTGATGGTGAAATCAGATGTTTAGTTTATAGATACAGCATGGAAACAGGCCCTTCGGCCCACCGGGTCCACGCCGTCCCTCGACCATCTGTTTAAATTAGTTCTATGTAATCCCACTTTGTCATCCACTCCCTACACACTAGGGGCAACTCCCAGAGTCCAATTAACCTACAAACCCGCACGTCTTTGGGACATGGGAGGAAACAGGAGCACCCAGCGGAAAGCCACGAGGTCACAGGGAAAACGTGCAAACTTCACAAAGGCAGCACCCGAGGTAAGGATCGAATCCAGGTCTCTACCATTGTGAGGCAGCAACTCTACCAGCTGCCTTAAGAAACGTTTTGGACAGACAATTAAAAAAGCAAAACATGGGATGGTATGGATCTAAGCAGGCGAATGGGGTTAGTGTGGACAAGAGGCATGTTGGGCCAAAGGGCCCACCTCTGGGCCGTAGGATTCAATGACCCAATGATAACTTTTTACTTAGAGAATTCCGAAGAACCACTGAACTGAACTGAACTGATCCTAAATGACTGACCCCAGACTGTGACAACTTGAGCAAAAAACACAGAACTGGAGGAACTCAGCTGGTCAGGCAGCATCTGCAGAGGGAAAGGACAGACGATGTTTTGTGTTAGAACATAGAACTGACTCTTCGGCCCAGAACGTTTGCGCCAGGTTGAAGTGAACTCATTTGCCTGTACATGATCCATATCCCCCTAGTCCTTGCCCTTCCATGTGCCTATCTCAAACCTTCATAAATTTCAATATTGTATCTGCCTCCACCGCCATGCCTGGCAGTGGGTTCCAGGCCCCTACTATTCTCTATGTAAATACTTGCCCTGCACATCTCAATTAAAACTTTCCGTTTTTGCCTATAGCTGTGCCCTCTAAAGTCGGATTTGGGGCAGCACAGTGGCAAAGTGGTAGACTTGCTGTCTCACAGCGCCAGAGACCTGTTTTTGACTGTGGAGTCGATGGTGGCTGGTGGTTAAATGACTCCACAGATGTGACTGTGGTGTTGTTAATGGTGAGTGGGGGGAGGTGGGGGGGAGAGTTCTCCTAAAGTCTACAATCAATTCCACCGTCTTAAGAGCATTGAGCTCCAGGTTGTTGCGATGGCACCAGGACGCCAGCTGTGTCACTTCCTGTCTGTAGGCAGATTCCTCCCCATCATGCATCAGTCCAATCAGGGTTGTGACGTCCACAAACTTGAGAAGCTTGACAGAGGAGTCTGTGGAGTACAGTCGTTGGTGTAGAGAGAGTAAAGGAGGGGGGGAGAGTACGCAGCCTTGCGGTGCTCCTATGCTGAGGGTGAGCGGGTCCCAGATGAGCTTTCCCAGCCTCACATGCTGCTTCCTGTCTGCCAGGAAGTTGATTCAGACACAGTCTGAATGTGTTGAATTCAGAGCCAAAATCCACATGCACAATTGGCTTTGGTAAAATTGTACATTGTAGGGTAGTGCTAGTGAACAGACTAGGTGAGCCAACGTACCTATTCCCACACTGTACCTCTAGTCCATCTCCAAAAGAGTCAAATTTCTACCCTCTCTATGCCTCTCATCATTTTATAAACCTATAAAGTCTCCCCTCATCCTCCGACGTTCCAGAGAACACAATGCAAGTTTACCCAACTGCTCCCTGTAGCTGAAGCCCGCTAATCCAAGCAGCATTCTGAAAAACCTCCTCTGCAAGCCCTACATAGTCTCCAGATCCTTCCTGTAAGGTTGGGACCCTTCTTCAGACTGTCACGTTCCCTAGCTGGGCTTGGTCCCACCCCACCTATCCTTTCCAGCTTTTTACTCCCCCCACTCCCCCACTCCAA
Organism: Okamejei kenojei; assembly: GCA_035221665.1. NCBI lineage: Eukaryota > Metazoa > Chordata > Chondrichthyes > Rajiformes > Rajidae > Okamejei > Okamejei kenojei. The sequence continues at coordinate 28,342,010 of CM069147.1, read as the reverse complement.
TCAGTATGAAGAAGGGTGCAGGAAGGAACTTTAAACCAGAGACACAAAAAGCTGGAGTAACTCAGCGGCTCAGACAGCATCTCTGGAGAAAACTAATGGGTTACATTTCTTCAGACCCTTCAGTCTGAAGAAAGGTCTCGATCCAATTCGTGCCCATTCCTTCTCTCCAGAGATGCTGCTTGACTCGCTGAGTTACTCCAACTTTTTGTGTCTGTCGTCAGCATGAAGAAGGGTCCTGACCTGAAATGTGTCTGAATCTGCCGCTTCTTGTGTCTCCATTTTACGGTGACCTCCTTGTTCTTGAACCCCACAGCCAAAGGGAAACTCAACACTTTGTACGAATGGGGACTCAGTGAATGAGATCACCTTTACTTTGTTTAAGTACTTTGGCGTTTTTGTAACTTTGTCGGCACCAAAACGTGGCGACACCTGTCTACTGCCTAGGCTGTAAGCAAAACAAAGCATTTCACTGTACCTAGGTACGTGTGACAATAAAGAATCATTCATTCCTCCACCCATTCATTCTGATGCATACTCCCTCTTGTAATGCAAGTAAAGCAGCAGTCAATGTGTCCACAGGGAGTGCTGACAAATAGTGAAGTGATAATGACCAGATTATCCTTTTTTTTTGCCATTGATATCCGTAACCAGACAATTACTTCCCAGAACGCCAGGAAGAACATACTTACTCTTCTTGCAAAAGCATAGAGGGTCTTTGACAAAAAAGACGCATACTGATAGAGAAACTATTTGAAAGATGGGTGGGGTTACAATTTAACATTTCTGCTAAACACTTGGAAGATGAGGTAAGACACCAAGTGCTGGAGTAACTCAGCGGGTCTGGCCGTAAACTGGAGAACACAGATTAAAATGTTTAGTTTAGTTTATTGTACCGAAGTACAGTGAAAAGCTTTTCTTGCGTGTTGCATGTAATATGTACAAATCAACATCAATTGCAATAGCTACATTAAATACCCAGTAGATTTTATGTCGAAACAAGGAACTGCAGATGCTGGTTTACACAAAGGACGCAAAGTGCTGGAGTAACTCAACGGGTCAGGCGGCATCTCTGGAGAACATGGATAGGAGACGGTTCAGGTCGGGACCCTTCTTCAGAAATAGAAAATACATTGTACCGGAGGGAAGAAAGAGCTCTTTCCAGCACTTTGTGTCCTTTAAATTAGTTTTGCCTAGTTATTAAGAGTTCTACATTACAGCGGGGAAGGAAAGTATATTTTAGTTTAGAGGTACAGTGTGAAAGCCGGCCTATCGGCCAATCGAATCCATACTGACCAGCGATTACTGAACACCAATTCTATCCTAAACACTAGGGGCAATTTGCAAAAGCTAATTGATGTACAAACCTGTACATCTGTGGAGTGTGGGAGGAACCAGACTGATTCCTGGGATGTCAGGACTGTCTTATGAAGAAAGACTGGATAGACTCGGTTTATACTCTCTAAAATTTAGGAGATTGAGAGGGGATCTTATAGAAACTTACAAAATTCTTAAGGGGTTGGACAGGCTAGATGCAGGAAGATTGTTCCCGATGTTGGGGAAGTCCAGGACAAGGGGTCACAGCTTAAGGATAAGGGGAAATCCTTTAAGACCGAGATAAGAAAGACTTTTTTCACACAGAGAGTGGTGAGTCTCTGGAACTCTCTGCCACAGAGGGTAGTTGAGGCCAGTTAATTGGCTATATTTAAGAGGGAGTTAGATGTGGCCCTTGTGGCTAAGGGGATCAGAGGGTATGGAGAGAAGGCAGGTACGGGATACTGAGTTGGATGATCAGCCATGATCATATTGAATGGCGGTGCTGGCTTGAAGGGCCGAATGACCTACTCCTGCACCTAATTTCTATGTTTCTATGTTTCTAAACCAGAGCACCCAGGGAAAACCCACGCAGTCACAGGAAGAATGTGCAAACTCCATACAGACAGCACCTGTAGTCAGGATCAAGCCGGGTTTTCTGGCGTTGCAAGACAGCACCTCTGCCGCTGCGCCACTGTGCTGCCCCATATATCTGGAATTGGAGTTGGTGGAATATCTGTTAAACTTGTGGACTGGACTCCATACCCCCAGCTGTGCCTAACCCACAGAGGCTGTTTGAGCAACCCACAGAGGCTGTTTGAGCTACTGTCTCACAGGTCCAGTGATCCTGGTTCAATCCTGATCTCCGGTACTGTCTGTGTGGAGCTTGCATGTTTGTTTCTGTGACCTTCTAGTTGTTCTGGTTTCTTCTCACGTCCCAAAGACATGCGGGTGTGTAGGAAAATTGTAAGGCATCTCTGGTGTGCTGGTATGTGTTTATTTTATTTTAGTTTAGAGATACAATTTGGGGAACACTGACCATCGATCACCCGTTCACACTAGTTTGAAGTCTGCAGTCTGAAGAGGGGTCTCGACCCGTAACGTCACCTATTCCTTTTCTCTGGAGATGCTGTCTGACCCGTTGTGTTACTCTCGCATTTTGTGTCTATCTTTGGTATAAACCAGTATCTGCAGTTGCTTCCGACACCCTAGTTTCTATCTTTCCCAACTTTCTCATCCACTCCCTACACTCTAGGAGCAGATTGCAGAGGCCAATTAACCTACAAACCCACACAACTTTGGGATGTGGGAAGGAATCCGGAGCACTCAGAGGAAACCTTGAATGAGGGCTTGGTAAAGGCTTGCTATGCTGTGTTACTGTATGAGGCTCCGAGATATTAAACACAAAGGTGAAAGGTTTGTTTGAAAGATTCCTCTTGATGGTCTGTGAGTTATTCAAAGCTTTCCTTGGCAAATATTAAATCTCAAAGAAAGGGATAATTACATTACATACACCATTTGTCACCCTTGGATATCTTACCTTGGGCTCAGCAGCCTGAAGAATACATGCACAGAGCAATAGGTTAGAATCAGCGGAGGCGGACTCGTCACAAAGAGATGGTGCGTAAAGATGGTGCGTAAAGTTGTAAGGCATCTCTGGTGTGCTGGTATGTGTTTATTTTATTTTAGTTTAGAGATACAATTTGGGGAACAGGCCCTTCGGGAGCTTCTCAACGTGGGAAAAACAAAGGAGATGGTGGTTGACTTCAGGAGGGCGTGAAAACAACGCCATACACCTCTGCACATCGATGGAGCTGATGTGGAAAGGGTCAGCAGTGTGAAGTTCCTAGGACTCCACCTGTCAGATGACCTGACGTCCACGACCAACACCACAGCACTGGTCAAGAGAGCCCAGCAGCGACTACACCCTCTCCGTAGACTACGGAAAGCAGGTCTCCCCACTGCACACCTACGAACTTTTTATAGGGGGACAATTGAGAGCACATTAACCTACGGCATCACCTCCTGGTTCGGGAGCTGCAAGGCGTATGAACGGCACCTACTGGACAGGATTGTGAAGACCGCCAGCAGGATTATTGGTGCTCCATTCCCTTTCCTGCTGGACATATACAGGAAGAGATGTATCAGCAGAGCCATCTCCATCGTCAAAGACCCCTACCACCCATCGCATCACATATTCTCCATCCTGCCATCTGGGAAGAGGTACAGGAGCATCAGCTGCAAAACCAGCAGGATGCTCCTCAGCTTCTTCCCGCAGGCTATAAGACTGATAAACGGACTTTTCCCCCTGCCAAAGTATCGCGCACCAACCACCAACCTGGACACACTGAAGCAGAGCCATTGTTGTGCCGCTGCCGATTGGAACTCATGATATATGTATTTTTATTTTTATTTCTATTTATGTTTTACCGCACACTGAATGGACACTGGTTGAGCAACGTTTTTTCGTTTCCTCTGGGAAACGATAATAAAGATATACAATACAAAAAGTGCCTCTGAATAGCAGAGTACATGGAACTGAATTCATAAGTTCACAAGTTCTAGGAGTTGAATTAGGCCCATCAAATGTACTTTGCAATTCAATCATGGCTGATCTATCTTTTCCTCTCCTGCCTTCACCACATAACCCCCAACACCCATAGAAATCAAGAATCTGGTCATCTCTGCCTTCAAAATATCAATTAACTTGTTCTCCACAGCCGTTTGTGGCAATGAATTCCACAGATTCACCACCCTCTGGCTAAAGAAATCCCTCCTCATCTAAAAGGTACATCCTTTTATTCTGAGGCTATGGCCTCTGGCCCTGGACTCTCCCACTAGTGGAAACATCCTCTCCACGTCCACTCTATCCCGGCCTTTCATTATTCATGGCTCAACGATGGACATTGGAACACATCCTGAGCTGCTGCCCAAAGGCTCTTTGGCAGGGCCGGTACACGGGGCATCACAACCGGGTTCTTAAACCCATTGCTGAAGCCATCAGCATGGGAATCAGCAGCTGCAGACGAGCACGGCCCACCACCCAGATGATCAGCTTCGTGAAGGCCGGAGTGCAGCTGCCAAGAACCACAGCAGCCAGGAATCAGTCAGGGATCCTGGCGACTGCGCAGGACTGGCAGCTTTCTGTAGACCTGGTGAAACAGCTGAAGTTCCCACAGCACATTGCCACGACCACCCTGAGGCCAGATATCCTCCTGGTCTCAGAGGCGACCCAAAACATCGTCTTGTTGGAACTGACAGTGCTGTGGGAGGACCGTCTGGAGGAGGCCCACGAGAGGTAGATGACCAAGTACGAAGAGCTGGTCATAGACTGTCCGTAAGCAGGGCTGGAAGGCAAGGTGTATGCCCATTGAGGCTGGCTGCAGAGGTTTTGCAGGGCAATCGCTCGACAAAGCCTTGAGTGCACTGGGCATCAACGGAGTGGCGAGGAGAAGAGCCATCAAGAACACCACAGAGGCAGCGGAGAAGGCCTCAGGATGGCTCTGGATCAGGAGAGGAGATCCATGGGGAGGGGCGAATGCCACCTGAACACAAGTCGTGGTCTGAACAACCACGGCTGGGTCGCCTGGGTGACGGTGTCTGATGTTGAAAGACCCGAAACACCCAATGACCCCAGGTTACATCACTGATGATGTTTTCAGGAGCATCAATAGATGTATTTTTTATCAAAAATATGCAAGAGTCCGACAATTCTATATCAAGACTGGCTGAAGACACTTCCATTTGAATGAAGTGGTTTATCTTATAGAAAGGGGAAAATCTGACTATGCAGTTATCTTACTTAACTTTAGTTTAGTTTACCTGTACCAAGGTACAGTGAAAAGTTATTTTGTTGCGTGCTATCCATTCAGCAAAAAGATTATACATGATTACAATGAAGCCATCCACAATATACAGATACAGGATAAAGGAATAACATTTCATGCAAGATAAAGTCCAGTAAAGTACGATTAAGGATAATTCGAAGATCTCTAATGACGTAGATGGATCAGGACCGCTCTCTATTTGGTAATAGAACAGTTCAGTTGCCTGAGAACAGCTGGGAAGGAACTGTCCCTGAATCTGAAGGTGTTGGTTTTCACACTTCTGTACCTCTTACCTGATGGGAGAGGGGAGAAGAGTGAGTGCCAGAGTGAGACTCGTCCTTGATTATGCTGGTGGCCATGACGAGGCAGCGTGAAATATTGATAGAGTCAATGAAAAGGGTGGTTGGTTGTGATCCAGACCAGAGGTGGGGAACCTTTTCAGGTCGGAATGCCCTATTAAGTTACCTGTAATCTAATAAGGCCGCATCCAAAAAACTTAAATTAGATATACATCAAAATGTACATTATTTTGTTAAAATTGCCCTCATGACTTACTAATGTTTTAATTGTGGCCGTCAGTCGGTGAGGAATTATTTTGTTGAATCTTCTTTTAATCTTTGGTATTTTAAATAGGTTCATTTTAAGATTAAAATGAAAATAATAAAAGATGAACAAAAACATATTAATAAAAATAAAAGGATTTGTTCTACAAAATTTGGATTAATTCAAAAGGCCGCTCTTAATGGCCTAGAAGGCTGCATGTGGCCTTAAGGCCGCAGGTTCCCCACCCCTGGTCCAGACCATCATCTGAAGAAGGGTTTCGGCCCGAAACGTTGCCTATTTCCTTCGGTCCATAGATGCTGCTGCACCCGCTGAGTTTCTCCAGCACTATACAATAGTTATAGGGCTGTATAACATTGAAAAAGGCCATTCAGCCCAACGTCCATGTCAACCAAGTTGGCATTCTGGGCTAGTCCCATTTTGCCTGATTTGGCACATAGCCCCACCAATCATTAGTTTAGTTTAGTTCAAGCTGACCAAGGTGCCCTTTCTAAACTAATCCTATGTACCTGCTTTTGGCCCATATCCCACTTAAACTCTCCTATAATGTATTTTAAATGTTGTTGCACCTGCCTCAACTATCCCCTCTGGCAGCTCGTTCCATATACCCATTGTGCTCTGAATGAAAAAGTTGCCCCTCAGGTTCCTGGCAATGAATTCCACAGATTCACCATCCTCTGGCGAAAAAAATCCCTCCTCATCTCATTATATTAAATTTCTCTCACCTAAAACCTATTTATTTTGTTTCTTGATACCTTTCCCTCATGCTTTTACAAAATTGTATACTTAATATTTTCTCTGCCGCATCCATTTTGGTTATTTTCGTGGAAGTCCGCCGAGCTGAGATGTTATTTTCCTCTAGATGTTATTGACTGTCCTCTTTCGGGAGATACGACAAATATTGCCCTCACTAGATCCATATTACCCTCGTCTTCGACTCGGCAATATGAATCTACTTCAGGCAATATATGTCGTATCCCCCTCAAGGCCAGTCAATATTCTATTATTATTCCCCTAAGCTCCATGTATGAGTTGCATTTAAGCTTGTGTGCTTCCAAATCAGAGACTCTAGGCTAAAGTCTTATTTGTACAGAATGAAAACAGACCCTTCAGCCCAACTGAGCTTTAGACGTTAGACTTTAGAGATTCAGCTCGAAATCGGCCCTTCGGCCCACTGAGTCGGTGATCACCCCATACATACCATTATCCTGCACACTGGGGACAATTTACAATTTACAGAAGCCAATTATCCTACACACCTGTACGTCTTTGGAGAACACCCTCATGGTCAGAAGGAGAATGTACAAACTCCGTACAGACGGCACCCATGGTCAGGATCGAACCCAGGTCTCTGGCGCAGTGAGGCTGCAGCTCCACCACTGTGCCACTGTGCCACCCGACCAAGGTGTGCCATCTCAGCTGGTGCCATTTGCTCATGTTTATCCATATCTCTCTAAACATTTCCTCTCCATGCACCCTGTCCAGGCGTCCTTTAAATGCAGTTGTTGTGGTGCCTCAGCCTTCACAGAGGTTGCGGGTTTATGGAATGAGCTGCCAGAGGAAGTGGTTGTGGCAGCTACAATGAAAAAAAGTTCAAAGACATTTGAACAGGTACATCACAGAAGGGAAAATTTGGAGAAAAATGGGTCAAAAGCAAATTAGACTAGCTTAGACGGGGCATCTTGGTCGGCGTGAACGAGTAGGGCCGAAGGGCCTGTTTCCATGCTGTATGATTTTATAACTCTATGACTGTGACTCTAAGCAGGTATTGGATGTCTTCCTGTAAACGTGAAAGCTCTTCCTCATTTTATGATTGACTTATCTTCAAATAGCGTAAAAAGACACAATCTAGAGACAATTAGACGTGGGCAATAAACTGGCCTTTCAAGTGGCATCACTTAGAGAGAATGAAATAAATTCCATTGTCCTGTGTATCCTTAGAAGTGAATATAAAGGTTAGCACAGAACAGTTCAAAGACGGGTAGAGGAATTCTCCTCTGCTCCGTTGGTGTTATTGTCCCTCTAAAGCTGAGGGTAGATGCTTTTATGCAATAACCTAGATAGAGTGGATGTGGCGAGGATGTTTCCAGTGGGACCGGAGGGCAGAGCCGCTGAATAAAAATGGAGATGAGGAGGAGTTTCTTCAACCAGAGGATGGTGAATCTGTGGAATTCATTGCCACAGACAGCAGTGGAGGCCAAGACATTGGGTATTTTTAAGGCGGAGATTGATAGGTTCATGAGCAGTAAGGGTGTCAAAGGTTACAAAGAGAAATTGGGAAAAATAGATCAGCCATGATCGAATGGCAGAGCAAACTCGATGGGGTGAATAGACTAATCCTGTTCCTGTGTCTTATGATCTTATCATCTTACGATAACACAAAGACCAATCTCTTTAAACCCAGGGCTTAGATTGTATTCATAACATTGTGTTGAGGGAGGTTTTGTGCTAAAGGTGTACAAAATTATGAGGGGGAATAGATTGGATGAATGCACAGAGTCTTTTACCCAGAGTAGAGGAATCAAGAACCAGAGGAGATGGGTTTAAAGTGAGAGTAGAAAGATTTAATAGTTAACTGAGGTTCACTTTTACATATGGAGGGTGGTGGGTATATGGAATGAGCTGCCAGTGGAGATAGTTGTGCCAGTTACCATAACAACATTTTAAAGACATTTGGACAAGTCCATACATGGGAAAGGTTTAGAGGGAGGACGAAAGTGCTGGAGAACTCAGCGGGTGCAGCAGCATCTATGGAGCGAAGGAAATAGGCAACGTTTCGGGCCGAAACGTTGCCTATTTCCTTCGCTCCATAGTTGCTGCGGCACCCGCTGAGTTTCTCCAGCATTTTTGTCTACATTAGATTTTCCAGCATCTGCAGTTGCTTCTTAAAGGTTTAGAGGGATATGTGCCAAAAGCAGACAGGTGGGACGAGTTAGATGCAGTATCTTGGTCAGCATGCGAAAGTTGGGCTGAAGGACCCGTTTCCTTGCTAGATGACTCTATAACACAATAAAAGGTATCTCTGTATTAGAAACAGTAACTTTAGAATAATATATTGGCCGCAAAACATTTAAAGATGTCTTGAAAAGAGTTTTACAAATGTAAACCTCTTGGGGACATGAAATAATCTCTTGTTTTCTGGCAAACAGAACAGGAAGTAATACTCAGAGTGAGTTGGAAACAAAACACTTTTCAGTGTGATGGTTGCCAGCATTGTAAATCATTCTGTTGCAAGTAAAACCCAATTACCAATCACCCTGCTCACGTGTATGCAAACTATTGCTTTTTAAGTATAAAATGTATACATTTCCATTTGCTCTGCTAATCTGTTGCTAATTTATTTTCAGACTCACAGGTACAATTTAATTTAGTTTAGAAATACAGCATGGAAGCAGGCCCTTCGGCCCATCAAGCCCATGCTAACTAACGATCACCCGTAGACTAGTTCCCCACTACACACAAAGGATAACTTCCAGAAGCCAAATAACCTACAAACTTGCATGTCTTTGGGATGTGGGAGGAATCCGACGCACTCGGAGAAAACCCATGCGGTCACAGGGAGAACGTACAAACTGCGTGCAAACAGCACCCGTAGTCTGAAGAAGGGTTTCGGCCCGAAACGTTGCCTAGTTCCTTCGCTCCATAGATGCTGCTGCACCCGCTGAGTTTCTCCAGCACTTTTGTCTACTGTCAGGATCGAACCCAGGTCTCTGGCGCTGTAAGGCAGCAACTCTACTGCTGCGCCTCTGTGCTGCCCCTGGTGTCCCCAGCTCCCTGAGCAAGCCCCATTTCCCTGCATTGCCCATAATCCCACCAAATCTTTGCTATCTGAATATATGATTGTTTCGGAAATCCAAATGCTCCAGAGTAAAGAAAGCTGAAGAAAGTGGTGAACATTTCCCAATCCATCACGGGCACTGACCACAGAGAGTCATACAGCACAGAAACCCGCCCTTCAGGCAAGTTCACACTGCCAACCAAGATGCCCATCTAAGCTAGTCGCATTTGTCTGCGCTTGACCCAAATCCCTCTAAACCTTTCATATCCATGTATCTGTCTCGACGTCTTCTAAATGTTGTTATCGTACCTGCCTCCAACTCTCCGCCATTGAAGGGATCGACAAGAGGTGATGACTTAAAAAGGCAGCCAGCCTCATCGGGGACCCACACCACCCTGACCACACTCTCATCTCACTGCTACCACTGGGATTAGAAGTTACAGGAGCCTGAAAACTGTGTCCAAGAACAGGTTCAAGAACAGCTTCTTCCCAACAACCATCAGGCTCTTGAACACTGCACAAAACCAACCTAGATCATCTTGGACTGTGTCGTTAGTTCCACTATGGACTTCGGTTTTGAAAAAGATTAAGGTTTATTATTGTCACGTATCAAGGTACAGTGAAAACCTGTTGCTTATATGCTATCCAGACAAATCAGATAATACATGAATACAATTCAAGCCAAATATAGAGTGAAGAGAAAGCTATCAGTATTTGGCTCAGAGATACAGCTCAGAAACAGGCCCTTCAGCCCACTGTCCACACTGACCATCGATCACCCATTCACTCAAGTTCTATCTTATCCCACTTTCACATCCACTCCTTCCATACTAAGGGCAATACACAGAGGCCAATTAACCCACACACCCTCGCAACTTTGGGATTTGGGAGGAAACTGGAGCACCCAGAGGAAACCCACGCGGTCACAGGGAGAACGTGCAACGTCCACGGGGACAGCACCCGTGGTCAGGATCGAACCCGGGTCTCAGGTGCTATGAGGCAGCAGCTCCACCAGCTACCAATTATTTAATGCAGGACGGTAGGTAAACCTTTTAAGAATCTAATTTATTTTTCACATTCATTTCACTTGGAGGCAAAACGTACTGTTATGTTTACCTAATGTTGTGGTTATTCATTTCTTGGATTATTAATCATTGCATATTATCTGAACGTTATTGCGTTTAAGGGCTTGTTAAGCTGCAGCAAATAAGGATTTGTTTGCTGTGTTGTCTCTGTACATGTGACAATTAAACATTCTTGCCTCGTGCTTTCTGGCAAACAGGACAGGAAGTAATAGTGCAGGAGAGCTGGAAACAAAGCACTTGTCAATGTGATTGTTGCCAGCATTGTAAATCAGTCTGTTGCAAACAAAACCCCATTACTGATCATCCTGCTCGTGTGCATCCATACTATTGCCTTTTAAGTGTAAGATTCTTGCAATTCATTTGCTTCTCTAGTCTGTTGTCAATTTATTTTCAGGATCTTTGTAGCACCTGATGATTACAATCGTAATGTTCAAGAAAAATTTAGACAGGTACATGGATCGGACAGGTTTAGAGGGATATGGGCCAAATGCAGGCTATCCCATCTACTAGTGTAGACGGGATATGTTGGTAGGTGTGGATATTGGGCCGAAGGGTCTGGTTCCATGCTGTATGACTTAATGACTCTATGAATAAATAGGGTGAAGTTCTTTACCCAGGGTAATGGAATCAAAAACCATCGGACATAGATTTAAGGTAAGAGGAGAAAGATTTAATAGGAATGCGAGGGGCAACTTTTTCACACAGAGGTTGATGGATACATGATGCACTTATAGTATAAACTATCGCAAGTATAAGTTTGTCTCTCACATGATAGGCATTGGCTTGGGAATGGGCTTAGCTGTGAGGTGCAGAGCACTATGTTTGCATTCCTGTTGTGGAGCTGCAAAGAAGAATTTCATTGTTCCGCTTCGGGACATAGGACAATAAAACACTCTTGACTCTTGTTATCCCACGGGGGATGTTTACACTGGCAGTTTCACTTCACAAGAACAAAGGGCAAAATTAAAGTTTAACTTTAAGAAATGAATCTTCAAGAAGGCCCAGACAACTTGCTCATCAACCGTCTGATGATGACGGCTGATGGCTGATGGATCATTCATTGACCAGTGATCCATCTCCTGCTGGCAAATATCTCTGCTTAAAAATCCTCAACAATTCTTGAGCTAGAGAGTCACGGAGTCAAAACAGGCCCTTCGGCCCATCTTGTCCATGCCAAACAAGATACCCCATCTATGTGCTGCTCCACCATGTGTGGGTTGCACAGTGGCACAGCAGTAGAGTTTCTGCCTTACAGCTCTGGAGATCCAGGTCGATCCTGACTACAGGTACTGTCTGTACAGAGTTTGCACGTTCTTCCTGTGACCGCGTAGTTTTCATCCGGGTTCTCCAGTTTCCTCCCACATTCCAAAGTTGTAGGTTTGTAGGTTAGTTGGTCTCTGTAAATTGTGTAGGTGAGTTTGTCTCTGTAAATTGTGTAGGATAGAACTAGTGCACGGGGTGATTGTTGGTCAACATGGACTGGGTGGGCCAAAAGATCTTTTTTCTAGGCTGTATCTCTAAACTAAACTATCTACACTGGTCCCATTTGCCTGCTTTGGCCCATATCCCCCTGAACCTTTCCTATCCATGCACCTGTCCAAGAGTTATTATAGTACCTATACTACCTCCTCTGGCAGCTCCTCAGGTTCCTATTAAATCTTGTCCATCTCTCCTTAAACCTACGTCCTCTGGTTCTTGATATTTAGTGAATCTTTTAATCATGTTAGTTAAAAGATTGTGTGCATTCATTCTGTCTATTCCCTTCATCCCCCTTAAAAACGTGAACTGCTGGCGTAACTCAGTGGGTCAGGCAGCATCTCTAGAGAACATGAATAGATGACGTTTCGGGTCTCTCATCCCCTACTTTGTCTGACCCACTCATGTGCCGCCACTTTGCGTTTAAAACGTAATGTCTGATTATGGGCTCAGTACTCCAAGACTGGTCCAGCCAAATAGTTTAGTGATACAACGTGTGAAAAACTGGCCCTTCAGCCCACTGAGCCTACACCGGCCAGCAATCACCCATTGACACTAGTTCTATCCCATTTACCGAAGCCAACTAACCAACAAACCTACATGTCTTTGGAATGTGGGGGTAAACCGAAGCACCCGGGGAAAACCCACGCAGTCACGGGGAGAATGTACAAACTCCGTACAGACAGCACCTGTAGTCAAGATCAAACGTGGTCTCTGGTGCCATAAGGCAGCAACTCTACCATTGCACTACTGATCCGCCCTCAATGTGTTTTCATTAGATTCTTTGCAATTCCATCCCTCCAGAAACACACAGCAATAAATTTTCTTTTTAACAACCTTATTGAGCTGCATCAGTACTTTGAGTAATTTGGAGTCATTACACCTTGATTGCTTTTGTATACCTTCTCATTTAAATTCTTATTTTACTAGTAAAGTCATTTGTTTTAACACCAAAGTGCAGTACCTCACAAATATCTATGTTGAATTTCTTCTTCACCTTATATTATGGTGGAGCAGCAGGTATGGCTGCTGCCTGGTATCGATTCTGCAAGAATGATGCCTGGATCAGGGGGTATTAGCTACAAGGAGAGGTAGGACTTGGATTGTTTTCTCTGGAACGCTTGAGGTTGCGGGGAGACCTGATAGAAGAATATAAAATGATGAGAGGCAGAGATAGGGTAGACAGCCAGAACCTTTTCCTCGGGATGGAAAAATCTGGAGGTAAAAGCTTTAAGGTGAGAGGGACAAAGTTTAAAGGAGATGAGCGGGGCAAGTTTTTTACACCGGTGGGTACCTGGAACCCGCTACCATTGGTGGTGGTAGAGGCAGATATTATAGTGGTGTTTAAGAGACTTTCGGATTGACACATGGATATGCAGGGAATGGAAGGAAATGATTATATGCAGGCAGATAAGATTGGTCTTGGCAAATGTGCTGGTTTGCGGGTTAATTGACTTCTTTAAATAGTCCCTAGTGCATAGGGTACAAACTAATGTACAGAGGAGCGCTGGTCGGTATAGACCCGGAAGGGCCTGTTTCCACGCTGCATCTCTAAACTAAACAAAACTAAACTTCTTGGGGACTTCACTTTTAGTGTTGCGTTCACTGCCAGCCCACCACTTGCTGAATACAACCATATACATGTCAGCTGGAGATGGTAGGGCAGGATCACTGTCTAGTTGGTGATAGGATGGTTCAGTTGCCTGATAACAACTGGGGAAAAGACTGCTGAGTTCCTCCAGCACTTTTGTGTTTTGGGCTAAGAACCTGCTGGTTTAAGTGTTTCCATTACTGACACTGGGCTTTTCTTGCGCACGGGTAAGATAGATGCCCTTTATGCCAAGGTGCTTCTCTTGGGCATGCTAAATGCCCGGTATGTTCAATGCCGTTTTGAAGCTAATGGAAACCCCAGATGGCAGAAGCAAAACGTTCTCATGTGCCAAGTATGATAAACAATGTCACCATCTAATGGAGCCCTACACAACCTCTCCGCCGTAGGAGCAGAAAGGAACAGTGTTGCTGGGGTCACTGATGCAGAAACTGTGTCCCGAGAGTACTTAACTCAGCTGAATTGTTCGAGTCTCTGGGGGAATGTGTTTAGGTTCCATGTCACGTCCCGGCTATTTAAACAGTTATCAGAGACTTGGAACATTTTCAGTACACTGTAATTGCATGTATTTTCACTGGGCATTAAGTGCTCTGCATATGATTCTTATTTTCCTGTCATTTACCAAGTTTATTTTTAGAAATAAAGGAATCTCATTCTTGGGCTGTGGACTGTAGAGTCAGTATTTGACTGGTAACTTACAGCGAGTGGACTTTGATTTCAGACAACAGCAGGATTCTGTATTATGGATGCATGCTGACACTATTTCCTTTATTTCTAGGGATAGAAACTGTGAGAGGTCTGGCCCTTGTTTGCTTATTACAGGGATAAACACAAGTAAGGACCCCCCATCTGATAATCACCTAGAAAAAACATCTATAATGGCGGAAAAACAAAGTGCTGGAGGAACTCAGCGGGTCAGGCAGTATCGATGCAGGGAATGGACAGATGGCATTTCGGGTCAGGACCCTTCTTTAGACTGATGGGGGAGAAAGTCGGAAAAGAGAGGTGGGGGTGGGAGAAAACCTGGCAAGTGTTAGGTGGAAACAGACACAAAGTGCTGGAGCAACTCGGCGGGTCAGATAACATCTCTGGAGAAAAGGATAGGTGACGTTTCAGGCTGAAGAAGGCTTCGGACCCGAAACGTCAGCCATCCTTTTTCTCCAGAGATCACAGGATAAAGATTAGTTTAGTTTAGTTTAGTTCATTTAGTTTATTGTTATGTGTACCAAGGTACAGTGAAAAGCTGTTCTGTTGCACACTATCCAGTCCGTGGAAAGACTATATGTACATGCTTACAATCAAGCCATTCGCGGTGTACAGATACAGGATAATGGGAATATTGCTCAGTGCAAGATTTGCAAACTGCAGGAATTAGAATTCAGCATCTGAATTCTCATGCCCAATCAATATAAAGGGTAGAGCCTTCTGCAGTTTTCCACATTAGAGCATACATCACTGAGAAGGTTAAGGAGAGATTTTGAGAGGGGCATTGATCAGGGATACCAATATGAAGAAATTATCAAAGGGACCACTGATATTGATATTGATAGTGGTGGAAGGTGGAGGGGAAGTCGGCGGCTGTGAACGGTCCGTGAATTCATCTCCCCGCCATCGGAAAGCCCCCTCAAGTTCCATGATCGGCTCGGGAAGTGGGACAAGGCAACCTCGGCACTTGGAAGCGGAGGGGCAGCTGCTGGAGGCGTGGTGTGGTCGTGGCGTGGTGGTTGTGGGTGGAGGCGGAGGCCAAACTTGCCCATGCCAACCAAGATCCCACCTGCTTACATTTGCCCCATATCCCTCTAACCTTCACCTATTCATGAACCTGCCCAAATGATTTTTAAATGTTGTTGTAGTACCTGCCTCAACAACCTCCTCTGGAGGCTTGTTCCATATCCCCACCACCCATTGTATGAAAACGTTGCCCCTCACATTCACATCTATATAACTAAAAGTCTCATCTTGACCACTTCCTATCTACGCTGTATATTGATTTTAGAAAAAATGCTACCCTATATCGCTATGA
The DNA here is from genome assembly GCA_035221665.1 of Okamejei kenojei. Taxonomy (NCBI): domain Eukaryota; kingdom Metazoa; phylum Chordata; class Chondrichthyes; order Rajiformes; family Rajidae; genus Okamejei; species Okamejei kenojei. The sequence continues at coordinate 28,326,340 of CM069147.1, read as the reverse complement.
TTTTTGGCCATCTTAATCACAGTCCTCCTCCACTGAGGCAGCCCCGAGGATTTTTCCGATTCGATGAAAAATAAAGAAGTTATAAGTATTTTTAAAATCTTGAGATCAGCTGATTGGTCCTCTCGCCTGTCAATCACCACGATGAAGGTAACGCCCCTTCCGGTGAGGTGCAGGACTATAAAACCCCGGTTGCCTGAATGCGAGTCAGTCACTCTGGAAGATTGCGAGGGAGAGTCCACGACTGTGATTCTAACCTGTGAATCAACTGAACTGTGAGTCTGCAATGTACTTGCAATAAATTATTTGTTAGCCCTTAATGACAATGCAATGAATTGCTTGGCAATTTGGTGGCCTGCACTCTGCTTGAAATGCTGTGGAATTGAATGTGTTGGCCTGCACTCTGCTTGAAATGCTGTGAAATTAAATGTGCTGGCTTGCACTCTGCTTGAAATGCTGTGAAATTGAATGTGCTGGCCTGCACTCTGCTTGAAATGCTGTGAAATTGAATGTGCTGGCCTGCACTCTGTTTGAAATGCTGTGAAATTGAATGTGCTGGCCTGCACTCTGCTTGAAATGCTGTGCAATTGAATGTGCTGGTCAGCATTCTGCTTGAAATGCTGTGAAAATGAATGTGCTGGCCTGCACTCTGCTTGAAATGCTGTGAAATTGAATTTGGTGGCCTGCACTCTGCTTGAAATGGAATTTCGAGGAATAGCCGTGAGTGAACTGCCAGCCCACCAGTCCTGAGTGAATGATCTGCCAGCCCACCAGCCCTGAGTGACTGAGCTGCAGCCCACCAGCCCTCCCGTGTGAATATGGGACCCAACGGGTCCCACTTAGTCTTGTTCATATTAAATTTTACCCTCTCACCTGAAACCTATGTCCTCTGGATCTTGGTTTCCCTACTCTGTGAAAAAGACACTGCGCATCAATTGTATCTATTCTCCTCGTGATCTTATAAACCTCCATAAGATTACCCTTTTTCAGAGACTTGGGAGTTGCAAGTTGATGGTGAAACATGGCTACTCCCTGCATGCTGTTCCAGAAGAGGATCCATTGTACTCATGCATAATACGATCTGACTGGATAGCATGCAGAACAAGCTTTTCACAGTGTACGTAACAATAAATAAATGAAATGCAAACCAAGCAGCTTATTGTTCTCCACAGTTGAGAATTCTCGGTAAGAATTTCATTGTTCTGTGTCGGAACATCTGACAATAAAACACTCTTGACCCGTGAGGGAGTGAGACTAGGGCAATGTCAGAACATTGACTGAGTATCACCCAGCTTGGGTCATATGTACATAAATTGTAGGAGCAGAATTAGGCCATTCGGCCCAACGAGTTTATTCAGCCATTTAATCGTGGTTGACCTGTCTTTCCCTCTCAACGCCATTCCCCTGCCTTCTCCCCGTAACCCCTGACACACTTACTAATCCAGAATCTCCGTTTTAAGAATACTCATTGACCTGCCCCCCGCAGCCGTCTGTGGTAATTCATTCTGCAGATTCACCACCCTCTGACTAAAGAAATTCCTCGTCATCTCCTTTCTAAAGGTACGTCCTTTTATTTTGAAGGTGTTTGAAACTCAGCACCCTGACTTTCTCCAGCCTTTTGTGTACCCTCGTGTTTGTAACTGAGCTCATTTAGATGTCCACTAAACATTCCTGTAGTAACTAAGTCTGCTCTCCACCATTCCCCACCTTAAAGAGCAACAACTCTTCTTATCAGGGGATTTCAACTGAATTCTCCTTATTTGATTTCAGATAGATAAAAACGCTAAGAGGAATATTTCTGTATAATTCATTTTGATAAGAGCATTGAATCATAAAACCCCATGGCTATTCCAAACTCGATAGTTTAGTCACATTAGGACTCAAAACTATGATCTTATAAACTAATTTAAATATACCCCGGGTATGAAAAAATTTAATTAACATTCTAATTTTAAGAATATGTTTACACAGGGTATTTATTAATTTGTTTAAAGTATTGCAAAGGTGGGATCTATTCAATCAAAATAAGCTAATTGACAGATTTGTGCCTCTTAATTATCATCAATTTCTAATTGTGAAGCAATGGCTTCTTTGTCACCCATGAGATGTCCATCCTCTATCTCTTTGGAAAAAAAACATTCTCCAACTACTTCCCGCTCAGACCAATAAAAGCATTTTATTAGGATGCATCACAACATGGTTTTGGAACAGCTCCATCCAAGACCGCAAGAAATTGTAGAGAATCGTGGCCACAGCTCAGATCATCACACAAATGAACATCCCTTCCATGGACTGCATCTACACTTCACGCTGGCTTGGCAAGGCCGCCAGCTTAATGCAGGACCAGTCTCACGCCGACCACTCACTCTTCTCGCTCCCATCAGGCAAGAGGTACAGAAGTATGGAAATGCACTCCTGCAGATTCCGGGACAGTTTCTTCCCAGCTGTTACCAGGCTAATGAACCATCATACCAACAACAGGAAAGCAGTTCTGAGCTACTATCTATCTCATTGGACATCCTTAGAGTATCTTTGATTGGATTTCAATGAACTTTGTCTTGCACTAAACGTTATTCATGTACTGTCTTTCCACTGACTGGTTAACAGGCGACAAAAGCTTTTCACTGTACCTTAGCACACATGACAATAGTAAACTAAACTAATCTAGGTATGCTAATTTGTTCGGAATAGCCAGTTTCCGTGCTGTGTAGCTCTATGACTATAACAGAGGCACAGATGCATGGTGATACCTGTTGAACTGTATTTTTTTATCTGCTGAGTACAGTGCACTTTATCTTTATGTTTCTCCCGGTGAGTTATACTCAAGAATATCAAGGTCACTTACAATGCATGAGGCAATCAGAATCTCCACACACTTTAACCGCCCAGTTACCAGGTGAAAGCATTGACTCACTTAATGATGAATTTGTTGCATAAACTCCTTGCCTGGAATGATTCTTGGAGTCAAATTATGGTCAGCCAGTGAAGGCAATTATTTCTGTGCAACATTTTGTGGTCAAGGAGATGGCCTGTCTGACAGAAAAAAATAAAGGAACTTGACTTTGTAAAGCAATTTGCACAACTTCAAGACATACCAATATATTTGGCAGCCAATGAAGTTATACTTGAAAGGGAATTGCTCAAAATCAAGGGATGTGGGGAGAAATCAGGAACGGGGTATTGATTCTGGATGATCAGCCATGATCATATTGAATGGCGGTGCAGGCTCGAAGGGCCAAAAGGCCTACTCCTGCACCTATTGTCTATGTTTCTATGTTAAATACAGATGGTGCTGAAGAAGCCAAGATGAGGATTGACTCCTTCCTAAGTTCACGTCATAGGAGCAGGATAAGGCCATTCGGCCCATTGAGTCTACTACACATTCAATCATGGCTGATCTATCTTTCCCTCTCAACCCCATTCTCCTGCCTTCTCCCCATAACCTTTCATATCCTTAAGCCCCTGTCCCACTTAGGAAACCTGAACGGAAACCTCTGGTGACCTTGTGCCCCACCCAAGGTTTCCGTGAGGTTCCCGGAGGTTTTGGTCACTCTCCCTAATGGTCGAAAGAGGTTTCCGCGTAGTCGAGGCTTCTTCTATGCTCCTGCGATTATTTCAACAAATTCAAAACCGGCCTCGACTAAAAATAGGTTGCCGTCGAAGCCAGTGGAGTGGGGTTGCTATTTGCTTACAGGCATTCAAAGGCAATCTCCTTCGCTGATCGACCATTTTGATTGGTTCATTGGAGTTTTCAGCAAAGATCCTATAGGATCTTTGGTTTTCAGGACCTAGAAGATCTGCCGGAAAGTAAATGCCCGCTAACTTTATCTTAAAACTGTCTCCACTCCTTCTCTCCCCCTTCTCCCGCCTTCTCTCCCCTTCTCTCTCCCCTTCTCTCTCCCCTTCTCTGTCCTTCTCTCCCCTTCTTTCCCCCTCTCCCCCTCCCTCCCGCACTCTCTAAAGGACTTACCGTGCTCTGTGGCAGCCGTTTACCTTCCTCTTCATCGCGCAGACAGCGCTCCTTGGCTGTCCCAGGCCACCACCTTCACGATGTGTTTGTGTGTGTGTGTGCGGACGGTAGCAAAGATCCTGTAGGATCTTTGGTCAGTAGATGCAGCTCACGCTTCGGTCGAGGCTTTCCAGTCCAGTGACCAAAACGTCTGGCGACTCATGGAAACTTTGGGTGGGGCGCAAGGTCACCAGAGGTTTCCGTTCAGATTTCCTAAGTGGGACAGGGGCTTTACCAATCAAGAAGCTGTTGATCTCCGCATACAAATACCCCAAAATACCTGGTATCCACTGCCATCTGTGGCAATGAATTCCACAGCTTCACCACCCTCTGGCTAAAAAAGTTCCTCCTCGTCTCCATTCTAAAGGTGCGTCCTTTCATTCTGAAGCTGTACCTTCTTGTCCTAGACCCTTGCGCAGTGGAAACATCCTCTCCACATCTATCTCTGCAGGGGAGTATGGGGAGGGGTGTTAAATTTAGAAAGAATGTTCCTTCTGATGACAGGGTAATTGTGTGGTCTTCCCACCATCCTATTGTTAATTCCTCTGATGTTTGCTTAATGCCAGCAGCAAGGGAAAAAAATCCTCCACACGACCAGGATTCCGATGAACAGGAACGCAAGAGGCTGCAGAGAGTGATGGACTCAGCCAGGTCCATCACGGGCACAGCCCTCCCCACCACTGACAGCATCGACACCAGTCGCTGCCTCAAAAAGGCAGCATCTGTCATCAAGGATCCCCACCATCCGGGCCGTGCACTCTCCTCACCGCTACCATCGAGCAGGAGGTACAGAAGCCTGAAGTCCCACACCACCAGGTTCCGGAACAGCGACTTTCCTACAACCATCAGGTTCTAGACAACCCGCACAACCCTATTGCTAATATGGCAATGGAACACTACAGAGCACTTCTTGCACTACCATGTACAGTAGACTTGTGTTTTTACGGACCACTTTAGAATGGATTTTGGTTATAGCAGACGCATCCACCGACCTTCAACGGGCTGCCAACGCCACCCCTGGCCCCACCGCCTCCCCAGCTGCTTCCAGGCCAGACCTACTACCACCACCGCCGACCATTACCTGCGCACCAGCCGCCCGCGGGCCGCAACCATTGACTCTGCCGATCCTCGCCTCTCCTCTGGCCACCAGGAGGTCAGGGCCGTGAACTCACCTGGATTCCAGGCCCAGTTCTGGACCGGGAGTCTGAAGAAGGGTCTCATCCCGAAACATCACCTATCCACGTTCCCCAGAGATGCCTCCTAACCCGATGAGTTACTCAAGCGCTTTGTGTCCATTTGCGTATTAACCAGACTCTGCAGTTGTATATTTCTACTACTTATACAATGATGATCCCTTACTCGGTTTTAGCAGACAATCGGCTTAACGGACATCATTACGTCCCCCCTCCCCCCTCCCCCCTCACCCATGATCTGTTATAAGTTATACGAGGGTTTACTGTATTTATGCATTGGTCAAGAGTCAAGAATGCTTTATTAGACTGAAAACAGAACAATGAAATTCTTATTCTTCTTGTCTAATTTTTACAGTCTTTGTCTTTTCACTGTCTTGTAAAATTTCGATGTAATTTATGCACAGGTTATGCATAATTTATGTTCCGTGTGTTGGGCGACTCTCTGCGTTTGTGATGTTGCTGCGAGCAGGTTTTTCATTGTTCCTGTACTCCGCACTTGACAATAAACTCAACTCATCTTGACTTGAAAGATGTAGACATCGCCAACTGGTGTCGAGCGCTGAGTCACATTGCTGGTGTCAAAAAATTATATCTGAACTGTTTGTTAGCTGGGATGTTGTAGCTCTAAATAAGACAGGTACTACAATAGGCACTTCTAATTTAAGTATTTAGTGCAACAAATTCAGAGTTATTCTAAGGGAGGCACTATCACAGATTAATATGTACAAATCAGCATCAATCGCAATAGCTACTGTAAATGCCTGAAGACTGGATTCTTTTTTTATGTAGAAACAAGGAATTGTAGATGCTGGTTTACAGAAAATGACACAAAGTGCTGGAGTAACTTAGCGGGTCAGGCAGCATCTCTGGAGAACATGGATAGGTGATGTTTCAATGACGGGACCCTTCTTCAGGCTGGTTGTAGAGGGGGATATGCTGTTCCTCATCCCACCTGAACCTACCCCACTCCCGGTTGCTAAACACTCTAACTCCCCTTCCCATTCCCACACTGACCTTTCTGTCGTAGGCCTCCTCCATTGTTCGAGAGAGGCTAAACACAAATTAGAGGAACATAATTTCATATTTCGCTTGGGCAACTTACAACCCAGGGGTATGACTATTGATTTCTCTACCTTCAAGTACCCCCTACATTCCATCTCCCTCCATCCTTCCCCCACCCAAGTCACACCAGCTTTCGTTCTCATCTAGCTACAGCAATCAATGGCCTGTTTCCTTGATCAATGTTACCTTTTTGCATATCTTTAATTCATTTGTTCTATATCTCTCTGCATCATTGTCTATTTATCACGTTTCCCCTTCACGCGACTTTCAGTCTGAAGAAGGGTCTCGACTCGAAATGTCATCTCTCTAGAGATGCTGTCTATCCCGTTGAGTTTCTCCAGCATTTTGCGTCTATTCTCCACAGATGTTGTCTTGAGTTTAGTTTTGTTTAGTTTCATTTAGTTGTGTTTAGTTTAATTTAGAGATACAGCGTGGAAACATGCCATTTATATATAGCTATTAATAATTATGATATAGTTGGGATCACGGAGACATGGCTCCAGGGTGACCAAGGCTGGGAGCTGAACATCCAGGGATATTCAATATTCAGGAAGGATAGACAGAGAGGAAAAGGAGGTGGGGTAGCGTTGCTGGTTAGAGCGGAGATTAACGCAATAGAAAGGAATGACATTAGCTTGGAGGATGTGGAATCGATATGGGTGGAGCTGTGAAACACTAAGGGGCAGAAAACGCTAGTGGGTGTTGTGTACAGGCCACCTAACAGTAGTAGTGGAGTTGGGGATGGCATCAAAAAGGAAATTAGAAATGCGTGCAACGAAGGTAAAACCGTTATAATGGGTGACTTCAATCTATATATAGATTGGGTGAATCAAATTGGCACGGGTGCTGAGGAAGAGGATTTCTTGGAATGTATGCGGGATAGTTTTCTAAACCAACGTGTGGAGGAACCAACGAGAGAGCAGGCTATTCTAGACTGGATATTGAGTAATGAGGAAGGGTTAGTTAGCAGCCTTGTTTTAAGCGGCCCCTTGGGCAAGAGTGACCATATTATGATTGAGTTCTTCATTAGGATGGAGAGTGACATTGTTAATTCAGAAACACGGGTCCTGAACTTAAAGAAAGGTAACTTTGAGGGTATGAGACGTGAATTGGCCAAGATCGACTGGCAATTGATTCTTGAAGGGTTGACGGTGGATATGCAATGGAAGGCATTTAAAGACTGCATGGATGAACTACAACAATTGTTCATTCCAGTATGGCAAAAGAATAAATCAGGGAAGGTGGCGCATCCGTGGATAACGAGGGAAATTAGGGATATTATCAAAGAAAAAGATGAAGCGTACAAATTAGCCAGAAAAAGCAGCCTACCAGAGGACTGGGAGAAATTCAGAGACCAACAGAGGAGGACAAAGGGCTTAATTAGGAAAGGGAAAATGGAGTATGAAAGAAAACTGGCAGGAAACATAAAAACTGGCTGCAAAAGTTTTTATCGATATGTGAAGCGCAAAAGATTAGTTAAAACAAATGTAGGTCCCTTGCGGTCAGAAACGGGTGAATTGATCATGGGGAACAAGGACATGGCAGACCAATTGAATAACTACTTTGGTTCTGCTTTACTAAGGAAGACATAAATAATTTGTCGGAAATAGCAGGGGATCGCGGATCAAATGAGATGGAGGAAATGAGTGAAATCCAGGTTAGCCGGAAAGTGGTGTTAGGTAAATTGAATGGATTAAAGGCCGATAAATCCCCAGGGCCAGATAGGCTGCATCCCAGGGTACTTAAGGAAGTAGCCCCAGAAATAGCAGATGCCTTAGTGATAATTTTTCAAAACTCTTTAGATTCTGGAGTAGTTCCTGAGGATTGGAGGTTAGCTAATGTAACCCCACTTTTTAAAAAGGGAGGGAGAGAGAAAACGGGGAATTACAGACCAGGTAGTCAACATCGGTAGTGGGGAAACTGCTAGAGTCAATTATTAAAGATGGGATAGCAGCGCATTTGGAAAATGGTGAAATCATTGGACAGTCAGCATGGATTTACAAAGGGTAAATCATGTCTGACGAATCTTATTGAATTTTTTGAGGATGTAACTAGTAGAGTGGATAAGGGAGAAGCAGTGGATGTGTTATATCTGGACTTTCAGAAGGCTTTCAACAAGGTCCCACACAAGAGATTGGTATACAAACTTAAAGCACACGGTATTGGTAGTATTGATGTGGATAGAGAACTGGCTGGCAGACAGGAAGCAAAGAGTAGGAGTGAACGGGTCCTTTTCAGGATGGTAGACAGTGACTAGTGGGGTGCCGCAAGGCTCAGTATACATTAATGATTTGGACGAGGGAATTAAATGCAACATCTCAAAGTTTGCGGATGACGCGAAGCTGGGGGGCAGTGTTAGCTGTGAGGAGGATGCTAGGAGGCTGCAGGATGACTTGGATAGACTGGGTGAGTGGGGAAATGCATGGAAGATGCAGTATAATGTGGATAAATGTGAGGTTATCCACTTTGGTGTAAAAAACAGGAAGGTAGACTATAATTTGAATGGTGACCGATTAGGAAAAGGGGAGATGCAGCGAGACCTGGGTGTCATGGTACACCAGTCATTGAAAGTAGGCATGTGAAGAAAGCAAATGGTATGTTGGCATTCATAGCAAAAGGATTTGAGTACAAGAGCAGGGAGGTTCTACTGTAGTTGTACAGGGTCTTGGTGAGGCCACACCTGGAGTATTGCGTACAGTTTTGGTCTCCTAATCTGAGGAAAGACATTCTTGCCATAGAGGGAATACAGAGAAGGTTCACCAGACTGATTCCTGGGATGGCACGACTTCCATATGAAGAAAGACTGGATAGACTCGGCTTGTACTCGCTGGAATTTAGAAGATTGAGGGGTGATCTCATAGAGACTTAAAAAATTCTTAAGGGGTTGGACAGGCTAGATGTAGGAAGATTGTTCCCGATGTTGGGGAAGTCCAGGACAAGGGGTCACAGTTTAAGGATAAGGGGGAAGTCTTTTAGGACCGAGATGAGAAAATCATTTTTCACACAGAGAGTGGTGAATCTGTGGAATTCTCTGCCACAGAAGGTAGTTGAGGCCAGTTCGTTGGCCATATTTAAGAGGGAGTTGGATGTGGCCCTTGTGGCTGAAGGGATCAGGGGGTATGGAGAGAAGGCAGGTACAGGATGCTGAGTTGGATGATCAGCCATGATCATATTGAATGGCGGTGCAGGCTCGAAGGGCCGAATGGCCTACTCCTGCACCTAATTTCTATGTTTCGATGTTTCTATTTGGCCCCACCGAGGCCGCTCCAACCAGCGATCACCCTGTACACTAGCACTACCCTACACACTGGGGACAATTTATAATTTTTACAAAACCAATTAACCTGCAAACCAAAGTGTGGGAGGACACCGGAGCACCCGGAGAAAACCCATGTGGTTACGCAGAGAAAGTACAAATTCAGTACAGACAGCACCCGTAGTCAGGATTGAACCTGGGTCTCTGGTGCTGTAAGGCAGCAGCTCTACCACTGCGCTACTGTGCTGCCTGGATCCAGCACATTGCGTTTTGCACAAGTTTCTGATTGGGTTGACAAAAATTGCTGAGAGTAACTCTTTTTCCCCTTGTGGTGGAATCTGAAACCAAGGAAGAATATGACTCACCCATTTCAGACAGATATAGAGGAGTTTGTTCTTTTTCTGGGATTTGAATCTTTGGAATTTTAATCCTCGGGGAACAGCGCAAGCTGACCTGTTGAACATGTCAGGGGGAAGATAAACTTCTTGTCAAAGGGAGGTCAGGGTTCTGGGAAACTGCAGGAAACTGAAGCTGAGGCCAAGACCAGATTGTCCGTGATCATAAGAGCTTGAGCTATTGAAACATACAGCACAGAGAAGGGCCCTTCAGCCCATCATGTCCATGCCGGCCCTTTTGCCCATCTATACTAAGTGACCAGCATTAGGACTGTAGCCTGTAACAACCAATTACAACATTTAAAAGATACTTCGGCAGGTACATGGTTAGAAAAGGTTTGGAGGAATATGCAGGGAACTGCAGATGCTGGAATCTTGTGTGGAACACAGAGCGCTGGAAGAACTCAGCGGGTCAGATGGCATCTGTGGAGGGAATGGACAGGTGACATTTCGGATCAGGATCTTTCTTCGGACTGAAATCTAAAGAAGGGTCCCGACCCAAGACATCTTCTCTCCATTTCCTTTGCAGGTGCTGCCTGACCTGCTGAGTTCCTCCTGCAATTTGTGTTTCACTCAAGATACCAAAATTCCCCTCAGAATCTAAGAGGGTTTCAATAAGATCTCATCCTTCAAAACTCCAATGAGTATTGGCTGGTAAGGCTGTATCTCTGGAGGATATGGATAGACATTGGTTCAGATGGGATCTTTCTTTAGACTGAAGAAGTCTGAAGAACCTCACCTATCCAGACCCAAAACATTACCTATCAATGTCCAGCAGAGATAGACAAAGAATGCTGGAGTAACTCAGGGGTCAGGCAGCATCTCTGGAAGAAAGGAATAGGTGATGTTTTGGGTCAGAACCCTGCTACAGACTGAAAGATCGAGATGTGGGGGAGGCGGAGTGGATGAAGAACTGGAGGCAAGGAAAGACCAGATCAAATCAGGGCTGGCAACAGATGATCTCAGGAAGGGTGGTCACAGAGGAAGAGCGATGAGAGAGCGTGTTGCACAAATCCCGTCAGAGAGAACTGGAGAACGTCTACAAAGTCGGTAACCTTGGAGGAGATTTTACAGTGGAGCGGACAAAATGTAAAGGATGGAACTGCAGATGCTGGCTTATACCGAACATAGATACAATTCAGTGGGTCAGGCAACATCTCTGAAACAAAGGAATAGGTGATATTTCAGGTTTCACAGACGGGGAGCAGAGATACTGCCTGACCCGTTGAGTTACTCCAGCACTTCGAGAACTAATGTAAGAACTCTGACCTGTCATTTTACGTTACAGCAAAGAAGAACGTTGGCCAAAGACTCGTAGTCGTGCGTATCTCTCCCTTATGATAGAAACCAGAATTTTGGAGCTTTAACCAAAACATAGGACGGAGTATGTGTTAGAATTCCAGATTACTTCTCAAAGAGCAACAAAATACGGCAAATGGAAAGAAAACCAACGATTTATAGGAAGAAATAATTGCAATTTCAGAAGCGATGAGCAGGGAACAAGTTATGTTTCTTCTCAAACTTTATTAATTTTCAAACTTCAAAGACAAAGGCATGATTGGGACGCTCAAGTTGGCATCAACAATTGTGCCGGAGATATTTCACCCAGATCACTTCTTCATGCTCCACTGAACGATGAGAGGGTGGACCTGAGGTGAAAAGAAGTCTAGAAACAAGGAACTGCAGATGATGGTTTACAAACAAGAACACAAAGTGCAGGAGTAATTCAGCGGGTCAGGCAGCAAATTTGGAGAACATGGATAGGGGACATTGGGGTCGGGACCCTTCTTCAGATAGCCTGAAGAAGTCTCTCTCTTCCACAAAATGCTTCAAAGAACCTCACTCACAGGGTGAACATGCAAACCTCACACAGACAGCACCCAAAGTCAGATTGAATCCAGGTCTCTGGCGCTGTGAGGCAGCATCTCCACCAGGTGCGCCACTCTGCCGAATCTTGAGTCATACAGCACAGAAACAGGCCCTTCGGCCCAACTCGTCCATGCCGACCAATGTATCGATCCAAGCTGGTCCCATTGCAAGAGTCATGAGTATTTACTTAAGTTTAGCTTTATTATTGTCACATGTACCTAGGTACAGTGAAAAGCATACTATCCAAACAGATCAGATCTACCATACTCAGATGCAATCAGTACCAACTCAAGTACAGTAGATAGTCAAAGAAAGACACAAAGTGCTGGAGTAACTCAGCGGGTGAGAGAGCATCTCTGGAGAACATGGACAGGTGATGTTTCATTTCTGGACCCTTCCTCATTCAGTCTGAAGAAATCTGCCACTACCTCAGAATGCTTTAACGGGCCTCACTCACCACTGACAAAGCCCGTGTGGCACTTGCTTGTGCCCAGGGAGATCCCATGATCCAATAATTCCAGATGGTACAGGATCTTCAAAATCCTGAACACTACACAACACACTCCGCTACTTCATGAACTACTATATGACCTTCCAAGGACTATGCTGTACTATAAACTTCAGCTTGCATTATTATGAGCTGGTTACCTGGCATAAGTGATAATTTTTTGTATTATTGATTATTGTACATTGTACATTTATATGTTGTGCTGTTGTGTTAATCTATCAGTAAAAGTTTCAGCAGGTTAGAATTTATTTGTTCCGTTCCTGCTGCATTTACTAATTAAATACTCATAACACCTAACATTGTCTTGGTGACACACATTTCCCATCTTATATGAATATACATGCAGTGTAGTTACTCAAAATGATGCCGTTGTTGTCCATTTCCAGCTCCAATGGATTCTCGCTTTGGTTTCTATCATTTAACCAGTCTCCTTTACCTCATACCTAAACTTTCAAACTTTTTCCACATTTCCAAGGAAGACCTCAAACTTCAGCGCTGATTGTTTCACTCCGCCTCCTGACTTGCTGAACATTTTGGCAATTCCGGCACCAGAGTGTGGTTTGCACTTGGACTGACCGTCAAACATTAAACCCCTGCCCCCATCTCCCATCTCCCATCAGGCAAGAGGCACAGAAGTGTGCAAACGCACACCTCCAGATTCAGGAACAGTTTCTTCACCACCGCTTTCAAGCAATTGAACCATCTCATCATCCATTAGAGAGCAGTCGTCAGCTCCCATCCACATCATTGGAGACCTTCAGACTATCTTTAATTGGACTTTTACTGGACCTTATCTTGTAATAAATGTTATTTCCTTTGTCCTGTATCTGTACACTGCAGACATCTTGATTGTAATGATGTACAGTCTTTCCGCCGACTGGATAACACGCAACAAAAAAGCTTCTCTGTACCTCAGTACATGTGACAAGAAAATAAACTAAACAAGACTGACTGACTGAGGGGAACAGTCCTCAACCTCTGCACTTGGTTCAAAGGAATGATCAGCCATGACTGAATGGCGGAGTAGGCTCGATGGGCCGAATAGTCTAATTTAGCTCCTATGACATGAACATGAAAGTATGCGATGGTTCGAAGAATATGGGCCAAGGCAAACAAATGATAGGTGACTTTGTCGGCATGGAGAAGTTGGGCTGAAGGGCCTGTTTCTATGCTCCATGACTCTATGACTGTGTTAGAACACTAACAAGATGTTTGGGGCATTGACTGCCCCATTATACCTCAGTAACCATTTAGGTGACTGGAGCTCATTGGGGACCTTCCCACTGGGAAATGGTATGTGAATGCAAGTGGCTTCCTTCAGGGGAGAGATGAACCGTGTGGGAATGTTATTCACTCAGCATGTTGCTGCGATCTTGAACGTGTTACCTGAAAGGCCAGTTGGAAGCAGATTTTGAAGCGAACTGTGGTAATAACCAGTATGACGAGGGGGGTAAACTACTAATGGTACAGGAAAAAGAGTGAGAGAGTGGGAATTAATTGGAGAGCAAGGAGTAAATGCCTACTTGCACAATGACCTGAATTATGGGCTGTAAGAATCCGCTATTCCATAGCCGGTGACTGTGCTGTCTTTACAACGATCCCTCAGGGTTAACAATCAATCTGTGGTCTGTGGTACATTGAGTAATGCACCAGCCAAAATATTTTATTGGTTTTGAAGCCAAGTACATTATTAAAAGCACGATTTCCTGTTGTACATTCCATTGCAGCTCTTGAAACCCGGTCAAAGCTGCAATTGCCCCTTGAACCTCGAGCGTTTCCTGACCATTGCTGTGTTCCCACTTCCAATCCCAAAGGTGATTTAAGACACTTAGCACATAGCAGTCCTTAATGCTCTTTATTCTGCAGCTTTAGCAGCGGCTGGTGACAGCCACATGTTGCGGCTCAGACTAAGGCCAAGAAAGTGAGGGGATTTTAGCCGTTCCTTCATCAAAGATGAAAGTGGCAGCTCAAGCAATCGAGTCAAGAAGTGTAGGAAGGAACTGCAGATGCTGGTTTATACCAAAGATGGACACAAAGTGCTGGAGTAACTCAGCGGGCCAGGCAGCATCTCTGGAGAAAAAGAATAAATGACGTTTCGGCTCAGGACCCTTCTTTAAACCGAAAGTAGCAGTGGAGGGCGGGTGGTGGGTAGGGGAGGGGAGGGGGGGGGATAACCTGGAGGCGAGAAAAGACCAGAACGAATCAGGGCTGACAACAGATGAGCCCAGGAAGGGTGGAGCCTATAATGAAATGAAATGCAAGAGTTACTTGAAATGAGAGTAATCAACATTCACACCGCTGGGTTGTTATCTGCGCTAGAGTTGCGAGTGTTTTATTGTCATATGTCCCAAAACAGAGCAATGAAAATCTTATTTACAGCAGCAGCACAACCCGTTTGAAAACACAGTCCTCAATAGATAGCACAACAAACTCAGAGAAAATAAGTTCAATAAATATAAACCCAATAGAGTGCAAAGGCAAAAGGAGTCCAAAGTCGCAGAAGGAAACAAAGTGTTGGAGTAACTCAGCGGGTCAGGCAGCATCTCTGGAGAACATGGATTGGTGACATTTCGGGGCGAATATCTAGTCCCTCGTGCAACCCAGGCAGTTCATAGTTCAGAGTTTAGTTGGAGTTTGCAGTGTTCAATGGCCTGACGGTTGTTGGGAAGAAAGTGTTCCTGAACCTGGAGGTCACAGTTTTCAGACTCCTGTACCTTCTTCCCAATGGCAGGAGTGAAATTAGAGCGTGGCGTGGGTCCTTGATGAGACAGCTATAGGTCTCTTTGTGCACGTTTTTGGGATGTGGGAGGAAACCGGAGCACCTGGAGGAAACCCACACAGTCACAGGGAGAATGTACAAACGCCACACATACAACACGCGAGGTCAGGATTGAACCTTTGTCTCTGGTGCTGTGAGGCAGCGACTCTATTACCTTCATCACTGTAACGCCCTGTGTCAGATTTTGAGAACTGCCATTTTATCAGTTTCCCTCAGCCTTTCATGCAACACATAACAGATCACAAGAAGTGGCCACCTATAAAAATGTTTCATGCCGTCTCAAGAACTTTCGTCCTTTCACTGACCCTGGCACTGTGAACAGTTTCTCTTTAGTTATTCTAATCCTGGCTCTGATCTCTTCCTTTGAATCATTCCTCCCTCCCCCTTCAGAAGAAAACACCCCCAGCTTCTTGTAGCACCTCTCTCTCTCTCTCTCTCGCTGCAAGCAGTGTATCGGTAATGCAGCAGGGATCTCCAGAGAGCTGTTATCTGGACTCTTGTCAGGGAAGAGAGATGACACCCCATTTCTGCTCCATCATCACTAATCATAGGACGGCTGTTTGGATGAGAAGGAGCAGTAATGGAAGAGGTGTGGAGAATGTGGGGGTTGCAGGAATGTCAAGCATGAAGTATACTTTGGCCAGAATTGTCGAACGCTCGGCTGCAGAGTTGCTGTTGGAGTGAAAGCTAATAACCGCCTGGATTATTGTGGTGCCTGCCTTTTTATTTTCGAAGAAAAACACCCAAGTCAAGTCAAGTCACTTTTATTTCTATAGCACATTTAAAAATCACAACTCTCGTTGACCAAAGTGCTTTACATTGGTGGAGGTACTAACGTTATACAACAGTGGTTCATAGATTAAGTACATACATAAATAAATACATATAGCCCTCCCTCAGAGGACGTCAAGAAAGGCTTGAGAATAACCATGAGTTTTAAGTCTCGACTTAAAAGAGTCGGTGGAGGGGGCAGTTCTGATGGGAAGAGGGATGCTGTTCCACAGTCTAGGAGCTGCAACCGCAAAGGCACGGTCGCCCCTGAGCTTATGCCTAGACCGCGGGATGTTCAGTAACCCCAAGTCGGCCGGTCTGCGGGACCTGGAGGTGGTGTGGCGGGTAAGCAGACTTTTGATGTAGGTGGGGGCAAGCCCGTTAAGGGCTTTGTAAACATAAAGAAGGATTTTGAAATTTATTCGGAACCGCACAGGGAGCCAGTGGGGAGAGGCCAGAATCAGCCAGAATCCAAAGTGTTGGAGTAAATCAGCAGGTTAGGCAGCATCAATGGAGAACATGGATAGGCGATATTTCAGGAAGAGACCCTTCTTATTTTTAGTTTAGTTCAGAGATACAGCATGGAAACAGGCCCTTCTGTCCACTGAGTCCATGTTGACCATCTATCACCCATTCGTGTTAGATTTATGCTATCTCACTATCTCATCCACTCCCTGCACAATAGGGGCAACTTACAGAGGTAACTTTACTACAAACTCGCACATCTTTGAGATGTGGGAGGCAACTGGAGCATCCACTGGAAACCCACACGGCCACAGGGAGTACGTGCACACTCTATACAGGCAGCGGCTGAGGTCCGGATCCAGCGGGTCATGTTCATAGAGTCAAACGGGCCCTTCAACCCAACTTACCCACGCCGACCTACATGCCCCATCTACATTAGTCCCACCTGCCTGCGTTTGACCCATATCCCTCTAAACTTGTCCTAACCATGTACCTGTCTGAATGTTTCTAAAACGTTGCGATGGTATCTGCCTCAACTACCTCCTCCAGCAGCTCATTCCATACACCTGGCACACTTTTGCGTAAAAAAGTTGCCCCTCAGGTTCCTATTAAACCTTTCCCCTCTCACCTTAAACCAATGCCCTCTGGTTCTTGATTCCCTTACTCTGGATAAAAGACTCATTTATCCGTTCTATTCCCCTCATGGGTCGATAATAATTAGAATACACAATTCCCTGAAGGTGGCGTCACAGATAGATGGAACTGGTCAGAAAGGCTTTTGGCACATTGGCCTTCATCAGTCCGAGTGTCAAATATAGAAGTTTGGAGGTCATGTTGCAGTTATATAAGACATTGGTGAGGCCACATTTAGAGTATTGTCTTCTGGGTAACATGTTATAGGAGAGATGTTGGAAAGTTGGAAAGAGTTCAGAGAAGATTAACAACATTTTTTACATAAAGGGTAGCTGGGGGGGGGGGGTCAAGTCAAGAGGGTTTATTGTCATGTGTCCCAGATAGGATAAGATAATCTGTGCAAAGTTCTCCCTAAGCACTGTACCGACAAAAACTTTGGGATTAACGCATTGCATCTGCCCCAGGTGAGTCCTCATCCAATGGCAATGTTGGGCCTTCCATCTTTTCCGTGGTGCTCTGCTGAGCCACCAAATGTTCAAAAGGCCTTTAGGATGCCCGGTAGAAAGGGTGACAGCGGTAGAGCTGCTGTCTCTAAGTGCCAGAGACCCGGGTTCGATCTTGTCCACGGGTGCTGTCTGTGTGGAGTTTGTGTGGAGATCCCTCTGCTCTACAACACTCCCCAGAGCCCTACCATTCACTATGTAGGTCCTGCCCTTGTTAGACTTCCCTATTTTCCTACCTTCTCCCCGTCACCTTTGACACCCTTATTAATCAAGAAACTATCAATCTCCACCTTAAAAATACCCGAGACTTGGCCTCCACAGTCATCTGCGGCAATTAATTCCATAGATTCTGACTAAAGAAATTCCTGCTCAGAGCCTGATGGGTGCTGTGAAGAAGTTATTCTTGAACCTAGAGGTCACAGATTTCAGGCTCCTGTATCTTCTTCCCGATGGTAGGAGCAAGATGAGAGTGTGGCCGTTATAATTATGCACTGTACAACTATATTTTTCCTTTCTTTAGTTGAAGTGGGTGAGGCTGCTTTTAGTGGTCGAACCACAGTGTATATCCATTCATTTTTAATGGGTTACTATAAATGGAATGGCATTCTGTAGTATTTAGGCTCCTGTTGGTGGTCAGTATTTTATAGCTGATATTATGAGGTTCTAACATTAATGATGTCCACAAATTGTCATTTTGAGTAAAAAAAAATACACCTGGTTTTGGTTCAAATGGGGACATTTATAATTTCAGCTGACCGAGGGTCAGGTTGACTCATTTTTGTCTGTAATTATGATTGAACTCAAGGGCAAATGCCACAGACTTGATCATTTAGACAAGGCTAATGAACTGGTAGCAGTCACATTGTTGGCTTTATAATGAGGTCTTGGACAAATGACTGAGGGGTGATCTTATAGAGGAGTGTAAAATCATAAGGAGTATGATGGACACAGTATTTTCTTCCCCAAGGCAGGTTGATCCAGAACTAGATGACATACATTGAAACACAATTGGACACTAAGTGCTGGTGTAACTCAACAGGTCAGGCAGCATGTGTGGAGATATGGGTTAGAAGCCAACTACGGGTGCTGTCTGCATGGAGTATGCACATTCTCCCCATGATCGTGTGAGTTTTCTCTGAGATCTTTGTTTTCCTCCCACACTCCAAAGATGTACAGGTTGGTAGGTTAATTGGCTTGGTATAAGCGTAAATTGTCCCCAGTGTGTGTAGGGTAGTGTTAATGTGTGGGGATCGCTGGTCGGTGCTGTCTCGGACTGTCTAAACTAAATCTAAACTAAACATGGACAGGTGATGTTTTGGGTTAAGACCGTTCCACGTTCACCTATACCTGTTCTAACAACTAGAGAGCAGTTCTGAGCTACTATCTACTTTATTAGAGACCTTCAGACTACCTTTGATCTGACTTTACTGGACTTTATCTTGCACTAAGCGTTATCACGTTATTCCCTTGATCATGCATCTGTACACTGTGAATGGTTCGATTGTAATCATGTATTGTCTTTTCGCTGACTGATTAGCACCCAACAAAAGCTTTTCACTGTACCTCCGTACACCGGACAATAAATAATCTCAAGCTGCACTCAAATTTAAACTCTCCACAGATACTGCTGGATCTGCTGAGTAACTCCTGCACGTTGTGTAAACCAGCATCTGTAGTTCTTTGATTCTACCTTTCTGACATAAGTTTAAGATAAAAGAGAGGAAAAATATAACAGGAACTGGGGGCAATATTTTTACTCAGAGGTAAATGGAACGAGCTGCCTGAGGAAGTCGTTGAAGCAGGTAAAATATCAGCATGTATAAGACACTTGGGCAGGTACATGAATAGGGAAAGTTTCATAATTTCATAAGTTCTAGAAGCAGAATTAGGCCATTCAGCCCATCAAATCTACTCTGCCATTCAATCACAGAAACATCTCCTTCCTAAAGGTAGGTTCTTTTAATCTGAGGCTGTGCCCTCTGGTCCTAGACGTTCACACTAGGTTCAGAGGGATATAGGCCAAACGCATGACCTCCAGGTTCAAGAACAGCTCCTCCCCAACATCCATCAGGGTTTTGAACACTACAAAATATTGACTTAACTATGAACTATAAACTGTCTTTGTTGCACGCAGGACTTTGGGCTTTGGACAACGGTGATCGGGCTGATCACCAACGGTGATGAAACAAACTATAGAGCGGAGGTGCAAAACCTGGCGGACTGGTGCTCATGGAACAACTTGTCGCTAAACACCTCCAAGGAGCTGATTATCGACTTCAGGAGGTCACAGAATGGGGAGTACACCCCAATCTCCATCTACGGAGGCAGTGTGGAGAGAGTGTCCAGCTTCAAGTTTCTGGGCACTCATATCTCAGAGGACCTCACATGGTTCTTCAACACTGCTGCGCTGGTCAAAAAGGCACAGCAACGACTGTTCTTCCTAAGAATATTGAAACGGACTGGTCAGCCCCAACAGCTGCTGACGACCTTCTACCTCTGCACCACAGAGAGCAAACTAACGTATGGCATCTCTGTGTGGTATCTCAGCTGCATGGAGTCGGAGAGGAGAGCTCTTCACATGTAATGACAATAAAATATATTATTATTATTATTTTGCACTAGTATTTGGGTTTTTAATTTATTTAATTTTGCTTTGTTTATAATGTTATTTATGACCACCGTATTCAATAGACAATAGACAATAGGTGCAGGAGTAGGCTATTTGACCCTTCGAGCCAGCACCGCCATTCAATGTGATCATGGCTGATCATCCCCAATCAGTACCCCATTCCTGCCTTCTCCCCATATCTCCTGACTCCGCTATCTTTAAGAGCCCTATCTAGCTCATGATTAGTACGGGTGTCAGAGGTTATACGGAGAAGGCAAGAGAATGGGGTTAAGAAGGAGAGTTAGATCAGCCATGATTGAATGGTGGAGTAGACTTGGGCCGAATGGCCTATTTCTGCTCCATCATTCAATCATAATCTTATGATATTATGATCTTATGATCTTATATGTTACAGACCTGTTAAGCTCAGCAAGAAAAAAAATTAAATGTTCCATTGCCTATCTAATGACAGTCTGAAGATAGGTCCCAACCCAAAACATCACCCATCCATGTTCTCCAGAGAGGCTGCCTGACTCCAGCTTTCTTCAACTATCTATTGCAGTTGAGTTTGAACTACTTGCATCAATGTATGTTATATGTGATCTGTTTGAATTGTAAGCTTTTCACTGTACGTGTGACAATAGTAAAGATAAACCTAATTAAGCACTCTTGACTCTTGGAATGGGACTAACTTAGATCAGTGAATTGGTTGGAATGGGCGAGTTGCGCCAAAGGGCCCTTTTCTCTGCCGTTTGACTGTACATTCAGCTGGCACATCTGCTGCTCACAGCGCCTGAGACTTGAGTTTACACATTTTCCCTATGATCACATGGGTTTCCTTTGGTGTGGTCTGATTTCCTCCGACATCGCAAAAATGTGCGGGATTGTAGGTTCTTGGTTCTTGGTTTCTTGGTCCTCCAAAATATTCCAAATGGAATTTAAACTGGAGGTGGTGTTAATCGGCCGATTGTAAATTGTCTCTAGTGTGCAGGGAGTGGAATAACATGGAACTGGTATTGACGGGTGATTGAAGTTTGGCGTGGACTCTGTGTGGCCAGAGGGCCTATTTCTATGCTGTATCTCTAAACTAAACCACACCATAATGAATATTCAGATACAAGGAAAATCCCAGGCTTGTTTCTTATCCTGACAGATTCCTCTCTCCAAATTATAACTAATTGGCCCAATTTTCCCTATGTTCCCTGCTGGGATCATCTTAAGGATTTTGAATCTCATCAGTTTGTGAGATGAAGCTTTGGACTGATGGAGAAAACTGTACTCTCAGCGGGGTGAGTGTGCCTAAATGGCAGAGATAAGATTTTGCTAAAAAGCTTTGGCAAAAAAATGAAGGGTAATGAAAATTGCTTATGCATGGGTCTTATCACACATTTAGCGTATCCCAGAGGTTTCTTCATCCAGTGGATTAGCTTTGAAGTGTGCTCAATACATATGAAATCAAAATGGAATTCAAATGGAAATTGAATTCAAACAGTTCCATCCAAAACCACTAAAAATCACAGAGAATCGTGGACGCAGCCTGGACCATCACGCAAAACCAACCACTCTTCCATTGACTCCGTCTACACTTCACACTACCTCGGCAAGACCGCCAGCATAATCAAGCACGAGTCTCAACCCGCTCACTCCCTCTTCTCCCTTCTCCTATCAGGAAAGAGTTACAGAAGTGTGAAAACGCATACCTCCAGATTCAAGGACAATTTCTTCCCAGCTGTTATCAGGCATCTGAATCAACCTCTCACCAACTAGAGAGCAATCCTGTCCTACCATCTACCTCACTGGAGACCCTCAAACTATCTTTGATTGGACTTTACGTTGCACAAATGTTATTCACATTATTCCCTTTATCATGTATCTGTACACTGTGGATGGCTCAGTTGTAATCATGTATGGTCTTTACGCTGACTGGTTAGCATGCAACAAAAGCTTTTCACTGTGCTCTGGAAAACGTGACAATAAATGAAACTCAACTCAAACTCAAAACATAGCAACTTATTTGAACACAACCAGGACTTACAGAACACCAAGTGAGTGAATGGCTAAAGATAGACGTAACGTTCTGGAGTAACTCAACGGGCGAGTCAGCATCTCTGCAGAACATGGATAGGTGACGTTTTTGGATGGGCCCCTTCTTCAGACTGAAAGTAGCAGGGCGGTGAGGGAGGGTAGGGGTGAGAAAGAGCGGGAGGCAAGAAAAGACCAGGACAAATCAGGGCCAGCAACAAGAAGCCTTGCTTTGGGGAACAATGTTTTCCCAGGATACCAGGTTGTGTCAGGGAATCTATCGTAAGAGGATGGTGGATGGGGCATTTAGATAGGTGCATTGGAGGGGGGGGGGGGGGGGATATGGATCACATGCAGGCGGAGGAGAGTAACTTGGCATCATGTGGGCTGACATTGTGGGCCGAATGGCCAGTTCTTGCGCTATACTACTCTATGTTCTAAGAGGGAGACGGGAGAGAGGTCTGTGCTCAGCTTACTCATGAATGCTGGAATCCTGAGCAAAGCACAAGTTGCTGGAAGAAACCAAGCAGTCAGGCAGCATCTGTGGAGGGAAAAGACAGACAGGCGATGTTCCGGTTTGGGTCCCATATTCAGGAACTGCACATCGAAAACTGAGGAAATCACAAGTTTGAGGGACAGCATAGTAGTACAGTTTGTAGGACTGCTGCCTCGCAGCTCCAGTGACCCGGGTTCAACTCTGACCTCCAGCGCTGCCTGTGTGGAGTTTGCAGGTGCTCACCTATGACCCTGTGGGTTTCCCCCGGGTGCTCCGGTTTCCTCTCACACTGTGGGTTTACGAATTAATGGGCTACTGTAAATTGCTGCTACCGTTGAGGTAAGTGGGAGAATTGGCGAGAAAGTGTTGGAGAATAGACTGTAGACTTTAGGGATACAGCGAGGAAACAGGCCCTTCGGCCTACCGAGACGGCACCGACCTACAATCACCCCGTACACTAACACCATACTAGAGACAATATTTTACAACTTACCAAAGCCAATTAACCTACAAACCTATCTGTCTATGGAGTGTGAGAGGAAACCGGTGCTCCCGGAGTAAAACCCACGTGGTCACAGGGAGAACGTACAAACTCCGCTTATTTGTTAAGATTGTTAAGGGTTTGGACACACCAGAGGCATGAAGCATGTTCCCGATGTTGGGGGAGTCCAGAACCAGGGGCCACAGTTTTAGAATAAGGAGTAAGCCATTTAGAACGCAGACGATGAAACACTTTTTCTCACAGAGAGTGGTGAGTCTGTGGAATTCTCTGCCTCAGAGGGCGGTGGAGGCAGGTTCTCCGGATGTTTTTAAGAGAGTGCTAGATAGGGCTCATAAAAATAGCGGAGTTAAGGGATATGGGGAGAAGGCAGGAACGGGTACTGATTGCGGATGATCAGCCATGATCACATTGCATGGCGGTGCTGGCTAGAAGGGCCAAATGGCCTACTCCTGCACCTATTGTCTATTGTCCGCTCAGACAGCACACGCAGTCAGGATATCTCAGTAGCAGGGAAAATCGGTGGGAGCTGTGTGCTGGCAGTGAATTAATGGGCTGAATGCCCTCCGTCTTTGTTGTATACAAAGGTAGAAACACAGAAACAACTCCCCCGGCCTGTCTGTCCCCCCCCCCCCCCCCCCCCTCCCCCATTCTCTGTGATGAACTGGGTTATGAGCTATTGTCCTGGAGGAAACGTCAATTATGTAGGTCCCTGCCTCAGACAAACGAATGCTACAATGCCAGTGAAAGCTGACATTTGAGATTATTGTTTATTTTTGATGTGCGATGTGTGGCAATTATATTTACAGCAGTACTGAATCCACACAAAGTCTGCTCTTAAATGTAATATAAAGGGAAGCTATTGGTGATGTTGGAAATCTGAAAATGCTTGAAATGTTGAATGGGGCAAATGTTTAGCAGGGTATTAAAAGCCTAGATAAAGTGCACGAGGACAGGAAATTTCCTCGGACCAAAGAGCATAACCTCAGAATAAAAGGATTTACCTTTAGAAGAAGGGTTTCGGCCCAAAATGTTGCCTATTTCCTTCGCTCCATAGATGCTGCCGCACCCGCTGAGTTTCTCCAGCACTTTTGTCTACCTTCAATTTTCCAGCATCTGCAGTTCCTTCTTAAACAAATACCTTTAGAATGGAGATGGGAAGAAATTTCTTCAGTCTGAAAGCACTGAATCTTAGGAATTCGTTGCCGCAGACGGCTGGTGAGGCCGTCACTGGGTATTTTTAAAGCAGAGATTGATAGTTCTTGTTAACGAAGAAACTGCAGATGCTGGAGAATCGAGGGTTACACAAAATGCTGGAGAAACTCAGCGGGTGCAGCAGCATCTAAGGAGCGAAGGAGATAGGCGACGTTTCGGGTCGAGACCCTTCTTCAGATTAGTTTGGTTTAGTTTAATTTAGAGATGCGACGGGGATGCAAGCCTTTTGGCCCACCAAGTCTGCGCCAACCAGTGATCCCTGTACACTTGCACTGTCCGCCACACTAGGATCAATTTATAATCTTTACCGAAGCCAATTAACCTACAAACCAAAGAAAAGCACAAAAAGCTGGAATAACTCAGTGGGTCAGGCAGCATCTCTGCAGAAAAAAAAAATACAGGAGGTGACGTTTCGGGTCGAGACACTTCTCCAGACTGAGAGTCAAGAGAGAGGGAAATGAGAGATAATAAAGAGGTACATAGAACAAATGAATTAAATATAAGCAAAAGAACAAATCAAAGCAAACAACGATGATCAAGGAAAGGTGGAGCCCACACTGGTCCATTGTTTGCTGTGGGGAAGGTGATAACGAGTGATACAAACAGTGAAACTCAGCAGGACGACAGTGAAACTAGTACAAGGACTAGGGTAGGGGAGGGACAGAAAGAGAGGGGATGTAAGGTTTACTTGAAGTTAGACAAATCAAACTTTATACTCCTGGATTGTAAACTGGTACCTTCAACCCTGTACGTCTTTGGAGTGTGGGATGAAACTGGGGCACCCGGAGAAAACCCACATGTCCAGAGGGAGAACGTACAAACTCCATGCACCCATAATCAGGTCACTGGCAGTGTCGGGCAGCAACTCTACCATTACGGCACTGTGTAAGGTCGTCAAAGGTTACGGGGAGAATGGGGTTGAGAGGGAAAAATAGATCAGCCTTGATCGAATGGCAGAGTAGACTCAATGGGTTGAATGGCCTAATTCTGCTCCTGTGTCTCATGGTTTGATGGAGTAAGCAGTTTTGAAACTTTTCTAGGCATCACATGAGATTGTAGTGTCCTTGTCCACAGGCAAGTAAACTGACCGAATATAATTACAGTCCCACCCCCTGTCTTTCAACCTTCTAATGTCTCAAAGCTGTCACACTGACTGATGAACGAGACTGATGGGAACAACATTCCTCTATCTAAATAACGGGGAGATCAAAGCCATTATCATCGAGTCAGGCAGTTCAAAAATTAATACGTGGTGATAAAATTCTCAAGATATGTAGGATGTTGTAATTGTGAGGGCAGGACAAGAATGAATTAGCACAGAAGACAGAAAGAATGCTGGCGTACTTTCTGCAGAAGTATTCTCAAGTTATAGGTCATGTAACGTTTAAAAAAAAAAAAATTGCGGCCCTTCATGTCCCTGCTGACCATCGGGTGAACACGAACCAAGCGTGTTTAGGAATCAAGAGTGTTTAGGCACCGACAACAGAACAAAGGTTATATTCTTAAAATACACACAAAATGCTGGAGTAACTCAGCAGGACAGGCAGCATCTCCGGAGAGAAGGAATAGGGGACGTTTCAGGTCAAGACCCTTCTTCAGATTATATTCTTACTTGCTACAGCTTTACAGGCCCGTTAATGCCATAACATACAAATAAATATACAATAGTCAGTAATGCAATAAATTAATAATTAGTGACATTAGGTAAAACAGTGCAAAATCGAAGTACATATTGCAACCAAAGCAAAACCCATAAAAACAAGCCCTTCAATTCTCCTTGTCCATCTTTACTAAATTAACATATTGGGCTAATTCTATTTCCCTGAATTTATCCCATGTCCCTCTAAACCCCAGGTTTGGTTTAGTTTGGTTTAGTATAGTTTAGTTCATTGTACAGTTACAGTGAAAAGCCTTTGTTATGTACTTTTCGATTATGGAAAACTATACATGATTACAATCAAGCCGTCCGCAGCATGCAGATACAGGATAAAGGAAATAACATTTAGTGCAAGATAAAGTCCAGTAAAGTCCGATTACAGATCAGACATTCAGGTGCCTCCACTGAGGTAGATGGTACTTCATGACCGCTTTCTATTTGGTGAGAGAATGGTTCAGTTGCCTGACAACAGCTGGGAAGAAACGGTTCCTGAATCTGGAGGTGCGCATTTTCACACTTCTGTACCTCTTGCCTGATGGGAGAGGCGAGAAGAGGGAGTGTCCAGGGAGAGACTTGTCGTTGAATTAGCTGGTGGCCTTGCCGAGGCAGCGTAATGTGCAGATGGAGTCAGTGGAAGGGAGGGTTGCAAGAACAGTCTGAAGAAGGGTTCTTATATGAAACATCTCTGATCCATGTTCTCTAGGAATGCTGCAGCACTTTGTGCCCTTAT
Organism: Okamejei kenojei; assembly: GCA_035221665.1. NCBI lineage: Eukaryota > Metazoa > Chordata > Chondrichthyes > Rajiformes > Rajidae > Okamejei > Okamejei kenojei. Next base: position 28,299,673 of record CM069147.1, on the reverse strand, counting down.
ATCTCTATAAACTCTTCTTATCCACATATCTCTCCGTATTTCTTTTAAAAGTCATAATTAAATCCCCTTTCTGTAGCTTCCTCTGGCATCTCATTCCAGATACAGACAACCCTCTGAGACAAAAGATTGCCTCCTGAGGTCCCTCCAAAGTCCAGAGAATATTCAGCTCTCTTCAAGTGACGGGCTGGGGTGTAATCCGCTAAAGAAAAGACGGTGAAGCTAATATATTTGAACAAGTTCATTACCTGCAAAAGTCAAGCGAATTTCAGATCTGTTCGCAGTGCTCTGGCAGTCAATTTAATCACTAAATTCTTGGCCTGTAATGGAAAATGTAGGCGAGATAATGAGACGTGGAACACTGCAGTCTCACAATGGTGGCCATCAAAATATTGCATTAAATACATTGCAGTGTTGGGCTCAAAAGATGTGTACACCTGGTCTGCAATCGAATTCTGCAATGTGAAAGAACATCCTGTCATCAGGCTTCTGAACAGTCCTTCCGTAAGCTAGGGTACTGTCCAATTCACCTCAACCACATTGTGGACATTGGAATTTGTCTCTGGAACTGGTCCGCTACTATGCCGAGAGCTACATTCTGCACTCTGTATCTTCCCCTTTGCTCCACCTATTGTTCTTGAGTTTGACCTGATTGTATTTATGCATCGTATTATCTGATCTGTTTGGAGAGCATGCAAAACAAAGCTTTTCTCGTACCCTCAATACATGTGGCAATAATAAAGCTAAACTTAAACCAAAAGCAGTCCAATTGTTGCAAGCTTCTCTCTAGTTTTATTAAATATCTAAACCTTAACCTAAACATCCATGTAGTACTGAGGGACAGAAAGCAGGCTGATGTGTCCAATCCTCTTCAATGGTGTAACGCGTTATCAGGCTTCTGAACAGTCCTTCCATAAGCTAGGGAACTGTCCAATTCCCCTCTACCCCACTGCAGACATTGGACAATATCTCTGGAACTGATGCGCTACAATGCTGGGAACTATATTCTGCATTCTGTATCTTCCCCTCTGCTCTACATATTGTACCTGAGTTTGACTTGATTTTATTTATGCAGAGGATTATCTGATGTGACTGGTGAGCATGCAATACAAAGCGTATCTCTGTACCTCAACACACGTGACAGTAACAAGCCCAATCCTAAACCTTCATGTCTGTAGAAAACTAACGTGCCTCTGGCAAAGGGTTGCAGATTGAACCCTGGGCTGTTTCTCTCTCCACGGATGCTGCCCAGCCCGCTACTCTCCACGAATGAGCACTGAATGGTGCCCACGTCGCTCAGAAGATCACTAAAATGTTCCGTTCATTCATTCCTCTTGTATCTACAGCATGTTACAATACATCAGTGACTGCACTTCAAAAGTATTTCATCCAGTCTAAAGACCTTTGGGACGTCTGAAGAAATGGCATCGAAATTTTGCTTCTTTTAGTTAGGGGGAAGGGATCAATCTTCCTCTGTGATATTGTGCTTAAAAAATAATGTGAGAAGAAAATAGGAGCAGGAGTAGGCCACTCGGACCCTCCAGCCTACCCCACCATTCAGTATGATGATGGCTGATCTATGTTGGCCACAAGTCCTCTTCTGTGCCAGTTCCCCACAGTCCTCGGTTTCTCAAACTACCTTCACCTTAAATACATCTGGTGAGGAGAATTCCAAAGACGAGGGGAAATATTTTACTGAAAAATATCTGCCCCTGAAAAGTAAGCAAGCAGGTGAACACGTGCCAGTAGTGTCTGGGGCAGCATGGTGGCGCAGCGGTAGAGTTGCTGCCTTACAGCGCCAGACACCAGGGTTCCATCCTGACTACAGTTGCTGTCTCTACATAGTATGTATATTCTCCCTGTGACCGCGTGGGTTTCCTCCGGGTGCTCTGGTTTCCTCCCACACACCAAAGACATAATGTACACATTTATAGGTTAATTGGCTTCGTTAAAATTGTAAACTGTCCCTAGTGTGTAGGATAGCGCTCATATACGGGGCGATTGCTGGTCGGCACGGACTCACTGGGCCAAGGTGCCCGATTCCGCTGTATCTATAAAGTCTAAAGACCACACAGAGAGCGTTGGAGGTCAGGATTGAGCCCGGGGCTCTGGGACTGTGAGGTAGCAGCACTATAGAGTCAGGGAGATATAGAGTCACACACAATGGAAACAGGCCCTTCGGCCCAACTCATCCATGCAGACCGAGATGCCCCAACCAAGGTGGTCCCACTTGCCCACATTTGGCCCATGTCCCAGCAAACCTTTCCTACCCATGTACCTGTCCAAATATCCTTTAAAACTGTGATTGTACTTGCCTCAACTATCTCCTCTGACAGCTCGTTCCATATACCCCATCACCCTCTGTGTGAAAAAGGTGCCCCTCAGTTTCCTGTTAAATCTTTTCCCCTTCACCTTAAACCTTAAACCCATGTCCTCTGGTTCTTCAATTCCCTACCCTTGGGAAAAGAATGCTCGTTCACTCTAACTATTCTCCTCATGATCTTGTACATCTCTATAATTTCAACCCTCAGCCTCCTGTGCTCCAAGGAATAAGGTTCTCGCCTGCACAATCTCTCCCTGTAGCTTAGGCCCCTGTCCGGGCAGCATTCTCGTAAATCTTGTCAGCATTTTTTCCAGCTTACTGGCATCCTACCAACCGCACGGTGACCAAAACTGAACACAATAATCCATGTGCGGTCTCACCGACGTCTTGTGCAACTATGTTGTGGCTCTCAGACCCACAGGATATGAAAATTCACCAGCCTGTGTTTTCTATGTGTACTTGATCTATCCAAGTGTAATCACTGCTTCTATTGACGTGACCTTTCTGACAACATTAATTTAGATGAAACTAAATAAAAATCCTGTTCTATACCTGTCATCATCAGTTCCCGTGAATGCCAACAACCTGCGTTTATGAAGCAGCTTTTACACGACAAAATCTTTGGGGGAAATTTATTAAAGAAAATGTCGCCACAGATGGAACTATCAGGTCAAAGAGGTCGATTTTGTACAGGGTATTAAAAGAAGAGAAAGAGTGACATTGAATTGTAAAAGGTACAGAAGAGAATCACCAGGGTGTTAACAGGGCTTGCAGGCTTGAGTTACTGGGGAAGCTTGGATAGGCTGGAGCTTATTCATGAATGCAAGAGGCTGAGGGGTAACCTAATTGAGGTGTATAAGATCATGAGGGGCATGGATAAAGTGAACCAGAGACCATAGGCTTAAGGTGAGAGTGAAGAGTTTTAAGAGGGATCATCGGGGTGACCTTTTCACTCAGAGGATAGTTTTCAAAAGATCATATGTTATGGGAGCAGAAATAGGCCACTCGGCCTATTGAGTCTACTCCGCCATTCAATCTTGGCTGATCTATCTTTCCTTCTGAACCCCATTCTCCGGCCATCTGCTCAAAGCCCCAAACACCCGTACGCATCTGGAACAAGCTGCCAGAGGAAGCTATAGAAGCAGATACAATTACAACCTCCTTGCCCGGCCACCTCTGTGGGGCACCTCCTGCAGCTGACCTTGAAGGCGCTGGAGGCAATAACCCGGTCCCGGTCCCTCTCCTTCCGGCATTTTGGAAGTGATGACCACAAGGTACAGGGTACAAGGCCCGTGGTATCGTTGGTCGTACCCTTTGCTGAACCTGTCCCAGACCAGAGAAATCACATAATCAAGTCAAGTCTGTTACCCATTTTCCGGGTCCCCACTTTGTTCTCAGCACTCCCACCCCCCCCCCCCCCCCCCCCCCCCCCCCCCCCCCCCCCTCCTCACCAGGTCCCCACTTCATTATGGCAAAGGAACAATGGAATTCTTACTTGCTGCAGCTTAACTTGCCATTAAATGCAATAACATACAGACAAAATATAACAGTCGATAATATGATGAATTAACAGCAATAATACTAGATATCCACTATGGTGTACTCCATTGTGGATGGCTTGATTGTAATCATGTATAAATTCATAGGTTCATAAGTCACAGAGGGGAAGTAGGCAATTTAGCCCATCAAGTCTACAACGCTATTCAATCACGGCTGATCTATCTTTCCCTCTCAACCCCATTCTCCTGCCTTCTCCCCATAACCATTGATGCCACTTCCTATTCAAGGATCTGTCAATCTCTGCCATAAAAATACCCAATGAATTCTCCTTAAAAAATACTCAATGAATACAATAAATTCACCACCCTCTGCCTAAAGAAAATCTTCCTTATCTCCTTTCTTGAGGTGTGTCCTTTTATTCTGAGGCTGTGCCCTCTGGTCCTATATGGGTAGTCTTTTCGCTGAGTGGATAGCACGCAACAAAAAAGCTTTTCACTGTACCTCGGTACACGTGACAATAATAAACTAAAACTACACGAAACTAGTGCAAAACTGAAGTTTAGTTTATCAGGTTCCAACCCCGCAAGGAAACCCAACAGGGCTCCGCGAAGGTAGAAATATTAAACAACTCCTTTTGGAAAATGAAGACGAACTCTTAGTCTGATTAATATATTCAGTAAAGAAAGGAGGACAAGCTGAGGTAAGATCTTTCATATTATCCTAATTAACACAAGACAATGAAAACCCTAGGGAAAGGATTGTGCAATCATCTGTTCTATTCCCCTCTTTGTTTTATATATCTCAGTTTAGTTGAATTTAGTTGAGTTTAGAGATACAGCGCGGAAACAGGCCCTTCGGTCCAGCGAGTGCAAGCCGACCAGTGATCCCCATACACTAGCACTATCCTACACACTGGGGACAATTTAAATTTTAGCGAAGCCGATTAACCCACAAACCTGTACATCTTTGGAGTGTGGGAGAAAACCGGAGCACCCGGAGAAAACCCACGCAGTCACAGGGAGAAGTATAAACTCCACAAAGACAGCACTCATAGTCAGGATCGTACCCAGGTCTCTGGCGCCGTAAGGGAGCAACTCTACCGCTACGCCACCCCATTTGTACGGATGGATTGTCCAGTTGTATGGTATTATTTGACGGGTCAATAGACAATAGGTGCAGGAGTAGGCCATTTGGCCCTTCGAGCCAGCACCGCCATTCAATGTGATCATGGCTGATCGTCCCAATCAGTACCCCGTTCCTGCCTTCTCCCCATATCCTGTGACTCTGGGATACAAAGCTTTTCACTGTATCTCAGTACACGTGACAATAATAAACCAACATGCCAGATGTTTGTTCTCTGCGCACAAGCATGCCACAAGGTCTGCAATACCTTCCCCTGCCTGTTGCAAGGAAATGCCTGAAATTGATTTTGTTCCTCAAATCCATTACAGAATAGCAAGAAACCAGCTGCCACATCACACAACATCCAACACATCATTGCTGTTTCCTCAACTGCCCCCCGTGGGACTGAGTGCCACATTCTCACCGGCTCTGGATAGAAAACATTCCTCCCGAGTTTTTATTTTGGATTAATTCACGGCCCGCCTTGTATATACAGTCCGGAAGTTGGTTCTCTTCCACAATCAGGGTAATTCATAGGGCGTTCAATTTCCGTTTGCTCCTGCAACAGAGAAGGTGCAGGGAATGAATGGTTCAAAAGAAAGCATTAAGTCTCTCAAGGTGATAATAACCGTGGCAGGTACTCCCTGGTTAGATCCTCTAATAAAACCTCTCCACTCAACCACTGTAAGACAGCCTTTTGTGTCTCTTCTGTGAAAATAACATACGTCACTGGGGTAGCAGAACGCTCTTTGACGAGTAATACAGTTTATCTTTGAAAGGCAAGGCAATATCTTTTCCTCAAAATTAAATAGTTTCATAAAAATTCTATCAAGTATTTGGACATATGTATAATTAACTGTGGGAAACTCAAGGATCTAGCCCTAGGAAAGGCCCAATCAGAGAGTTGTCGAGTCAAGGCCCTGTCCCACGATGCGAGTTTACCCAAGAGCTCTCCCGAGTTTAAAAAAAAAATCAAACTCGTGGTAAGTACGTAGAATGTACTAAGCGGGTAGGTCGGAGCTCGTGGATATCTCGTAGCGGCTCGTAATGCTAACGGCAGGTACTCGGGAAACGCAGAAACTTGTGAAGTTTTTCCAACAGTGTGAAAAATTTCCGAGAGTAAAAAAATACTCGTGATGAGTTTTTTTTTTTAACTCGGGAGAGCTCTTGGGTAAGCTCAGTACGAAAACAGCCCTTAGGCCCAACTCATGTATGCCGACCAAGATGCCCAGTCCAACCTAGTCCCATTTGTAGCATCAAGGATGCTGGTTTATAGCAAAGATAGACAGAGAGTGCTGGAGTAACTCAACAAATCAGGCAGCATCTCTGGAGAAAAAGAATGGGTGATGCTTCAGGCGAGGCCATTCTTCAGACTCAAGAAGGAAGGGTCTTGACCTGAAACGTCACCCTTCCCTTGTCTCCAAAGATGCAGCCTGTCCCGCTGAGATACTTCAGCACTTTGTGTCTATCTCTAGTACCAATTGCCCGCGTTTGGCCCATATTCTTCTGAATTTTACCTATCCATGTATCTCTCCAAATGTCTTTTAAATGTTTTTATTGTACCCACCTCAACTACATCCTATGGCAGCTCTAAAACTGAGCAAGTTGCCTCTCAAGTTTCTATTAAATCTTTCGCTTCCAACTTAATCTATCCCCTCTGGTTCTTGATTTCTCTGCTCTGTGAAATGACTGAGTGCATTCACCATATCTATTCCCCACTCCCCCGACGTATTCACCTCATGTTTTAATCCATTCACCTCATGATTATACCCTTACGCTTTTTTTCCTCACAATTATATCTATAAGATTAACTCCTTGCCCCCCAAGATACATGGACATGCAGGAACGGAGGGTTGTGGATTATGTGCAGGCAGATAAGAGTTGGTCTTGGCATCATGATCAGTATAAACATTGTGGGCCATAGGGCTTGTTCCTGCACTGCACTGTTCTATATTTTTTATTAAACAAATGTAACTCAGCGGGTCAAGCAGCATATTTAGAGAACAAGGATAGGTGACATTTCAGGTTGGGAACCTTGTTCCGGAGAGAGAAGGCGAACATCTTCAAAGTAGGCAAAGCTGTATGGAATGGTGGAGCAGCAGCGGAGGACACCAACAATTACGCTTGGCCAGGCCGACATTGCAGCGACGCCAGGACAATGAGCTTTCATGGTCAGGTTAAGAACTCTGAACTTATTACAATTGGGATTTGACAATGGCGCCAAACCTGGCGTTTCTTGTATACCGTCTTAGGGAGGTGGGCTGTCTGAGAGCAAGGAGGGTCGCCGAGGTGGGGCTACCAGCCGCACCAGGACTGTTGAGCGATCTTTTGTAACTTTGCTGGCGCCAAAACATTGTGACACATGCGTACTGCCATCTGCAGCAGGATTTACTGGGTTGTATGCAAAACAAAGCATTTCACTGTCCCTAGGTACTGTATATGCGACAATAAAGTGTTGTTGAATGTTTGAGTCATTGAAATGAATGATTGTACTATTTCTATACACTTGTACCGTACCTAAGATATGTAAAGTCATGCTTGCACTCAACTATATGCAACAAATAATTTCACTGTACCTCAGTACATATGGCAATAACATAGTAAGATTAAATGAGAACTTACCAGTTTGAAGTTTGATCTTTATTTTATGAGGAGTTACGATGAACGATTACATGAAGAAGCCCCGTCAGTCCGCATGCGCATCAATCTTCGGCGTGAAATCACAGATAATAGTTGTTGAAGTAACATAGTAAGATTAGAGATGACTAGAACTACCAGATGATCTTTATAATACGAGGGTTGGGAGCGGTGGGCACGTAATCGCTCATCGTAACTCCTTATAAAATAAAGATCAAATTTCAAACTGGTAAGTTCTCGTTTAATCGTACTATTTTACTCCGGAGTCACGTGAGTGATTCCGTGAATATTTCAAAGCTCTGTGATTTCATGCCGTGAGATCGAGTCCGCACAGCCACAACTGCCTTAATTGACAGATGAGGGAAACATTCATAATGAATAAATAATAATAATAATAGTAACTCCTCTCATCCGGGAGTAAACTTAACCACTGAAACTAAAATAGAGTTGGCAAATACCCATGGTCTGGCAATAGGTTATTATGAAATGTTCAGAAGTTTGTTCGTTCTACCATCCTGCAGCCGCTAGGATGTGGTCCAGCGGAACGTACATAACCTTTGCTGCTGATGTTGTAGCAGCCCTGGTGGAGTGAGATTTGAAAGAATATCAGTATCTACTCCTGCATGAGCCAAAACCCATTTTGATCAGCTGGAGATGGTCTGAACCAATACCTTCTGATAAAGTTTTTGTAATAAACAAACATTGTTAGTTCAGAGCCTCTAAGGCTCTTGGTGACCTTGACGCATTGTTGTATATGTGTGACCATACATAACCGAAAGGTCCATGGGATATGCTATGAAACTAGTTTGACCTCGTGTCTGCTCTGCTTAACTAAACATTAAAATGTAATATTATTTGCAGATGTAACCATCCTGTCCAGTCACAACATGTAGTGACTGAACCCATTGTGCTGACCAGCACCATGAGGATAACTACGTTATGAGAGCCGAGCCAAAGCTAAGGATGTAGCTGGAGCCCCCTGGTGAAATAGTATTAATACCATGTCAATATCCCATGTGCTTGTCCTGTGAGAACTTGTGTGAAAGATATCCTTCATAAAATCAGTATTAGAGGGTGAAACCCGACAGAGTGGATCCCGTTTGCTGCAGCAAATATGACGGGAAGACACGTTGGCACAGTTAATGGTCCTATAATTTAATTTATTGTCAAAGATCCATTTGAAACAAACTCCAAGACATCAGTTACCTGTACCGTATTAGATGTAACATTAGTATTCAAACAAACGCTTCCCATCTCCTGAAGAGGAAATGTAATGCTTTTCTTTTTTGGTGCTATCCCTGCACTCTGCAGTGAGCACATACATGGATCGGTCTGACAATCTGAGCCGCAGGAGCAGTCTACTCAGAATCTATAAGTAAATAAATTGATTTTATCATGCAGGGGCTGGTTTCCCGAGACACAGGCTGAACCAGCAAAGTTTTATGTTTAGAATAACCATAAACGGTTGTATTATTATTCCCGACAAAAGCGGGAAGCATGGTTGCATAGGCCAGTCAGACAGAACGACACCCAAAGCGGGATCTTGCTGACTTTATTGCAAGACCCGACTGATGAGGCAAAATGGAGGGAGACAAACTTCAAGTTCAAGTTCAAGTGAGTTTATTGTCATGTGTCCCTGATAGGACAGTGAAATTCTTGCTTTGCATCAGCACACAGAACATAGAAAGCATTTACTACAAAACAGATCAGTGTGTCCAAATACCATATATAAATATACACACACATGAATAAATAAACTAATAAAGTGCAAATAACAGATAATGGGTTATTAGTTATCAGAGTTTTGTCCGAGCCAGGTTTAATAGACTGATGGCTGTGGGGAAGTAGATATTCCTGAACCTGGTCGTTTATTCTCCTTGTAGCGAGAATGTATCTTTCGCCCCTGTTATGCCACATATTTTGCAACCGGTAAATGAACCTGGAAACAAACTTATCAATATTCGGTGTTCCATTGTGATGATACTCCAACTCAAAATGAGATTAGGTAAATTATTACAGGATATTCTGACTTGATTGCACCCATGTGACTAACATATGCCACCACCATAGTGCATCAAATCAACGTTGAGCATGCAGATTATGCATATTTGCACAAAAACCCTTTAACCTATAGAATGCACTTAGTGTCTATAGGTAGTTGATACCAATAACTGAATAATTGTTAACTCATGCAAACCTCCTCCGCCTCTGAACTAGAGATGGAATTCATAGTTTTCCACCTTAGAGCCCCATCAGTTTATAATATAACTGAAATTTTACTAACCAGATTACTGGGGCAATGCTGAATACTGTTAGTCCACCATTCTGACTTTGGTAGCTTCAGCTGGTAATAGCATAAGGTCTGTCACAAAGACCTACATGACACTTGTGAGATTACTACTTTGCACGATGTAAGCTCCCCCATTTGCACAGCTGGAACACAACTACTATATTGCCAATTACTCTTGATGAATAGAAGGCTGCTTATCACAACACGATTGTTACAGGCTCCTATTAATTCCAATCTCTTACCCCAGGGCAGAGTCACAGGCTAATTAATAGTTAAAGGGAAATCCCAATGGTCAACATGTCTAGTTGGTATCACTTAATTTGTCTTAAATATAGTTTGAGGATGAATCAGTTGATTTTACCAACATACAGCGTTATAATATCCCCCAGACAAGACATAACAATGTTTTTTGAGCTTTGACCAGTTCAAGCATTGGTTTTTAGTAATTTGGTAAATAACGTAGGAACTGAGGTTAACCCATTTTGCAATGTTTTTTATCATTGCCCTATCCAGATAAATTCAAATGTCTCCGGTGATCCCTGTAAATGGGAACATCCTATGGCAATCAGATGAGAAGTTTCTATTTGGAAAATGTTACACCGCACATGCGAGTTAAACGACATTCTGCATCTTTCACAATGATCAGGCCACGCCATTCCATACCTGCTCTAGCAACAACTCTGGCGCGATTTCCGAGCCTGTCTGGAAAACCAAATCCTGGCCATAATACTGAGCATGCCTCGAAAGACAACTCTGGCCATAAATCTGAGCCTGCCTCGAAAGACAATTCTGGCCGCAATTCTGTGCTTGGAAACCTAGTATTGTGCAGTCTTACATGGTCAGATGCCACAACCATTTGTGTGTTGTAAGGCCACTAGGGCCCCTTCCATCCTTACCAAGAGAATTCTGCTTTCATATAACACATAAACTAAACACATGGTATCATTATCATTTATACAAAAAACATGCAAATATTACCAACTTGTAGATGGTCCCATATTTTTCCTGAGACCGACTTGGGCCTTGGCTTGAAGAACTCTGCCCAGCTTTCATGCTGCCACCAACTTCAGTGAACTGCTTACTGCCAAAGGAGGCGTGGGGTGTGTTGTCGCCGCAACGATCCAGCTTCGCTCGTCGTTGGTACCTTGATTGGTCTGACAGCTTTTGCTTCCTCATCCAGGTTTTACCTGTTAAATAGGTCTCACCTGAAGAGAAGATTCGGGGGCTAGTCTTTAATGTCACCCCTGATAGCGTTGTTAATTCCCGGCACTTATAGCGTGAGGGGAACTCTGGCCCCTTCCGGGTATCCTGCCACCTTCGTTTGCAAGGACTCTCTTGAATCCATATGCAAGTGCTCCAGTACGTTCCACGGACATATTTTAGAATTTGAAGTCAGTTACCCACTGACCACTCGCACTCCCCTCCACAGAGAGGGAGATTCATAGGCAGCCCTGAACAGGGGCTGCCGCAGGCCCCTGCCTCGTGGTATGCTCATCAGCTATACCTCCGATCTCGGAGTGAGAACAAAACTGACTCCGTGTGCTCACCTCCTCCAAAAGGGAGACATCATGCAGCCCTTCTACAAGTGCTGCTGCCACGGGCCCCCAAGGAGACCCGGGCTGATAGCTCCCTCCTTTGGAGCTTATCATTGTGGAGCCACCTCTGCATCATGTGGGCCTAACGTCCAAAGACGCTACCCATTGAAGGAGGGGAACCCTCCTAGCCTGACTCCCCCGTGTCCATAGGCCTGCCCGACTTGTTGTAGGATTTACCTTTTTTCCCATGGGCACACCATCAGTCTGGGACCCGCTGACCGCACTGTCAGCGACTCTTCATAATTTTCCACCTTTGGTGGCGACACTGCGACTGGATTTATCTCCTCCACGGGAAACACAGCGGTCTGGAGGCTGCTGACACACTGTCAGCGAATCTGGGGGCGATGCCGCTGCTGGATTCACCCCCTGCGCGGGCCACCCCCATGGCCAGAGTGAGGTCCACTGCAAATTGGAGGAGCAGCACCTCATATTTCGCTTGGGCAGTTTACACCGCAGCGGTATGAATATTGACTTCTCCAATTTCAGGTAGTCCTTGCATTCTCCCTCCTTCCCCTCCCCTTCCCAGCTCTCCCACAGCCTACTGTCTCCGCCTCTTCCTTTCTATTTCCCGCCCCCCCCCCCCACCCTTACATCAGTCTGAAGAATGGTCCCAACGCGAAACATCACCTATTCCTTCGCTCCATAGATGCTGCCTCACCCGCTGAGTTTCTCCAGCATTTTTGTCTACCAGCGCTTTGTACCTTTGTTTGTAAACCAGCATCTATAGTTCCTTGTTTCTGCACTCTGTTGTTCTGTTCTATGTTCCTGGTACTGATCCCTGGCAGATCGAGCCAACTCTATTGCTACAATGACATTGCACAAGAGAAATCTAATGTTGTTCCTTACAGGGCAAACGCATTTCACCATCTGGGCAGGGGACAGGCCGTGGGAGTACTTTATTTTTAACCTCAGCTCTGCGAGCCAGACTTTTTTCTGTCTGGTTCTCAGTGATCAAAGGGGACAATGCTGAGCGCAGATGTTCTGTTGCTAACCAGTTAGGAGTCACTCAAGCTTCAAATAATCTACAGTATAATTTAGCTTCGTCCACAGATCTATTGGGTTTAACTCTTTGAGATCTCCACACAGTTTTACTTTTTTAGAGATACTCGGATTACGTGCAGGTCATAAGTGATGGCCTCAGCAACGTGTTTGGCACAGAGATTGTGGGATGAAGTTTTGTTTAGTTTAATTTAGTTTAGTGATACGGTATGCGTGGAAACTGACCCTTCGGCCCACTGAGGCCACGCTGACCAGCGATCACCCTGTGCACTAACACTATCCTGCACACAAGCGACAATTTCTCAACTTAACAACGCCAATTAACCGACAAACCAGCACGTTTTTGGAGTGTGGGAGGAAGCCGGAGCTCCTAGAGAAAACCCACGCGGTCACAGAGAGAATGTCCAAACTGGGTATAAATGGCACCCGTAGTCAGGGTTGCTCCCGGGTCCTTGGCACTGAAAGGCAGTAACTCTACTGCTGCGCCACTGTGCTGCCCTTGTTGGGGGAAAAGGGACAGCATGGACATGATAAGCTGAAGGGCTGTTTCTGTCCTGTATGACTCTATGATTCCATGGAATATGTTCTTCTCCACACTTAGTCACTGGATTGCCAATCATTGTTTTTTAACAAATCAGGACCCAGAAATCCCCTACCCCCCCCCCCCCCCCCCCCACCACCCTCTTCCCCCCACCCCCCACACCCACATCCCAGTGATCAATGGGTTTCGGCCAGAAATGTTGCCTATCTCCCTCGCTCCATAGATGCTGCTGCACCCGCTGGGTTTCTCCAGCATTTTGTGCACCCCCAGTGATCAATAAGCTTCCCCTCTTTGCGTCCTCCCTTCCTCCAGCTCCGTATAAGCTTTCCATTGCAGCTGTAATCTTTCCAAAGTGACTTCATGCTTTCCTGGATCATTGGAAATTTAAAATAAATAAAGTGTCCCGTCACAATGAATAAATATGAGAAAAAACTATCCCAGATTGAGTTCAGAAGCGAGTTTGAAATTCCTGCTTTGAAATTGTGCACAGGCAGTGCATCATTGCTGGCCTTAGTTTGCAGGGGTCAGTGCTGAGAGATCTGTTGTTTGTGATATATATAAACAACTTGGACAAAAATGTACGTGGGTTGAAGGATAAGCTGGCGAACGAGAACAAAATTGGTTGGCGCTGCAGACAGTGAGGAAAACTGTCAACGAACACAGCAGAATATCAAACAGTTACTGATTAGTTTAGTTTAGTGTAGCGAGGTACAGTGAAAAGGTTTGGTTGTGAGCTAACTAGTCAGCGGAAGGACAATACATGATTATATCCGAGCCATTTACAGTGTATAGACACATGATAGGGAATGGCATTTAGTGCAAGGTAAAGCTTGTAAAGTCCGATCAAAGATAAGAAGATCATAGTTAAAGTAAGTAAATTTGCTGTAGGAGTAGAGATTTAAGTGTGTGGAGCGATTGGATCTGCTCCTGTGACCAGCACATAAATTGTCGCATGGGTTGGGCGCCAATACAGGAAGTGGCAAATGGCGTTTAATCTGAGCAAGTGAGAGATGTTTCACTGCGGTCAGGTGAAATGTAATAGGGAAGTTTGTATGCAACAGTGTTGATATACAGAACGGTCTTAGGGTCCAAGCCTACAGCTCGTTGACTTGGACGGGGCACACTTCCTTGGAGCACGTGAGGCTGAGATCATATAGAGGTGTATAAAATCATGAAGGGAATAGATAGGATGAATGCACAGTCTTTTACCCAGAGAAGGGAAACCAGGAACTAAAGGACATAGATTTAAGGTGAGAGGGGAATTTTATTTACACAGAGGGTGGTTGTTGTATGTAATGAGGAGGTAGGCACAGTGGTGCAACGGTAGAGTTGCTGCCTTAGAGCGCCAGAGACCCGGTTTAATCCTGACTATGGGTCTGTATGGAGTTTGCACGTTTTCCCTGTGACCATGTGGGTTTTCTCCAGATGCTCAGGTTTTCTCCCACATTCCAAAGATGTGCAGGTTTGTTGGTTAATTGATTTCTGTACTTTGTTCCTAGTGTGTAGGATAGAACTAGTGTGTGGGTGATCACTGGTCCGCACGGACTTGGTGGACCAGGGGCCTGTTTCCACGCTGTATCTCTAACCTTTTGCAATCGTATTTTGTGGGTTCACATGCTTGATCAATGGTGTTTTATCATTAATGTTTTACTATTATTAATGTTTAGTGTTTTCTGAGTCATTCGTAACTGTCACTGCATGTCATGTTGTTACTTGTGGGCGGAGCACCAAGGCAAATTCCTTGTATGTGAATACTTGGCCAATAAACTTACTTACTTACTTACTAAAAAATAAACTAAAAGAGGGAGAGGGGAGAAGAGGGAGTGGCCCGGATCAGACTTGTCCTTGATTAGGCAGGTGACCTTGCCGAGGCAGTGTGAACTGTAGATGGAGTCAATGGAAGAGACGTTGGTTTGTGTAATGGTCTGGGCGACATTCACCATTCTCTGCAATTTCTTGTGGTCTTAGATGCAGCTGTTCCCAACCCAGGCTACAATGCAATCTGATAAAATGCTTTTGCTGTTCGTGTCTGTGTGTCTGTGTCTGTGTTTACATCTCAGCGAGTCTGTTTGTGGAGTTAAAGTCCATCATTATTTGAAAATAAATTTTGATTTAAAGAAAAAATGAAGTGGCCACGAAGCTCTCTGACTGACATAAAACATAATGGATTTAATGATGCCTGTTTGAAGAGGAATCCTGTTCCTCTTTATTCCATCTTGTCTCTGAGCATCTACATCACACATCACACTTCATGTTTGTTAGAAATTTCACCTCAAGGTATACATATGTCTACAAAATTAGGAGGAGTATAGTTATTACATCTACCTTGCATGTTGCCTCATAATGCAGAGAGAGGCAATGGTTGGTCTATGATAGGTGAGGTCCAGGGGAGACTAAGAGGGTTGCTAGGGTTGTGGACTGGGAGGGGATGGCAATTTTAGCTATGGCGGAGGGAACAAAGATTACAGAGAGTGGTGAACACTTCCCAGTCCATCAGGGGTACTGACCTCCCCACCATCAGAGGGGGATCTACGGGAGACGCTGCCTCAAAAAGGCAGCCAGCATCATCAGAGACCCACACCACCCTGATGACCTCATCTCGTTACTACCTTTGGCAAGGTATGGGAGCCTGAAGACCGTGACCTCCAGGTTCAAGAACAGCTTCTTCCCAGCACCCATCAGGCTCTTGAGCACTACACAACACAAACCTCAGTAACAGTGAACTTCTATGGACTGTGTCTTTGATTGGTCTATGGACTTTGGTTTTGCACCATAGTATGAAGATTGACACAAAATGCTGGAGTAACTCAGCGGGACAGACAGCATCTCTGGAGACACCATCTCTGGAATGGGTGACGTTTCAGGTCGAGACCCTTCTTCAGACTCGGTATTATTTACTATTATATATTTAACTGTGTGCTATTACATAAGTGGGTCTGTAAAACTGCAGCAAATAAGCATTTAATTCTTCTGTTGCAAACACATATGTTCATTAGTGCAAACGTTCAAAAGTCACAGGAGCAGAATTAGGCCATTCGGTCCATCAAGTCTACACTGCCATTCAGTCATGGCTGATCTATCTTTCCCTCTCAACCTCATTCTCCTGCCTTCTCCCCATGAACCCTGACACCCGTAGTAATCAGGAATCTGCCACTCTACACCTTAGAAATACCCAATAACGTCCTCCACAGCCGTCTGTGGCAATGAATTCCACAGATTCACCACCCTCTGCCTAAAGACATTCCTCCTCATCTCCTTTCTAAAGGTATGTCCTTTTATTCTGAGGCTGTGCCCTCTGGTCCCAGACTCTCTCACTAGTGGAAACATCCTCTCCACATCCCCTCTGTTCAGCCCTTGCACTATTCGACAATGAAACCCTCTTGACTTTTAAGGTATGGATTGGAGGAGGGATTTGAAACCCAAAGAAGAGAAAAAATAATAACCGCGGGAACTGTGCAGAGCAAAACCAGAATGGACGATTCTCTGGAACTGCTGAAATCCAAGTTAAAAGTTAACTCATGTTTACTGGCCCCACAGTGTTTAGGTAAATATTTTTAAGCAATGTAATTTTTACAGTGGTAGAGGAATTCTCTTTTCCCATGCAACTGAGGACTCTGAGATCAGCCCGTTTCCCAAGGAAGTTATTATCCCTCGAGTCTTAATCAGTGAAACATACACTTCCATTTAATGATATAATGTGAAACACTCTCTCATTGGTCCTTGCATTCTGACAGCCCTGTTAGTGCTCGAAGTGTCCCATGAGTTATATTCGGATAGATGGAGATTGAGGCAAGAAAGAACTTCACATATTCCCAAAGCCAGTGAGCTAGCTTTGTGTGTGCCATTGTGATGCAGCACTAATCTGTACAAAGTAAGAGCCAACAAAAGAAAGGTGACACGAATTGCATTTTATTCAGTGATAGTGCTTGAGGGGTAAACATTGGGCAAAGACACTTGGGATATCGTTTCCTAAAGTGATACCAGATCTCTCTTGTATCCACCTGAGACGGCAAAAGGAATCGAACTTCACTGCCACGACTACATAAAGTGAATGATTCTTCCCATGGTGGAGGATTCTAAAACCAGAAGGTGTGGGCCTTAAGGTGAGAGGAGGGAGATTGAAGAGGGACGTCAGGGGCAACCTTTTCATTCCGAGGGTGGTCTGTATCTAGAACAAGGTGCCAGAGGAAGCCGTAGAAATCGATACAATTGTGATTGTTAAAAGACATTTGTATGGATTAATGTATGGATAGAAAGGGTACACAAAAGGCTGGAGAAACTCAGCGGGTGCAGCGGCATCTAAGGAGCGAAGGAGATAGGCAACGTTTCGGGCCGAAACCCTTCTTCAGATCCTTCTATGGATAGAAAGGGTTTGGAGAGATATGGGCCAAATGCAGATATGGACGAAGAGCCCAGTATGGTTGGCATGGTCATGATGGGTTGAAGGGCCTGTTTCCATGCTGTACAGCAGTCGAGACCAAAGTGGGAACCAAACTGCAAAGTTATACCTTGCACTAAATACTGTACCCTTTATCTTTTATCTGTACATGTGGATGACTCGATTGTATCCATGTGTCGTCTTTTCTTTACATGTAAAACACACAAATCAAAGCTTTTCAGTGTACCTTGGTACACGTGTGAACAATAAACTACTAAACTAAACTAAATCTTCTCCACACTCTCTCCAGTTTAAGGGCATCTTTCCAAAAGCAGGGTGACCATAGCTAAACACAATACTCCAAGTGCGGCCTCACCAACGTCTCGTATAGTGTCATGAACTTATCTGTTTAGGGGGGGGGGGGGGGGGATACAAAGCAATTAGCTCTTGTTCCAAAATCAACTTGGACAATTTTGCAACAAAAAAAAGATGTTAAACACTAATTAACTACGTCAGGCGGCAAGGAAAGTGTTTGGTACTTGGTAAGCAACGAGATCATTGCCTCGAACCCATTACACTTGTCACACACAGCAATAAAATATCAGCCAGCTCCCCTGAGCCTGGGACAGTTCCGTTCCTGTGCCAGCAGCCCGTGCCTAATTAGCGAACAAATCCACTGTACAAACTGCACGCAGGTGGGGATGGGAGGTGGCAGTACGCTCAGCAATAAGCTCAATTTAATTTCTGCTGGATAAAAAAACCCAAAGTAATTATAAAGTTCATACAAGCATTATCTTAATCTACAGAACATGACCTTTAATTTAAGAGTGAATTTAGAGCACTTGCTTCATATTTTACCTTTGGGAATATTTTAAGTAAAGATTAATTTTTGGTGCGTTGCCCACAGAAGCTGTTCCAATTAAAGCCAAGGGTACACAAAAGGCTGGAGAAACTCAGCGGGTGCAGCAGCATCTAAGGAGCGAAGGAGATAGGCGACGTTTCGGGTCGAGACCCTTCTTCAGACTGGTCAGGGATCAGGGAAACGAGAGATATAGACGGTGATGTGGAGAGATAAAGAACAATGAATGAAAGATATGCAAAAAAGTATCGATGATAAAGGGAACAAGCCATTGTAAGCTGTTTGTGGTGTGAAAATGAGAAGCTAGTGCGACTAGGGTGGGGGAGAGAGATAGAGAGAGAGAGAGGGAATGCCAGGGCCCGAGGGCTGAGGGAGAGGTGGGAAGGGGAGGAGATAGCAAGGGTTAACATAATTGAGAAAATTCAATGTTCAAGCCCAGAGGATGCAGACTCCCCAAGCGGAATATGAGGTGCTGTTCCTCCAACTTGCGGTGTTGCTCACTCTGGCCATGGAGGAGGCCCAGGACCGAGAGGTCGGATACAGAATGGGAGGGGGAGTTGAAGTGCTGAGCCACTGGGAGGTCGGGTTGGTTATCGCGGACTGAGCGGAGGTGTTCGGCGAAACGATCGCCAAGCCTCCGCTTGGTCTCACCGATATAGATCATCTGGCATCTGGAGCAGCGGATGCAGTAGATAAGGTTGGAGGAGGTGCAGGTGAACCTGGAAGGACTGCTTGGGTCCCTGAAAGGAGTGGAGGGGGGAGGTGAAGGGACAAGTGTAGCATTTCTTGAGGTTGCAAGGGAAAGTGCCCGGGGAAGGGGTGGAGTGGGAGGGAAGGGAAGAATTGACAAGGGAGTTGCGGAGGGAGCGGTCTTTGCGGAAGGCAGACAGGGGGGAGATGGGAAGATGTGGCGAGTGGAGGGGTCACGTTGGAGGTGGCGAAACAAAACTGGCGGAGGACTATGTGTTGTATTTGCCGACTGGTGGGGTGAAAGGTGAGGACCAGGGGGACTCTGCCCTTGTTGCGAGTGGGGGAATGGGGAGAGAGGGCAGTGTTGTGGGGTATGGTGGAGACCCTGGTGCAAGCCTCATCTATAGTGGGGGAGGGGAATCCCCGTTCTCTGAAGAATGAGGCCATTTGTGATGACCTGGTGTGGAACACCTTATCCTGGGAGCAGATGCGGCGTAGACAGAGGAATTGGGAATAGGGGATGGAGTCCTTACAGGAAGCAGGGTGGGAGGAAGAGTAGTCCAGGTAGCTGTGGGAGTCAGTTGGTTTGTAGTGGATGTCGGTCAGGAGTGTATCACCTGCAATAGAGATGGTGAGGTCAAGGAATGGTAGGGAAATGTCGGAAATGGTCCAAGTGTATTTGAGTGCCGGATGGAAGTTGGTGGTGAAATGGATGAAGTCAGTCAGTTGTGTGTGGGTGCAGGAGATGACACCAAAGCAGCCGTCGATGTAACGGAGGCAGAGGTCAGGGATGGGGTCCTGGTACGCCGAGAACAAGGATTGTTCGACGTACCCAACAAAGAGGCAAGCGTAGCTGGGGCCCATGCGTGTGCCCATAGCTACGCCTTGTGTTTGGAGGAAATGGGAGGAGTCAAAAGAGAAGTTATTGAGGGTAAGGACCAACTCCGCTAAGCGGAGGAGGGTATCAGTGGACGGGTATGGGTTGCTCCTCTGGTCGAGGAAGAACCGGAGGGCTTTGAGACCGTCCTGGTGGGGGATGGAGGTGTAGAGTGACTGGACGTCCATGGTAAAGATGAGAGGATGGGGGCCTGGAGAATGGAATGCGCGGAGCCGACGGAGAGTGTCTGAGGTGTCTTGAACATAGGTGGGGAGGGATTTAACAAAGGGGGATAGGATGGCGTCAAGGTATGTGGAAATTGCATTTGGTGGGGCACGAACAGGCAGAGACAATGGGTCTGCCAGGGCAGTCGGGTTTGTGGATTTTGGGGAGAAGGTAAAATCGGGTCGTGCGGGGCAATTAAACCCGTTATGTGTTGATCATTGGCTGTAAAGCTTTGCCACAAACAGGGCACTGAGGACGGTTCCAATATTAAGCGCACAGGTGACCATGGCCATTGTTTCTCTTGTGGAACAAGCTCTATGTTTATTGCTGCCCTCCCGAATCGTGAATGAAAAGCAAGGTATTCTGAAACGATTCAGAATCACGTATGTTTTACAACATACAAGAAATTTCACTGGCCAGGTCAGTCATACAATTAAAAGCAACAGATCACTCAAAACACATTTTAACATGAACATCCACAACAGCGACTCCTGCACATTCCTCACTGTGATGGAAGGCGAAATAAAGTTCAAGTCCTTTCCCTTAGTTCTTCCTCGGTCATGGGCCTCGAGCCCCCGTTGACGGGACGGTCTTGACTCCCTCCGCGTCGAGGCGATCCGCTCCCGCATCGAGGGAATGTCAGCTCCCCCGCGCCGGGCGATCGAACCTCGCGTCGGGACTGGACGAACCTTCTGCGGCGTTGGAGCTCCCGACTAGACTCACCCGAGACTTTGATGTTGATTCTGCGCTGGGCGCAGTGGGAGCGATCCCAGGCAAGGGATCAGCTCCGATGGTAAGTCCGCGCCCCGCAGTGGGGCTCACGACAGTCCGAGGAGGCTTCCAGCTCCATCGATCGAAGGCCGCAGAGCCCGGAGAATGTGGTCGGAAAAATGATCTAATCTCCGGGAAGGTAGGAACCTGAAAAATAGTTTCCCTCAATCCCTTCCCCCCACACAAAACAAACCAAGCAACATTAAAACACACTTTCAACAAACGTTAAAAAAAAAAGATGAAAAAGCGAACAGACTGCCGGCAGGGCGGCCATCTCTGCAGGCGCCCCTGGTGGTACAAAACACGCAATGCTGGAGGAGCTCAGTGGGCCAGGCAGTGGAGGGTACGGACAGTCAATGGTTTGTGTTAGGAACCTTCTTCAAACGCAAAGATTGACCTGAAACATCGTCTGTCCATTTCCTCCAGCGATGCTGCCTGACCGACCAGGTTCAATGGTTCAATGATTCAATGTTGCTCTTATTGTCACATGTTTGAAGTGCAAATACACAGTGAAATTATTTTCTTGCAAACAGTCCAGTAGAGCATTGCTAGGCCATCCCCGATTAGCAACTTGAACAGAAATAGTCACTCGTCCACACATAAGAGGCGCCATGTTTTAAAGTCCAGTCGCGCTCTAGTTGTTATGAGCGGTGCCAGTTCCAGGTAAGCTCCAGGCTGTTTTTTTTTTTTAATTTCAAAATATACTTTATTCAAATGATAAATATATACAATACATGAACCTTGCGGAAAATCCATCCGACATTTTCGGAGCCTGTACAAATTGATGAATACAGTTTAGACATTTCTTTTCCCCAAATTTCCACAAATCAGTCCCCCACTCGTGCCACAATGGCGTGGGATACCTTCCCTTATATTGAGGGGCGTCTCCACCATACCGTGCCCCCCATGTCCAGCAGCGGAAGGGCCTTAGACTGTGGCCCTCCCCACCGAGCCTTGGCGTTGACTGCACCGAGCTTCAGTGCGTCCCTCAGCACGTACTCCTGCAGTCTGCAGCGGGCCAGTCGGCAACATTCCCTGACGGACATCTCGCTCTGCTGGGTGGTGAACAATGCTCGGGCAGACCAAAGGGCGTCTTTTACCGAGTTGATGACCCTCCAGCAGCACTCGATGTCAGCCTCTGAACGTGTCCCTGGGAACAGTCCGTAAATCACAGAGTCCTCTGTGACGGAGCTGTTTGGGATAAAGCGTACCAGGGACCCTTGCATTTTTCTCCAGACTCTTTTAGCAAAACCACACTCTGTAAAGAGGTGGGCAACCGTCTCCTCTCTATAGCAGCCGTCCCGAGGGCAGCGTGCGCTGGCAGTGAGGTTCCGACGGTGCAGGAAGGATCTGACTGGGAGGGCTCCCCTCACCTTCAGCCAAGCCAGGTCTTGGTGCTTGTTGGTGAGTTCTGGCGATGAGGCATTTTGCCAGACAAGCTGGGCAGTCTGCTCAGGGAACCACGCCACCGGGTCCATAGAGTCCTTTCCCTGCAGTGCCTGCAGGACATTCTGTGCTGACCACTGCCCGATGGACATGTGGTCAAAGGTGTTGGCCCGGCAGAACCCTTCCACCGACGACAGATGGGGCGGCAATGTCCAGCTGACTGGCACATTGCGTGGCACCTGTGCCAGGCCCATCCTTCTCAACACCGGGGACAGGTAGAACCTCAGCAGGTAGTGACACTTGGTGCCCACGTGCCTTGGCTCTACACTCCGCCTGATGCAGCCACACACGAAGGTGGCCATCAGAATGAGGGCGACGTTGGGCACGCTTTTACCCCCGTTGTCTGCTGACTTGTACATTGTGGCCCGTCACACGCGGTCCATCCTCAACCCGAGTCATCGACCATTTCCGTGTCCCCTCATTCCCACCGCTTCGGTGAATTGCCTCAGCTTTTCTGGGCTCAGGAATCCAGCGGTGAGGTGGGTTTCAGGTGGCGTAACCAAAGGTGTTGTTGGGGGGGGCCTTCTCCTTCCACCCCCTTTTGGGCACGCCGCTTCCTCTGTCTCCTGTAGCTGGGGCCCAACGGCCTCTGCACTGCTCAAGCGGTCGAGGGGCTCCAGCCCCAGGACATCGGGAGTAGATGTCCTTGGCCTCAAATTTGCAGGCCTCTAGCAAGACCTTCTTCTCGAACAGGTCTCGCTGATCTCCAGGCTGTAGTGGGCCTCCAGCCATCGCCTTCTTTAGAAGTGTGGATCGACCAGCGAAACGACGTCCCTATCCTCGCCCGTCCACCTTTGTTCCACAGGGGCGCCTCCCGCAGAGTTCAGAAGGACGCTAACCTGGGTCTAGCAATGTTAGCACAGATTTTACATCTTTAGACTTTAGACTTTAGAGATACAGCACGGAAACAGGCCCTTTACCCCACCGAGTTGACATCAACCAGCGATCACCATGTACACTAACACTATCCTACACACTAGGGGCAATTTACAATTTTACCAAAGCCAATTAACCTACAAACCTGTACATCTTTGAATTGTGGGAGGAAGCCAGAGCACCCAGGGAAAACCCACATGGTCACAAGTAGAACGTACAAACTGCATTCAAACAGCACCCATAGTCAGGTTCGAACTCGGGTCTCTTTTTTTAAATTTCAAAATATACTTAATTTAAGAAATAAATATATACATGATCCTTACAAAACTCCATCCGACATTCTCGGAGGCTATACATACATTCTTCTTCTTCTGTCGTGTGGCATGCACAGCCTAAAGTTGTTGGACAACTTGTTCTATTTGACTATACATACATTCAATACGGCTTACACAAATTACACAAATTTATCCCCCACCCTTGCCACATGTGGCCCATTGGCGTGGAATCCCTTCCCTTATTTTGAGGGGCGTCTCCACCACACCCTGGAGCCCATGTCCAGCAGCGGAAGGACCCTAGACTGTGGTCCTCACCCACCGAGCCTTGGCGTTGGCAGCACCGAGCTTCAGCGCGTCCCTCAGCACGTACTCCTGCAGTCTGCAGCGGGCCAGTCGGCAACATTCCCCAACGGACATCTCGCTCCGCTGGCACTGTAGGCACGCCACTGTAGATCTCTAACTGCCTTGTACTAACGAGTCAGTCGTCAAACTTATCTTCGGCCTAGACTCACACGCAGGCCATAGAGACTGAGGACCATGTTTCCTCCTCTGTAGGAATTAGTGACCAGGATAGATTTTTTTAATGATATGCCGGTTTCATGGACTATGAAACTGCCTTGTTACTGCCTTGATTTAAAACTCCAGATTTAATTAATTACTCGAGTTTAAATTTCCCTAGGCGCCATTGAAAATCAAAATAAAACCAGTGGATGCTGGAAACAGTCTGCAGGTCCGCTTGCACCAAAGCTTCTGCTTTTTGTCTCAGATACTAAGGTGGAATTTGAACACACCTTCTCCAGATGAATGTTCCAGAACACCAAATGTAACAACAGTATGTTATGACTCTGCCATGGGCAAGTCCGGAAACGAGTAATTTTAACTGGTGTTATAAATGAAGGAATTTACTGGAGACGCCTGTTCTGATGTTAAGTCATCGAGTCACAGAGTTGCATAGAATGGAAACAGGCCCTTCAGCTCACCTTATCCCTGCACAGTAAGTTTATATATAGGGCTAGTCTCATTTGCCTATAACCTTCTAAACCCTTTCTGTCCATATATCTGTCCAAATGTATTGAAAAATCATAACTGTAATTTCAGATATGGACTATCCTCTGAAAAAAAGTTGTCCCTGAGTTTCCTTTAGACTTTAGACATGAGTGATACAGCGTGGAAACAGGCCCAATGAACAGCGATCACCTCATACTCTAGCACGACACACTAGGGACAATTTACAAAAGCTAATTAATCTACAAACCTGTAAATCTTTGGAGTGTGGGAGGAAACCAGAGCACCCGGAGAAAACCCACCCGGTCACAGAAAGAACGTACAAACTCTGTAGTCTGGATCGATCACGACTCTCTGGTGCTGAAAGGCAGCAACTGTGCCGCTGCACCGTGCTAAATCCCTATTAAATCTCTCCCTCGCTCATCGTAAGGCTGTTCCTGCTAGCTTTTGAACCCTCTAGCCTGAGAAAAAGTCTGTGAACATTTGGACGGCAGACCACCAATTACGGGAAAATTGGGGGCGGATCTGTTCACCCTCGGAGCTGATCTTAGAGAATCACCGAGTGCCTGGAATGGGACTCGAACGCAGAATTGTTGAGCCACGCAGCAAGTGTGTGAGCTGCTAACATTAGCGGGGCAGCAGAGCGTAGGAGATGCAGCAGAACAGCGGGAAGATGCTGCAATTGATTAAGAGGGAGATCTCTGCTGATTAAGATGGAACTGCAAGATAGAAACTGTACCAGTTCAGTTCACCGTGCCCTAGAGCTGTGGAATTTAGGCAGGGTCCAAACCGCAGAATAGAATTCAGATTAAAGTGCATACGTTAGTGCTGTAGGCAGTTGATGGGTTTCACCTTTGAGGAATACAGCTCCAGATGATTCAGCCCTGCATTAGAGACCATGCACCTTCATGCTGCTTTCTGTGTTTTCATTGAAACACCAATATGCATTGCGCTGGGTCATAGGACATCAGTGCCGAACATGATGACCAGGGGTTTCAAAAACAAGAAGGCACACGTTTAAGGTGAGAACATTGAACAGAAAAGAGTACAGCAAAGGAACAGGCCCTTTGGCCCACAATGTCTGCCCCTCTTCTCTGCCTACATGTGATCCATATCTCTCCATTCCTTGCAAGTCAATGTGCCAACCTAAAAGCTCCTTAAACACCACTATTGTTTCTGCCTTCACCACCACCCCGGGCAACGTGTTCCAGGCACCCACCACTCACTGTGTAAAAATACGTACCCCGCACACCTCCTTTAAACTTTTCCCCTCTCACCTTGTTCCCGATGTTGGGAAGGTCCAGAACAAGGGGTCACAGTCTAAGGATAAGGGGCAATTCCTTTAGGACCGAGATGAGGAAAACATTTTTCACAGAGAGAGTGGTGAGTCTCTGGAATTCTCTGCCACAGAAGGTAGTTGAGGTCAGTTCATTGGCTATATTTAAGGGGGAGTTTGTTGTGGCCCTTGTGGCTAAAGGGATCAGGGGGTATGGAGAGAAGGCAGGTACAGGCTACTGAGTTGGATGATCAGCCATGATCATATTGAATGGCGGTGCAGGCTCGAAGGGCCGAATGGCCTACTCCTGCACCTATTTTCTATGTTTCTATGTTTCTAAGCACCACACTGGTGCAATGTTTAAGAAGCAAAGGTGAGTGGTGAAGGAGTGTATTGATTTGATGGTAGAATGAATGCAGGGAAAGTTGTGAACAATCATGTTTACTCTATGTATCATGAATAAAATATATTTTGGAAATAAAAAAAACTTAAACCTAACGAGTTCTTACACTCAAGAGTTAAAAAAAAGTGAGCTGATACCGTTGAAGCATACGGAAAAGTTACGAGAAAACAAACAAATTTCTGGAATAACTCAGCGGGTCAAGCAACGTCTGTGGAGAACGTGGATTGGTGATGTTGCACAGAGTGCTGGAGTAACTCAGCGGGTCAGGCAGCATATCCGGAGAACATGGATAGGTAGCGTCTTGACTCAAACAGATTGTGGTAGGGAGGGGATAAAGCTGGACGTGAGGAGAGCAGGGCCTATCCTGGAGAGTGATAGGTGGGTACAGGCGCACACAGTGGCGCAGCGGTAGAGTTGCTGCCTGAGAGCGGCAGACACCTGGATTCGACCCTGACTACAAGCTGTTGGGATGGAGCTTGTACATTCTCCCTGTGACAGCGGGTGCTCCGGTTCCCCCCCCCCCCCCCCCACATTACAAATACACACAGGTTTGTAGGCGAATGAGCTTGTAAAAATTGTACATTGTCGCTAGTGTGTAGGATAGTGCTAGTGTACAGGATGATCGCTGGCCGATGCGGACTCAGGGGACGAAGAGCCTGTTTCCGTGCTGTATCTCTAAAGTCTAAAGAAAAAGTAAAGAGGTCTCCTGAGAAAACATTACATTGAGGGACACCAAGCCACATCCGTTCCAGTTCAAATATTTGGACCTTTTCATCTGCCGCAGATTTTATCATTTGTGTTTGTTGATGTGCAGGCCGTGTTATTGCACATCAACTGTGTTTACAAGCTTGTTTAGATATCCTGCCAAACTATTCCATCCATTTGTCCTCACAAGATCCAAAGGATACATTCCACTGAAGATGGCCCTGTTCCCTTTCTCCAACTCTCCCTCTTCTGAGTGCAGAACCCACTCATTGGATTTCCTCAGACTATCTTTAATCCAATTTTACTGGACTTTATTCTGCCGTGTACTGTATGACTCCTGAGATGCTATCTGGCCCGCTGGTTACTTCAGCTTTTTGTGTCTATCTTCTTTTTGACTCTATGACTCTACAGCAGCTAACAAAGCCAAGGACAAGTAACGCCTCAGTCATCGGAGTTTCTACGGTCTACTGGGGATGGTTGGTGTTTTCTCTGGGTGCTCCGGTTTCCTCCCACATTCCAGGTTTGTAGGTTAACTGTAAATTGCCCCAAGAGTGTAGGATGCGAAACTGGGATAGCTAGTGTGACCGCTGGTCAGCGTGGACTCAGTAGGCCGCGCTGCACTAAACTAAACTAAACCGTTATGACTCTGTAAGTATTCAATATATGGAGACCATATCCCTCTGAAGAGATCGAACCTGTCCATTAGGACGAGCCTCAATCTCTCTAGATGAAGAGTCTCCGACATTTCTGTATTCCACATTTTAATTGTAGGGGATGTAGGGCCTTTCCAAAATTTTAATATTAATTTTTTCCCAATTATTAACCCATAATCAATAAAAATTCTTTGATTCATTGTTATTAATTGTTCTGTTTCTAGTATTCCTAGTATTATTAACTTCGAATCAGGTGTCAAAGTTATATTAACAACATTCGAAATTATCCTAAATATTTCAGTCCAGAATTTTATAATTTTTATACAGTTTGTAAATGAGTGTGACAAATTTTTGTGGGTGTTAATGGCGGAGTAGCAAGATGGATTCAACAGTGGCTGAATGGGAGATGTCAGAGAGTAATGGTGGATGGCTGTTTGTCAGGTTGGAAGCCGGTGACCAGTGGGGTGCCTCAGGGATCTGTGTTGGGTCCACTGTTGTTTGTCATGTACATCAATGATCTGGATGATGGGGTGGAAAATTGGATAAGTAAGTATGCAGATGATACTAAGATAGGTGGTGTTGTGGATAATGAAGTAGATTTTCAAAATCTACAGAGAGATTTTGGGCCATTTGGAAAAGTGGGCTGAAAGATGGCAGATGGAGTTTAATGCTGATAAGTGGGAAGTGCTACATCTTTGGCAGGACAAATCAAAATAGGACGTACATGGTAAATGGTAGGGAATTGAGGAATGCTGTGGAACAGAGGGATCTAGGAATAACTGTGCATAGTTCCCTGAAGGTGGAATCGCATGTAGATAGGGTGGTAAAGAAAGCCTTTGGTGTGCTGGCCTTTATAAATCAGAGCATTGAATATAGGAGTAGGGAAGTAATGTTAAAATTGTACAAGGCATTGGTAAGACCAATTCTGGAGTATGGTGTACAATTTTGGTCGCCTAGTTATAGGAAGGATGTCAACAAAATAGAGAGAGTACAGAGGAGATTTACTAGAATGTTGCCAGGGTTCCAGCAACTATGTTACAGAGAAAGGTTGAACAAGTTAGGTCTTTATTCTTTGGAGCACAGAAGGTTAAGGGGGGACTTGATTGAGGTCTTTAAAATGATGAAAGGGATAGACAGAGTTGACGTGGATACGTTTTTCCCATTGAGGGTAGGGAAGATTCAAACAAGAGGGCATGACATGAGAATTAAGGGACAGAGGTTTCGGGGTAACGTGAGGGGGATCTTCTTTACTCAAAGGGTGGTGGTTGTGTGGAATCAGCTTCCAGCAGAGGTGGTGGAGGCAGGATCGATTTTAACATTTAAGAGTAAAGTGGATAGGTATATGGACGTGAAGGGAATGGAGGGGTATGGTCTGAGTGCAGGTAGATGGGACTAGGGGAAAACAAATGGTCGGCACGGACTGGAAGGGCCGAGAGGGCCTGTTTCCGTGCTGTAATTGTTATATGGTTATATGGTTATATGGTTAAATTGGCTTCTAAATGTTGACATTTATCACATATAAGAGATACTTTTGGAAACATGTTATGTAATTTGGATTTTGAATAATATAGTCTATGTAGTATTTTAAACTGTATAAGAGAGTGTTTAGCATTTAGCGAACAATGGTGTATATGTTGTAAACTATCATCCCATACTTCTGGTCTAATAGTTTGGCATAATTCATTTTCCCAAGATTGTCTATGTATTTATGTTGATGGAACATCACCTTCCAATAAGATGTTATATATATATATGAAAATCATTTTTTCTGTATTCGGATGTTTATTTAAGCATTCATCTAATATTTCTGTCTTTCTATTTCTGAGTTCTTGCGTATTTGCTTTAACATAATCTCTAATTTGTAAATATCTAAAATTAGAGTGTAGTCCATAAATTTGTTGTACATCTTGAAATGAAAGGAAGGAGTTTTCCTTATAGAGATCACCGATCTTAATAATTCCATTATTTTTCCATTGTAAAAAAGCTTTATCCATCATTGAAGGTTTAAATGTAACATTATTTACAATGCTAAGAGATAGTGGTATAGATTTTAGTTTTAATGTTTTCTTTATTTGTTTCCAAATACGTATTCCACTTTCTATTATTGGGTTTTCACTATAAGTTTTCTTAGCTAGATTAATATTAGCGAATATTATAGAACTAATTTTTTCAAAAGGAGAACAATCTTCTTTTTCTCGGTGGGCATTTAACGGTGGTAACGTTAAATGTCCACCGAGCTTCACAGCCTTGTATCTCTGGCTTCGTAAAAGTTGTCTCGACTCCTTCTCCCCCCTTCCTCCCCCTTCTCCCTCCTTCTCCCCCCTTCTCCCCCCCTCTTTTAAAGGACTTACCGAACACTGTGCTTTAGCTGTCTTAATTACAGCGCCAAGCTTCCTGTTCATCGCGGTCTGTGTCAAGTCAAGTTTATTCGTCACATACACATACGAGATGTGCAGTGAAATGAAAAGTGGCAATGCTCGCGGACTTTGTGCAAAAAACAAACAAACAAACAAACTACAAACAGATTGGAACAGAATCACATATTCTTTTACATATTAAATATTGTGGGCGGATGGAAAAAGGGAAGAAAAAAACAGCAATTTAAAAAAAAAATCAGTATAATGGTACAGTAAAGTTAGTCCCTGGTGAGATACGGGTTTACAGTCCTAATGGCCTCTGGGAAGAAACTCCTTCTCATCCTCTCTGTTTTCACAGCACGGCAACGGATGCGTTTGCCTGACTGTAGCAGCTGGAACAATCCGTTGCAGGGGTGGAAGGGGCCCCCCATGATCTTGTTGGCTCTGGAGTGGCACCTCCTGATGTATAGTTCCTGCAGGGGGGCGAGTGAAGTTCCCATAGTGCGTTCGGCCGAACGCACTACTCTCTGCAGAGCCTTCTTGTCCTGGGCAGATCAATTCCCAAACCAGATTGTGATATTTCCGGACAAGATGAATTTCCTCAATTGCCTGAGGTGGTAAAGGCGCTGTATCACCTTGGCTTTGCACCAGTGGGAATTTTTTAGACAGCGCTCCCCCTCTTGCCCTGGCCCCCGCCTTTTCGATGTGTTTGTGTGTGTGTGTGTTCCACACTGACAGTCGCCGTTCCAGTTCCCAGTTTTTCAGGCGACTGCCGGCAACTTGACAGTCGCCGGCAGTCCACTGAAACATCGCCTAAGTGGGATAGGCCCATAAAGGAAACTAAACTAAAACTAAACTAAACATTATTCCCTATATCTTGTATCTGTATGGGTTGATTGTAATCATGTAATGTCTTTCTGCTGACTGGATAGCATACAACTAAAAAAGTGTCTCACTGTACCTTGGCACACGTGACAGTAACCTATCCAGAACTAAACTAGTCATGTGTAAGTGTATCGATATATGGTGACCAAATTTGTCTGCATTCTATCCTATCCTATCATACTCCAGATGAGTACATTCAAGCCATACACTAGTACAACAGGTAGAAAAAAATACCAGAGTGCAGAATATGGTGTTACAGCGTTGTAACGTTACTGGTACAGAGAAAAACTGCAGCTTCCACGATGAGGTAGGTTGGAAGATTGGGTATCCATCCTCAGCTTATGGAAGGCCTGTTCTGGAGGAAACAGCTTCTTCCCCTGTGTTATCTGAATCAACAGAACTCCACACACAAATAGCACCTGAGGTCAGGATCGAACCACAATCTCTGGTGCAGTGAGGCAGCAGCTCTACCCGCTGCGCCGCCCTGTAATTAACTGCGCATGAATCCTGAAATTTGTGCAACCACCTCAAAGGCCCACAAAATCTCAGCATATGGAAGGAAACCGCTGCCTGAATGCCTGACACAGTGCCATTTAAGCTTGCGGTTTTTAAAAGAATATAGTGTTCCTGACCAGAAGCCCTTCATTTTTATAAAGCACTGTGTGTTGTGGATG
This sequence comes from Okamejei kenojei, assembly GCA_035221665.1. Lineage (NCBI taxonomy): Eukaryota > Metazoa > Chordata > Chondrichthyes > Rajiformes > Rajidae > Okamejei > Okamejei kenojei. The sequence goes on along the minus strand of CM069147.1, from coordinate 28,268,314 downwards.
TGGGGCTGGGGGGGGAGAGTAGTGGGGGAAAAGAAAACTGATTCGGTATTTATATAGAAAACAACGTTAATGAATCCCGCATGCTTGCAGCCTATTCATGAGAGGTTTCTCTCGAACCCCAGGCAATACAGGCTGACTGTAATGTCTGCATTCATTCTTCTCATGTCACTGAATACCATCGGAATTTCACTCTGTTCCTTTTCCTGTGCCCTCATCTCTGGTTTCTCTTAATTTATAACAAATGTTACCAGCTCACTGATCGGCAGATAATTAACATTTTTTTTAGGACTTAAACTTAAACCACCTGGTTTGGTGCTATCTTTAGAGGGGGGGGGGGAGAAGGAGAAGGAGAAGGGCAGATTGCAGAGAAGACAGGGGAGATAAAGCAGGCAGACACAGGGCAAGTGTCACATTGAGTCTGGATCCTGTCTTTATACCCGTTTTGGCTGTCAAGGTTGCTGATACAGCCTCATTCCCCTTCAATAAAAAACATATGTGTTTCCAGTTTCATTTTGGTGTGTTTGCGTTAACTCTTGCTATACTGGCTTCACGAGCCAAGAGACAATTGTACTAGCAAATGGAACAATGAAATTCTTACTTGCTGCAGCTTAACAGCCATAACACAAGAGATGTATTGGAATAGGTCCCAAAATGAAACATACATGCACCAGCACAACCGATATGGAAAGATGTATAGGAAGGATCCCTTAAAATAAAGGGGAGGTCATTTAAGACTGAGGTGAGAAAAAACTTTTTCACCCAGAGAGTTGTGAATTTATGGAATTCCCTGCCACAGAGGGCAGTGGAGGCCAAATTACTGGATGGATTTAAGAGAGAGTTAGATAGAGCTCTAGGGGCTAGTGGAGTCAAGGGATATGGGGAGAAGGCAGGCACGGGTTATTGAAAGGGGACGATCAGCCATGATCACAATGAATGGCGGTGCTGGCTCAAAGGGCCGAATGGCCTCTTCCTGCACCTATTTTCTATGTTTCTATGTTTCTATGCTGGTTTACACTGAAGATAGACGCAAAATGCTGGAGTAACTCAACGGTTCAGGTAGCATCTCTGGAGAAAATGAATGGGTGACATTTCCTGGGTCGAGAACCCCACCCCCTACTATGACTGTCTGAAGAAGGGTCTCGACCCAAAACGTTGCCCATTCCTTCTCTCCAGAGATGCTGCCTGTCCTGCTGAGTTATTCCAGCATTTTGTGTCTATCTTCCATATACATATATACACACACAGATATATACACGCACATATATATACACACACACACACACACACACACACACACACACACAAGTACACACATATATATGGTATATACATATATATATGTACAGTGCATGTATATGGTAAATAATGCATATTTTGCACTATAATGGTAACCTAGTACTATGGTTATTAATTCATGTATTATTGATGAATATATATCAGTGCATTTTGCATGTAAATTTGCAGCAAGTAGGACCATTTCATTGTTCCATTGTCGCTACAAACAACAGTTAAACACCTTAAACACATCCTAAAAAAAGAATTACAAAATAAAGAAACCATTTTGGAAATGCAGCCACATCTGGAAAACTTGATGGTAATTTCAACAGCTCGAATTCTGAAAGTGTTGAGATTTGAATTTACATGCCCTGTATTATTTATTAGCCCAGAGGCAAGTCAATGACACAAACTGTTTGCTGCCTCTGTGTCAGCGGGGCTCCGTGGTTATGTGGCAGGTCCTATGAAGTCATGGGACATCCTGGGGTGAAGAAATGTCATCGGCAGCCACTGTCACAGCAGGGGAGGGGGCTTGTGTAATCAGTATCTGATAGCAAAGACTCCTCCAAAGTTGATTAATTGGAGCCAGAAGCCAAGGTAGGTGTTAATCTCCCTGGCAGGGTGACACACAGAGGCCAGCTCAATGCTGTTCGCATCTCCTCTTCCTTCAGGCAAGAGGGTGGAGGGGTGGGGGTGGGGAGAGGGGAGAACTATCACATCGCATTTGTCATCAGCGATCTTGGGCCAGTCAAAGACTGATGTGGAAATAAAGCACAAACTTACCACCCACTGACAGGATTTGCAGTGAAGCGCTTCATTGTTGACCTGGCCCATCAGCCGACAATACCTTTGACTTGAATGCTTTAGGCAACATGGTTGCGCAGTGGTAGAGATGCTGCCTTACAGCACCAAAGACCCGGGTTCATTCCTGACTACAGGTGCTGTCTGCACAGAGTTTGTACCTTATCCCTCCGATTTCCTCCCACACTCCAAAGATGCACAGGTTTGAAGGTCTTTGGTAAAATTATAAATTGACCCTAGTGTGTAGGATTGTGCTAGTGTTGGCACGGGCTTGGTGGGCCGAAGGACCTGTTTCTGCTCCGGACCCTTGAACTAAACTAAACTAAACCAAACTAATCTCATCCATGCCAATCAAGGAGACCAATCTAAGCTCGTCCCATTAACTAATGCTTGGTCAATATCCCTCTAAATCTTTCCTATCCATGTACCTGTCCAAATGCCTTTTAAATATTGTTCTTGTATCTGTCTCAACTACCTCTTCTGGCAGTTCATTCCATATACCCACCACCCATCACCTTAGACATTTCAACTAAGGTTGAAGAAGGGTCCTGACCTGAAACGTCACCTATCATGTTCTCCAGAGATGCTGCCTGACCCGTTGAGTTAAGTCAGCACTTTTTGTCTATCTTTGGTATAAACCAGCAACTGCAATTCTTTGTTTCACCCAAGGTTCATCCTGGGGCTGAGGAATGCACTAAGGTGGTGCCTGCACTCAATAACTTTCAATACCATGGGTGCACATGTGCTGCTTCAACTTGTGAGTGTGTGAGACAACTTTAACAGGGGCCAAGGTCTGTTAATCACCAGGAGATGGGGGTTGGGGTGAGGGGCTTTGACTGTGCTTCCTGCAGATGCCCATTCTGCAGAGCCAGGATTATTCAGGGAAATAGTCCAACCTGAGAATACTTCCGTAGTTCCAGCAATCTGGTGTCAGCTTGTAACTCAAACGTGGGCCGTTGTGAATGGGATATGGTAATGGCATCCCCTTCCAGCTGTAAAGCCCAGATGGAACAGGTTGTAGCAATCTAGAGCAGCCCTCCACATGTCAGCCAGGTCTCAGCGATGGCTCGGAACCAATTGGTCTTAAACTGATCCAAGCAGGCACAAGGAACTGCAGAAGCTGGAATCATGAGCAAAAAGCAAAGTGCTGGAGAAATTCAGTGGGTCGGGCAGCATCTGTGCAGGGAATGGACAGACGACTCGTGTTTAAATTGATGGAGGAATGGGGAGGAATCTGGAAAAGGGAAGTGCGGGTTGGACAAAGCCTGGTGAGTGATAGGTGGATACAAGTGAAGGGGGTGTTTCCAGACTGTGTCTTTCAATCAATCAATCAATCATTCAATACAATAAATTAATAATCATAATACTCAGTAACCATAATAGTGCAAGTCCAAAGTAATGCAACGAAAACCACAGTCCTTAGAAGATCATTGTTGTTGAGCTTAGGTCTGGACCCGAAATGTTACCTATCCCTGTTCTCCAGGGTTTCTACCCAAACCCTCTGAGTTAAACCAACATTTTGTGCCTCTATTGCTGAGATTAGTGTGTGTATGTTAAAAAGCTTGATTCACAGATAGGATGTGTTTGGAGGGAGATGGATAGGAAAGGAAAGGATATGGGCCAAACACAGGTAGGTGGAGCTAGTATACATGGGGCATGTGGTCGGCATGGGCAAGTTGGTCCAAAGGGCTTGTTTCCAAGCTGTATGATTCTAGGTGCGAGCTGAAGTGTGGATTGCCACCGAAGCAAAGCCCATCGTGGTTCTGTGTTGAGTTAGGATTGTGCTGTGTGGTTTAGGAGCCTGATGGTCGCAGGGAAGAAGCTGTTCTTGAGCCTGGAGGTCACAATTCTCAGAAGGTGGACACAAATTGCTGGAGTAACTCAGGAGCGGGTCAGGCAGCATCTCTGGAGAAATGGAATACGTGACGTTTCAGGTCGGAACCCTTCTACAGATTGGTTCTCACGGTTCTCAGGCTCCTGTACCTTCTTCCCGATGATAGCAGCGAGATGAGAGCACGGCCAGGGTGGTGTGGGCTCTGATGATATTCGCTGCCTTTTCGAGTCATTTCAATTTTCATTTCCCTCTGTGCAAAGCTCTCAGGGAGAAGGTGAAGGATCGTGTAGACACATAAGATTTGATGCTGCTTTTGTATGCATCGTGGCTGATTTGGAGGTGGAGGGAAGAGATTCCAGAGGGTGAAAAATTACCTTTAAGTGATGTTTACTGCAGCTGGCAATAACAAGGAGCCGGTATTACATTCAGCAGAAGCCCAAAGTGATCAGACAGTCACTTTGGAACCTATCACCCGTTAATATTGCTCCCGAACACTTTCTCACAGGCAGCCAGCCTCAATTTATGGCAATTACTGAAGCTAAAAATGTTTCTCATGCCTCAATGCTACATGCGAGTGATTACTATTAATCATAACTGCCTGCCTACCTTGCAAGGAGGTGAGAAATGTCAAAGAAAATCATCACTAGACTTTTTAATACTTTATCTTGCAAGTGGAGGGGCCCAGCTACAGGAACGGTGCTGTGTATAGACGATAGGAGGCCATTTGGCCCATCATATTGCTGGTGGTCTTCTGGGTGTTGGGGGTTGTTTGTGGGGGATGGGGGGTTGTGGGGGGTGGGGGTGTTGTTGGTGGAGGGGGTGTTGGGGGTGTTGTGGGGGTTGTGGGGGAGGGGGGTTGTGGTGGGGGGGTGTGGGGGAGGTGGGGGGGAGGGTGTTGTAGGGGAGGGGGGGTTGTGGGGGAGGGGGGTTGTGGGGGATGTGTGTGGAGGTGGGTGGGTGTGTGTGGGGTGTGGGGGGTGTGGGGGGTGTGGGGGAGGAGGGGGTTGTGGGGGCAGGGATATGTGAGCGGCAGGGTGTGTGTGGGGGGGGGGGTGTCTTAGAGGGTAGTCCGTGTGTGGATCGCGGTGCCAGAGGGAGCTATAGAAGTAGACACAATTATGACATTTAAAAGACATTTGGACATATACGTGGCAAGGGAAAAAAGACACAAATTGCCACAGCATCTCTGGAGACCATGGATAGGATATGTTTCAGGTCGGCACCCTTCTTCAGACTGTTCTTTCCATGGTTTAGTGGGGTGTGGGTTAAATGCAGGAATAGAAACATAGAAAATAGGTGCCGGAATAGGTGCCCTTCGAGCCAGCACCGCCATTCAATATGATCATGGCTGATCATCCAACTCAGTATCCTGTACCTGCCTTCTCTCCATACCCCCTGATCCCTTTAGCCACAAGGGCCACATCTAACTCCCTCTTAAATATAGCCAATGAACTGGCCTCAACTACCTTCTGTGGCAGAGAATTCCACAGATTCACCACGCTCTGTGTGAAAAATGATTTTCTCATCTCGGTCCTAAAAGACTTCCCCCTTATCCTTAAAATATGGGACAAATCCAGGTAGTATTGACAAGATGGGCTGAGGGCCTGTTTCCATGCTGTACAGCTGATAGTGTTTGTGACTCGATGAGCTTAGCTTAATTTAGTTTTAGTTTAGTCTTTGGAGTATGGGAGGAAAACAGAACACCAGGAGAAAACCCACGCGATCACGGTGGTGAACGTACAAACTCCGTACCGACAGCAACCGTGGTCTGAATCGAACCCGGGTTCTTTGGCTTTGTAAGGCACCGCTGCGCCACCGTCCCAGCCCTAAATCCCATGTACAACCAATTGCGCACACAGGCACAATAAAAGCTCCGATCTGCAATGTTTGGCAGAAGCTAATTTTACTAATGTGGGAACCGGCCCCAGAGAAACTACCGTCACGTTCCCGCATTAGCATCACTTGTGCTGGCGAAGATTAATGCACTAACTGTTTACCTCCAGCTCCCTCAATGTAAAAAGACCCGCCATTTCCTTCCATAAACAACGGCCACAAGAGACCAGTGCCCAATTTCAAACATTTGCCGAACTGTCAAGACTTAAAGCAAAACACAGTGCTGGAGCTGGGAAACATTTATAAACCTTAATTACTTCAGTGCCGTGACAGGAGGCAGGTTTCTACTCTGAACCTTTTTTTTTCCTTGTTTATTATATTGTGTGCAGAGTACTATGTTTACATATTCTGAAGATAGACACAAAAAGCTGGAGTAACTCAGCGGGTCAGACAGCCTCCCTGGAGAAAAGGAACAGATGACGTTTTGCGTCAAGACCCTTCTTCGGCGAGGCAACATGCCACTGGTGATACCTGGCACATTGACTCATTTATTACAGTGTGAAGAAGGATCCTAATCCTATAAACCTCACCCATCCATGTTCTTCAATGATGCAGCCAGACCCACGGAGTTGTTCCAACACTTTGCATCCATTTATTGATTGATTGGTTGAGAGATGCAGCATAGCAACAGGCCCTTTGGCCCATCATCTACGCCGGACCACCAATCACCTGTTAACACTAGTTCTATGCTCCTGTTTCCTCCCACACTTTAACGATGTACAGATTTCTAGTGCTGTGTAGGAAGAAGAAGACTGAAGAAGGGTCTCGATCCAAAACGTCACCCATTCCGTCTCTCCAGAGATGCTGCCTATCCCGCCGAGTTACTCCAGCATTTTATGTTTAATTTCCGGTTTGTAGTTAATTGGGGCTTCAGTAAAGAAAAATCGCCCCTGGTGTGTATGATGGCGAGAAGTGCTTAATAACAGAAGTAAATCATTAGGAGCTCCAGCAACAATAACCAAGGTTATTGGCTGAAGCAGAACTTTAGACTTCAGCCTTTAGAGATACAACGTGGAGACTGGCCCGTCGGCTCGCCGAGACTAGGCCGACCAGCGATCATCCCCGTACACTCGCATTATCCTGCATACAATTGTACCAAAAGCCAATTATCCTACAGACCTATACGTCTTTGGAGCCTGGAGGAAACCGGAGCACATGGAAAATACCCACGCAGTCACGGGGAGAACGTACAAACTCCACACAGACAGTCAGGATTGAACCCAGGTATCTGACGCTGTAAGGCAGCAAATCTTCCACTGCGCCACCGTGCCACCCACATAATGTGAGGGAAAGTATCACTATTTACTTACAGTGATTTCTTCTTTGAACTGACACTAACTTTGGGAGGTTAGAATTGAACCCAGGACTTACGAACTTATGAACTTATGAAACGACACCTATCCATGTCCTGCAGAAATGCTGCCTCACCCGCTGAGGTACTCCAGCACTGCAAGCCAGCAGCTGCAGTCCCTTGTGACCTCAACTGCCTACACACAACCTCCCACCCTCCCTCATCCCCGTCCCACCAACCCCTCACCACCCCCTTTTACTCCCGCACTTTCTGTTTTTTTTTTAATTAAACGATCGGCTTCCATGAGAGAGAAAGGCACAGTGGGATCTCAGGCACAGGTGATGAAGGGAATATTATCCATTCCGCTGGCTGGGCTGTTTCCTGCTCAAGGTGCTCCAAGGATTTATGAAGCTGATGGAAAAGTCTGATGGTCATTTTCCAGCACTTCTTATTGATGAACGCATTTGGAGTAACGCACAGAGTACTCTGGCTGATGTGGGCAGGAAACCTTCACGGCAACCGATCCATATCCTGAGACGCCAAAAGTCTCAGAGCCTCACTGAGGGTACTAGACTTGGCATTGAATCACTCACTGTCAGTGTCACGTAGCCTAACCTGACTGCACTCTGGTTGATTTTGATGCTCAATAATCTGCCACCATTAAAATGCAATGTGTTAAAAGCGCACTTTGTAATCTATATATTGAAAGAATGAAAGGCTTGCATTTCTAAAGTGCCTTTTACAAATCCAGGATGTCCCAAAGTTCTTCACAAACAATGCATGCCTCCAGCAAGCCGAGTGTCTTCCTGACCTGTGCTGTCTGTTTGAATTCTGCACCATTTCCCCTTGAATTCAAGGGTTCCTTCCTTGAGTTCAAGGGACATGTATGTGGTTAGGAAAGGTTCAGAGGGATGGGTTCGTCAGACATAGGAGCAGAATTAGGCCATTCGACCCATTGAGTCTGCTCTGCCTTTCAATCATGGCTGGTCTATCTTTCCCCCATTCTCCTGCCTTCTCCCCCTCACCTTTTACACCCTTACCCCTAATCAAGAATGGAGCGATAGAAACTTAGAAACATAGAAACATAGAAAATAGGTGCAGAAGGAGGCCATTCAGCCCTTCGAGCCAGCACCGCCATTCCCTTGATTCCTCTGGCCCCTAGAGCTCTATCTAACTCTCTTAAATCCATCCAGTGACTTGGCCTCCACTGTCCTCTGTGGCAGGGAATTCCACAAATTCACAACTCTCTGGGTGAAAAAGTTTTTTCTCACCTCAGTCTCATATGACAGTCCCGCCATCCCAGGGATCAATTTCGTGAACCTACGCTGCACTGCCTCCATCACAAGGATGTCCTTCCTCAAATTAGGAAACCAAAACTGTACACAATACTCCAGATGTGGTCCCACCACTGCAACTGCAGAAGAACCTCTTTACTCCTATACTGAAATCCTCTTGTTACGAAGGCCAACATTCCATTAGCTTTCTTCACTGCCTGCTGTACCTGCATGCCAACTTTCAGTGACTGGTGTACAAGGACGCCCAGGTCTCACTGCACCACCCCCTTACCTAACCTAACCCCATTGAGAAAATAATCTGCCCCCTTGTTTTTGCCGCCAAAGTGGATAACCTCACATTTACCTATATTATACTGCATCTGCCACGCATCTGCCCACTCACTCAACCTGTCCAGGTCACCCTGCAGCCTCCTAACATCCTCTTCACAGTTCACACTGCCACCCAAGTTTGTGTCATCCGCAAACTTGCTAGTGTTGCTCCTAATTCCCTCTTCCAAATCATTAATATATATGGTAAACGGTTGCGGCCCCAACACCGAACCTTGCGGCACTCCACACGCCACTGCCTGCCACTCTGAAAAGGACCCGTTCACTCCTACTCTTTGCTTCCTGTCTGCCAACCAATTTTCTATCCATGTCAACACCCTACCATGTGCTCTAATTTTAGTCACCATGATGGGATATGAGCCAAACGCTGGCAAATGGGACTAGATGGGGCACCTTGGTCAGCATGGATGCGTTGGCCTGAAGGGCCTGTCTGTGTGCTGTATGAATCTATGACTCTATAATTGAAGGAACATGCGAACTTTACACAAAAATAACACAAGAGTAGGATATCAGCCAAGATGATACAATGCATGGTACAGCAGGAATCAAAAGGCTGAATGGCCAACTCCTGCTCTTCCTATTTATATCCATTGAAAGACACAGCATGGAAACAGGCCCTTTGGCCCACCATGTCCACGCCGGCCATTGATCACCCACTCACACTAGTTCCATGTTATCCCATTTTCCCATTTACCCCCTAAACACTTGGGACAATTAACCTACAAACCCGATCGTCTTTGGGATGTGGGATGTAACGGGAGCACACAGAGGAAGCCCACACGGTCACAGGGAGGATAAGTAACTTCCACACAAAGAGCATCCAGGGTCAGGTTTGAACCCAGGTCTCAGGTGCCGTGAGGTAGCGGCTCTACCAGTTGCACCACTGCGGTTCTTCATTTGCACCAAAAAGAGTTTCTGAAGGGCATAGATAGGTGACGTTTCGGGTGGGAACCTTCTTCAGATCCTTCCGAGTCTGAGCACGGGTCCTGACCTGAAATGTCACCTATCCAGTTTCTCCAGAGATGATGCTTAACCCGCTGAGTTACTCCAGTACTTTGTGTATATTTTGGTAAACCAGCATCTGCACCTCCTTGCGTCTACCTTGTGAGCTTCATTTGAACAAAGATTTCCATGTTTAAAGGACAATAAAATGGTCTAAAAAAGACACCAATGTTCCGTGCCAGCATTTGCAGTGCCTTGTGTCTCCACTAAACTAATCTGATCTGATCGAACTCTGGAGGCTTGAGCATAGAGATCATTTTGAAGACAAAACAATGGATTTAGTTTATATCATTTTGCTTAATTACTTTATGATAATGTTTTTAATTAGTTATCCTGTGTACTAATGTGTTTACGATACATTTAAATATTTTTTAGGTTTTATTATTTTAATTGCTTGATGATATCTTAATGGGTTTTTTTAATATCACTGAATATCAGATATTTGACATAGAACGCAAAATATTGAACATTGAAAATAGAAGCGTAGCACAGGAATGGGCCCTTGAGCCCACAATGTTTGAGCCGAACATAATACCAAGCAAAACTGATCTCGTTTGCCTGCATGTGATCCCTATCCCTCCTTTCCCCGCGCTTCCACGTGCCTATCTCAAAGCGTGACTATTGTATCTTTAAAAGCTCTGATGAAGCTTCAAACTAGTTGGTGGAAATTCCCCAATCAACCTCACTCGCTGTCGTGTCTCCTGCAAAATATTGCAATTGAAATCGGCATTATTGTCACCTGTAGCAGGATGCAGATTAAAGCTTTACGTGCTATCCAGTCAAATTATACTGTACATCAGTACACACCCAAGTACAACAAGTAGTGCAAAGAGTAAACATATCAGAGTGCAGAATTTTAGTGTTATAGCGTCGTGGCATTACAGTTGCAAATAAAGCACCATTTTTTTTAATGCAGGGGCCGCGTGAATCAATTAATTAAATAATTAATTGATTGTTTAATGGTAGTTTGGCCTCAATGAGATAGGTTGGGAGATCGGGTCTGCACCCTGGTTTATGGGAAGTGCTGGAGTAATGCCCCTGTCCCACTTAGGAAACCTGAACGGAATCCTCTGGAGACTTTGCACCCCACCCAAGGTTTCCGTGCGGTTCCCGGAGGTTTTTGTCAGTCTCCCTAATGGTCGAAAGTGGTTTCCGTTTTAAAGATCGGTAATTTTTCTAGTCGAAGCCGGTTGCGAAGCTAGTTGAAGGTGGTCGCCGGAGGACAAAATCCTCCGGGAACCGCACGGAAACCTTGGGTGGGGCGCAAAGTCTCCCGAGGTTTCCGTTCAGGTTTCCTAAGTGGGACAGGGGCATAACTCAGCGGGTTAGGCAGCATATCTGGAGAACGTGGATAGATGCAGCCAACTACGAATACAACTCCATTTACAAGTTCGTAGACGACACCACCATCGTGGGCCAGATATCAAATAATGACGAAATGGTGTACTGGAAGGAGATTGAGAAACTCTGGTGCTAATAGAACAACATTCTTTTACAACTCTCTGCAATTTCTGGTGGTCTTGGATGGAGCTGTTCCAAAACCATGCTTTGATGCATCCCAATAAAATGCTTTCTACGATGCATTGGTAGAAGTCGGTGAGGGTTGTTGGGAACATGTCAAACTTCCTAAGCCTTCTTTACAAGTAGAGGCATTGGTGTGACAATCTAACTCTGACAATCCAGACATAGTTCATGCAACACAGAAACATGGCCTTTGACCCCCAAATCCATGTCGATCATCAACCACTCATCCATATAAATCCTATATCCCCTACTACCCCCCCCCACCCCATTGCACACACATTTCTCCCACCATTTGCCCTCACCCCATTCACCCTGCTTCTAACCCCGCCTGGGTACGTTCATCTCCTATCCCCGAGTCCCATCTTTCCATTACTTACTCCCCCCTCTTTCCCCCCCTCCACCCCTTCCACCCTATATCCCTCCCTCCTCCCTCATCGGCTTTACATTTCACTCCTCCTATTCCTTCCATTCTGACACCTTTTTTTCTCCTTTTAACCTCCAGCCTTTGTCACTTACTCCACCCATCTGCTAATCACCCACCCTTCCCCCACCCTGTATCCACCTTTGCCAGACTTTGTCCCGCCCCCACCTCTCTTTTCCAGCTTTCTCATCCCTACTCCCGGTCTGAAGCGGGTCGCAACCCAAAACATTATCTGTCTTTGCAGAGACGGGTGAGGCCACCCCTCCAATAAGCGAAGGGAGATCACCGCAAGGGGCCACATGAGTGGCAATTGTGTTTTGTTTAAAGATAGGTGCATACACTACTGAGTATGATAGTACTGGACATAAAGACATTGAGAATGTTTGAAGAGCTTTTGCAGAGTTTTGAGACTTTACTTTAGACATTAGGGATTCAGCACGGAACCAGGCCCCTTCAGCCTACGGAGTGCGTGCTGACCAGTGATCACTCCGTATACTAACACTATCCTACACACCAGGGACAGTTTACAATTTTTTTCCAAAGCCAATTGAACCAATAGAGTAAATTAAATCTCTAAACTAAACCTGCAAACCTGTACGTCTTTGGAGTGTGGGAGGAAATCGCAGCACCAAGTGAAAAGCAACGCGGTCAGAGGGAGAACGCACAAACCTTCATACAGACAGTTCCCATAGTCAGGATCGAACCCGGGTCTCTGGCAGTACAAGGCAGCAACTCCACTGCTGCGCCACTGTGATGCCCTTAAGTTTTATTTCATTTATATTTTTCATTCTGAATCAAGTTTATTTTGGGGAAAACATATTCCCTCCACAGATGTGAAGGAAGGAACTGCAGATGCTGGTTTAAACTGAAGATAGACACAAAATGCTGCAGTAACTCAGCGGGACAGGCAGCATCTCTGAAAAGAGGGAATGGGTGATGTTTCGGGTCGAGATCCTTCATCAGACTGAAGGGTCTGCAGAAGGGTCTCGATCTAAAACGTCAACCATTCCTTCTCTGCAGAGATGTTGCCTGCTCCGTTGAGTTACTCCAGCAATTTGCATCTATCTTCCCTCCACACATGCAGCCTGACCTCCAGCTCTTTGTCTTTAATTTAAATACCTGTTTTTTTTAGATCAAGGCATTCTCTGCAGAATTACCAAATGCTAAATGTCACAGGCATTTAAGGTGAGGGGGGAACATTTAATAGGAACCTGAGGTGCAACTTTTTAAAACAAAGGGTGGTGGGTGTATGGAATGAGCTGCCTGGGGAAGTAGTTGAGGCAGGGACTATTGAATGCTTAAGAAACAATTAGACAGGTACGTGGATAGGATAGGTTTAGACAGATGCAGGAAAGTGGGACTAACGCAGATGGGGTATGTTGGTCGACATAGGCAAGCCTGGTTCCACACTCTATGACTTTACGACTCTATGAAAATCGTACTTCAGAGTCAGAGGGAAAATAAAAATAAGCAATTACTATCTAAATGTTGCCTGATTGCTCTACTTAATGGAGAATTTGCAATTATATAAGCCAGTGGAAGCTTGATTCCTTAATTATCTTTAGAAAACTAACTTGAATTGCCAAAAAAGTTTCTGAGAGTGCTCGAAGGGGAAAGCTTTCCCTTCCCCCACCCCCACCACAATCAGTCTGAAGAAGGGTCCCGACCCAAAATGGCCTTGATCCATGTTCTCCAGAGATGCTGTCCGTCCCGCTGAGTGACTCAGGGCAATAACTATCTGTGAGAACAAGAAAGTAGAATGAAGTGAGATTCATTTGGTCTATTTCCCTTACTTCTGCCTCTGATGCTTTTATATACCTCTATAAAGCCACCCCTCAGCCTCCAACATACCTCTATAAGGTCACCCCTTATACCTCCAATCGCATTTGTATGATAGTCTGGCCTGCAATCACAATTCTCTGCAATTTATTGCGGTGTTGCATGGCGCTGTTCCCAAACCAGCCACATTATTTGCATCTGCTTCCACATGATTTTCTCCAGTCTTTTGTGTACCCTCCACATGATCCATATCCCTCTGTTCCCTGCTCCATGGCCATACACAATCCGTATCCTAGTAGAAGGTATGGGTTTCAGAGCTGTCCAGATGAATAAAGAGCTGTCCAGATGTATAAAGATAACCAATTTCCCCATTTGGACCCTCCAGGTCCCATCAATGATCTAGACTAACATACCAGTCACCAGCTTTATTCCGCAGTACTTTGACTTTCTTTAAACTGATATATATTCAGTTCCTTTACAAGGCACTTAATCAACAGGGCAATAACTATCTGTGATGGAAGTCTATTCAGCATATTGAGTAAAATCTGTAAATTGCTCAAACACCTCACCTAGCCCTAGGCTTTGCAATGTTACACTGATGTCCTCTGGCTTTTGTAATCTTGTGTCAAATTAAGTAATCTGCTTACATTTGCATTCTCCATCCATTCCAGCATTTTGAGCATTTTAGATTATGTTTCCACTCAATCAACGAGCCGTCAAACTTAACAGTATGAGCCTTGGATTTTACATCACTTTCCTCTTGATTCATTCAAGCGTTAGTGCAGAAAGACATAAATAGGCCATTCTGTCCCTCAGGCATGTTCTGTCATTCAATTGGCAGCGTGGTGGTGAGTTGGCAGCCCCAGCCTTGCATTCTGTTCCAGATTCTACCATTTGGCGATATTTCTGACACTCTGTATTTCCTTGGAGTTTAAAAGGAGATGCAAGGAACTGCAGATGTAATCCCATTCACCCACTAATTTCCCTTGTAACCAATTTCCCCACCTTTCCTTCAACTCCTCCCCCCAGATTCTAACACCGATTTACACCATGGGCAATATGTAGCGGCCAATTAATCCACCAACCTCCACGTCTTTGGGATGTGGGAGGCAACCAGAGCACCCGGAGGAAATCCATGCAATCAGAAGGAGGACGTGCAAACTCCATACAGCGCCCAAGGCCAGGATTGAATTTGTGTTCACAGAACTGTGAGGCAGCTGCACCAACATTAGTTTTTGGTTTAGTTTAGAGATACAGCGAGGAAATAGGCCCTTCCCTAGCACTATCCTCCATACAAGGGACAAATTACAATTGTTACCGAAGCCAATTAACTGACAAACCTGCACATCTTTGGAGTGTGGGAGGAAACCGGAGCATCCGGGGAAAACCCACGCGGTCACGGGGAGAACGTACAAACTCCGTACAGATAACACCAGTAGACAGGATACAACCCGGGTCTCTGGTGCGGTAAGTTAGCAACTCTAATTTTGCACCACTGTGCTGCCCCCCCCCCCCCCCCCCCCCCCCCCCCCCACCACCAATTATCGCAAAGAAATTGCAGACTGCCCACTATACAGGCTGCCTTGAGAAAGCAGCAAAAGTTTTCATGGACCTTTTTTCACCCCCGGTCCTCTCCCAAAAGCTTGAAAACACGAACCACCAGATTCAGGAACAGCTTCTTCCCCACTCTTGTCAAACTACTAAATGGTCCTCCCATAAGCTAGGGTGCACCCATGATCTTCCAACCTACCTCGTTACAGACAATGGACTTTTTATCTGTAGCTGGTACACTATAATTCTCTAAAACTATATCCTTCACTCTTTTTTCTCTTTGCACTACCGGTTGTAAACGTTGGACGTTTTCTCTATAACTCTGACACTGTAACTCTATATTCTGCATTCTGATATTTTCCTCTTTAGACTACCTGTTGTATTTGTGTATGGCTTGATTGTACTTATGTACAGTATGATTTGACTGAATAGCACACAAAGTTATTCACTGCATCTCGGTACAAGTGACAATAATAAACCGATACTAATACAAATACCATTCAGTCCAGATTTGCGGCTTACGTAAGTGGCTTTCAATTCTTCAGGTAAGTCAATTATAGATGTTGTCTCAATACAAATACTTATGGAAGCTCACTCATCAATTGCACTCCAGTTTTTGCCCATGATCGATAGTCTCTATCTCCAGCTGTGCAATAGCAAGTTGCCAATAGCATGTCAATATATCATCTTAATTTGCTAAAACTTCAATTTCACCCAGCTGCCTTTAATAAGGAACTTTATCACGAGGCTTCTGGTGATCCATATAAAATAAATCATTGACATTAACGTGCCCACAACTTTGGATGCTTCTCGGTTTGCCAGCTACAATTACAGTACATAGAACATAGAATACGGAACGTAAAACATAGAAGAGTATTCCATAGGAGTGGGCCCTTGGGCCCACAATGTCTGTGCTGAACGTAATGCAAAGATAACCTGATCTGCCTGCACATGATCCATATCCCTCCATTCCCCGCACTTCCATGTACCTGTCTAAAAGTCTCTTAAGCGCCACTATCGCATCTTCCTCCACCACCACCCCTTGCCCTGCACATCTCTATTAAACTTTACCTCCTCTTACCTTATAGCTCTGCCCTCTGGTGTTGGACGTTTCCACCCTGGGAGGAAGGTTCTGACTGTCTACCCAATCTGGGTTATCAAGCACAGCATCGTCCTGCTCTCTGCTGCATCCCCAGCGTTCGCTGACTCAGACTGTGGGCTGAAGGGCCTGTTTCCGCAATGTATCTCTCAAGTCTAAAGTCTGACGTCTAAAGGATAGGTTACATTTTGGGTCGAGACCCTTCGCAATAACATAGGGTGGTGGGTGTATTGAACGAGCTGCCGGAGGAGGTAGTTGGACAGGTACTACTACTGCACACAAAGAAACATTTAGACAGGTACATGAATAGGTCATGTTTAGAGGGATATGGGCCAAATGCGGGCAGGTGGGACTAGTGTAGATTGGTCGGTGTGGACAAGTTGGGCCAATGGGCCTGTTTCTACGCTGTAAGACTCAATGACTCTATGACTCTGTAACATAACATCTCAACTTACAGTATGTTTATTAACTTCAAACATCACCCCGACTGGAGAGCCTCAGTCTATCAGTGTGAGCTGCATTGGACCAATGATCGCAGGGTGAACGGACAGCATTGAATCTCAACACTGAACATCATCTATCATCGCTCCTTTATTCCTGCTCCATTGACTTGGCTCATTTATCAGACTGGGTGTGTGCGCGAGCGTGAGCTTTGAGTGCTCCAAACTCGAAAGCGTACTGAGATAATTTACTCATTTCGGGAATAAAACCTGCAATTGTAGCAGATTACAGCTGCAGGGTGTTTGACAAGATACTCAGGTTTGGCTGATTTGAGCGAGTGGAAAATGGGACATTTTATTTTCAAATTCAGGGCCTGTAGCAGCTCCTAATTAAAGGATCAGAATTAATTTGAGTGGTTCACGGGGGAAAAAAAAGTTGGCTAATGAGTTGGCCAGGGTTGATTCCACATTGTGGGCATTGAGTGGCTGAGTTTGGAATGCTGGTTACTCCTTGCTGGAGATGGAGCCTCAATGCTTAGTCAGGGTCTTTGAAGAGGTTTCAAGCATTTCAAAGGACGTGATGTTCTTATAAAGGCTTCGTTTCTTTGGCCCACTAGCTTTCAACTCTCAAACCGGGATTTAAATCAAATGTGGTGTAGTGTGCTAAGTCTCAACGCATAGAGCGTGGAAACAGGCCCTTCAGCCCAACTTGCCCACACCAACCAACATGTCCCATCTACTCTTGTCCCACCTGTCTACGTTTACCTCATACCTCTGTAAACCTGCGCTATCCATGTACCTGTCCAAATAATTCTAAAATGGTGCAATAGTACCTGCAATAGTACCATCTCGCACTGTTGGATGTAATTAGTTTAGTTTAGTTAGTCACAGGTATCAAGGTACATTGAAAAGCTTTTTTGTTGCGTGCTATCCAGACAGTGGAAAGACTACACATGATTATAATCAAGCCATCCACAGTTTACAGATACAGGTTAAAGGGAACAACGTTTGGTGCACGATAAAGTCCAGTAAAGATAGTTTGAGTTTCTCCAATGAGTTAGATGGAAGGTCTGGACTGGTCTCTAGTTGGTGATAGGATAGTTCAGTTGCCTGATAACAGCTGGGGTGAAACTCTCTCTGAATCTGGAGGTGTGCGTTTTCACACTTCTGATGGGAGAGGGGAGAAGAGGGAGTGACTGGGGTGAGACTCGTCCTTGATATTGACCAGTGAACCTCAATCCAGCTCCATTTGACACTACAAAACTAATTTGAATGAATGAATGAATAAATAGGTTTATTGGCCACGTATTCACATACAAGGAATTTGCCTTGGTGCTCCGACCGCAAGTGACAACATGACATACAGTGACAGTTAGGAATGACACATAAAACATTAAACATTAATAATAAAATATTATCGATTAAACATGTGAATTAAATAAAATACCAGAGCAAAAGGAGGCTGCAGACTTTTGGTTATTGAGTAGAGCTACTACTCCTGGAAAAAAAGCTGTTGTTATGTCTGGCTGTGGCAGCTTTGACAGTCCGGGGTCACCTTCCAGAGGGAAGTGATTCAAAGAGTTTGTGGCTAGGGTGAGAGGGGTCAGAGATGATCTTACCCACTCGCTTCCTGGCCCTTGCAGTGCATAGTTCGTCAATGGAGGGAAGGTTGCAGCCAATAACCTTCTCAGCTGAGCGGATGATTCGCTGCAGCCTCCGGATGTCATGCTTGGTGGCTGAGCCAAACCAGACCATGATGGAGAAGGTGAGGACAGACTCTATGATGGCCGTATAGAATTGGACCATCATTGCCCGTGGCAGATTGTGCTTCCTCAGCTGCTGCAGGAAGTACATTCTCTGTTGAGCCTTTTTGACTGTGGAGTCTATGGTAGCCCCCCACTTAAAGTCCTTGGAGATGATGGTTCCCAGGAACTTAGAAGACTCCACAGATGTGACTGTGGTGTTGTTGCTGGTGAGTGGGGTAAGGGGAGGGGAAGCTCCCCTAAAGTCCACAATCAATTAAGTATGCATTATCAAAAATGCGTAATTCTGTAGCTAACCTCAACTGTCACTGCCTGAGGAGAGTGTTAAAAATAGAGCATAATCTGAAGAAGGTTCCCAACCCAGAACGTCATCTGTCCATTCCTTCCACCATTGCTGCCTGACCCGTTGAGTTCTGCCAGGTGTTTTGTTCAGGATTCCAGCAACTGCAGTTTCTTGAGTCTGTGAGCTTCATTCTGTGTCTAGCCCAACCATCCCTGCCCTGGAAGAGTGTGACAGGACAGTGTAGAGGAAGTGTGTAGGTAGGAACTGCAGATGTTGGCTTAAACCGAAGATAGACACAAAATGTTGGAGTAACTCAGTGGGGCAGGCAGCATTTTTGGGACAAAATCTCTGGAACCAGAGGTGCTGCCTGTCCCGCTGAGTTACTCCAGCATTTTGTGTCTATCTTCAATATAGAGGGAGCTCTAGTCTGACTAACCCAAACTATAGAAAGACACAAAATGCTTATTAAATCAGCAGGACAGGCAGCATCTCTGGAGAGAAGGAACGGGTTACATTTCGGGTCGAGACCCTTCTTCAGACTGAAGGGTCTCAACTCGAAGCATCACCCCTTCCTTCTCTCCCGAGATGCTGCCTGTCCCACTGAGTTACTCCAGCATTTTGTGTCTATCTTCGGTTTAAACCAGCATTTACAGTTCCTTCCTACCTAACCCAACTACCCCTGCCTTGGGACAGTGTGACAGGACAGTATACTGTGGAGGGATCTAAACCCTATGCCTAACCCATTATTATCTTTTGCTATTAAAATCCAGCAACTACAGGTTTTTTTTTTAATTCAACGTGGATCCAGTGGATCCAGTGGATCATTAGATTAAATGAGAATGGTTTAAATCTACTGGCAATGTGAGACCAGAAGAACGGGATCACAACACAATGGATAGAAAATATTTAGAGGGATATGGGCCAACTGTTGTCAAAGGGGATTATCTTAAATGGGGCACCTTGGTCAGCAGGGACGAGTTGGGCCGAACGGCCAGTTTCCATGCTGTTTTACTCCATGATTCTGAGAAATCAATATAGATTCTATGGACAAAGCAACCCATGGTGTAAAATCTCGGGCAGCATCTCTGGAGAATGCTGAGTTACTCCAGCACTTTGTGTCCTTTTGTTTATTAACCAGCATCTTCAGCTGTTTGTTTCAACATTTAAATGACGCAGAGACAGGTACATGGATAGGAAAGATTCAGAGGTATATAGGCCAAGCGCGGGCAGGTGGGACTAGAGTAGATGGGGCTTGGATGATTTGGGCTGATCCAAAATCTCTCAAAAGTTCTCCGTTCCAAAATTCTGACTTCACTTTCAGTCCTAGCTGCATGGTGAGGAAATGACACTCTGTGTTTAGTGACTTGTTTGAATCTGCTAATTGCTCTGTTGCCTGACATAAATGGGTTTTGAGTGAATGCTTTTCTTGTAACCTTGCCTTTTTATATCTATTTACAGCACTTTGAAGTGTTCTGCTCTGCTTCATGCACTTCACCCAACCGTGCAGCTGCTCATCAGATGCCAATGGGAAGGATACAGAGTGCTGGCTGATATTCTAGGCTCTCATTTGGACGGCAGCAGTCTATTCCTACAGTCCGCATTTCTGTAGCGCCAATGTGGAAGACCACCCCCAGGAATCCCATCAGTCGAAGATTTGTTGCTGGACCTTGTTCTATGTGAGTACAAGGTAAAGCAGATGCTGGCTTCAGAGAATGCGTGTCAAAGTCTCAGTTAGGCGGCAGAGATAGAGCTGCTGGTTTACAGCGCCTGAGACCCGAGTTCCATCTTAACCTCGGGTGCTGTCTGTATGGAGCTGCGTTCAATCTGTCTGAGGAAGGGTAACGATCTGAAACATCACCTATCCATGTTTTTCAGAGCTGCTGCCTGACCCACAGAGTTACTCTTAACACTAGTTCTACACACTCGGGGCAATTTACAGAGAGCCAATTAACCTATACACCTACACGTATTTAGAATGTGGGAGGAAACCGGAGAACCCAGAGGAAACCCACATGGTCACAATGAGAACGTGCAAGCTCCACTCAGACAGCACCTGAGGTCGGATCGAACCCGGGCCCCTGGCGCTGCACCCAACTGAGACTTTAACACACATTCTCTGCCAATAGCAGTTTCCATTAATCATGCTTAACTTCTGCGGTTCCTTATTCCCTGGGGCAGTCCCGTAGCTCAACATAAATATTAAAAGATTGCTGTTTGATTTACACTGCTCTGTATTGGACTGCATCTCATTAAACCGTTAATCACAGACATAAAAACAACCTGCTCAAGGAACTCCTCAGATAAAATAACAAAGGAACTCTGTGCGTCAGGCAGTATCCATGGAGGGGGATGGACAGACAACTTTTTGGGGAGGGACCCTTCATCAAATTGACAGAAAAAGCCTGGAAAGAGAGATGAGGGCAGGGCAGTCCCTGGCAAGTGATAGGTGGATACAGGTGAGGGCAGGTGGATATATGGGCAGATGGCTGGAGTGAGTAGCATAGGATGGAGGTGGAAAGGCGTCAGGTACGGAAGGAAGAATAGAGAGTGACGAAGGTAGGTGCAGAGGAGGGACACATGGCTCTGGTAGCGAGTCTGGGTCATAGAATCATGAGAGGATGTTGCCAGGGCTCGAGTCCCTGAGCAATAGGGAGAGGCCGGGCAGGTTAGGGCTTTATACCTTGGAACACAGGAGGATGAGGGTGACCTTAACGAGGTGAATAAATTCATGAGGGGAATAGATAGACTGAATGCACAGTCGTTTTACCCAGGATAAGGGAATCAAGAAGCAGAGGGCATAGGGGTGAAGATTTAATAGGAATATGAGGAGCATCTTTTTCACACAGAGGGTGGTGGGTGTATGGAGCAAGCTGCCAGGAGGTAGTTGAGGCCGGTACTATGGCAACAGTAGGACAAGTTCATGGATAGGAAAGTTTAGAGGGATATGGGGTAAACAGGGGCAAATGGAACCATCTCAATCTGAAACGTTGACCATCATTCTGCCTCTATAGATGCTGCCTGACCCACTGGGTTCCTCCAGCAATTTGTATTTTCTCCAGATTCCAGCATCTGCAGTCTCTTGTGTCTGCTAATCGTGTCTTGGTTCTGAGAGTGTTCACATGACCTCGACAATTTTTGCCTAATCTCCCTTTAGAATCATTTAGTAGATGTCAGTTATGGCTGGTGAATATTATTGGAACAAAAAGACTTGTATCTCAGTGCTACATTATAAAATCTTGTGAGAGATTTTTAAATAGCTCTATTTTCTCTCTCTATCCAGTCCCTACTTTCCATCTTTATTGCCTGCCCTGTACCTAAATTAATTGAGCTCCTACATTTCACTTCATCCTAATTCAAAATGTGTCCGACAATATGTGAATGCATTTGTGTAATGAATGTGTGTATGTGTGAGTGCATGGAGTGTGTGTGTGTGTGTGTGTGTGTGTGTGTGTGTGTGTGTGTGTGTGTGTGTGTGTGTGTGTGTGTGTGTGTGCGCATGTGTGTGCGTGTGCATGTGCGTGTGCGTGTACATGTGTGTGTGTGTGTGTGTGTGTGTACATGTGTGCTTGTGAGGGAGTGTGTGCATGTATGCGCATGTGTATGTGTCTGTCTGTGTCCATGTGTGTTGTGTGGGTGTGTTTGTGTAAATGTGTATGTGTGTGTGTCAAGTGTGTCTGCTTGTATGTATGTGTGTTTATGTGTATGCTCCTGTGCCTGAATGTGTGAATATGTGCATGTATGTGTGCGCGTGTATGTGTGTTTTTGTGCGCATGTGTTCACGTGGTTGTGTGTGTTTAAGTGTGTGAACGTATGGGTGTGAGCGTGTGTGTGTGTGTATATGTAGGGGTGTGAGCATATGAGTGTGCTGTGTGTGAGTGTTAATGTGTGTGTGTTTGTACATGTGTGTGCATGCGTATGTGTATATCTGTGTATGTACACGTTTGCATGTGTATGTGTGTGTGAGTGCCTGTGTGTGTGTGTATACGTGTGTGTGTGTGTGTGTGTGTGTGTGTGTGTGTGTGTGTGTGTGTGTGTGTGTGCTCTTGCGTGTGTGTGCGCTTGTGTGCGTGTGTACATGTGTGTGTTTGCTTATGTACGTGTGTGCATTAGTGCATATAGCCACTAATGCCAGCATGTACCTCATCAGCTGGTGACAGCCTGAGTGAATGTGGAATCAGATGAGCATCAGAGTGCGGGCCAGGAGTAATTTGCCTGAGTGTTGTGGAGGGGAATAAACATCAGCAATTGTAATTGAAATTAAGACTGGGAAATATTATTTCCAATGTTAGAAGTCCAATGCTGATGAACAGATGGCGGTGTGTATAAATCAGCTCTGTCCATATGCTGGCATATGGCAGCATTATGTGGTAATAATTACCTCAACGGCAGCCAATCCATCACTCACATCAGCAAGTTGGTGGAGAAAATAACGGCACCTGATACATGGCTTCCTATCTGGAGAATACACGGACATCTTTAGCTTTGATTGATTGATCGAAAGATACAGCATGAACAGGCCCTTTGAGTTGAGTTTATTGTCACGTATACCAAGGTAGAGTGAAGAGCTTGTGTTGCATGCTATCCCATCAGCGGGAAGATTATACATGATTATAATCAAGCCATCCACAGATACATGATAGAGGGAATAACGTGAATTACGTTTAGTACAAGATAAAGTCCAGTAAAGTGCAATCAAATATAGCCCGAAGGTCTCTGTTTAGATGGATAGTAGCTCTCCAGTTGTTGGCAGGAATGTTCAGTAGCCTGATAACAGCCCTTCTGCCCACCATGTCAACGCTGACCATCGATCGCCCATTCGCACTAGTTCTTTGTTATCCCAAGGAACGCAAAGTGCAGGAGTAACTGAGCAGACTGTTCATCAGACCCGAAACGTCACCTATCCATGTTCTCCAGAGATGCTGCCTGACCTCCTGGGTTTCTTTTGGGATTCTTTTGTGTTCTTTTCTGCTCTACTCAAGATGGCCCCAATATGTCCCCAATTGCCGGAACTAAAATTAGGGTGGGACTTGACTGACTAACAAAAACCTTAAACAACAATTAATACAGTTATAGTCATATAATAACTACAGCAACAATAACAACAATAATACTTTCTGTATAACAATCCAAATGACATAACTAAATTGTCTATATTAATCAAGTTAAAAGGTATACATTGTATTGTCATATTTCTACACAGAGAGCCCTGGGTGCCTGGAACATGCTGCCCGGGGGACATCTTGGTCGGCATGGACAAGTTGGGCTAAAGGGCTTGTTTATGTGCTGTATGACATTTACCTACTCTCTTGAAGAGATGATAGTGGCATTTTAGAGGATTTTGGATAAGCAACTGGTTATGCAGGGAATGGAGGGACATGGATTACGTGAAGACAGAGGGGAGTTTATGTTGGCACCATGTTTGGCATGGACATTGTGGGCCGAAGGGCCTGTTTCAGTGCTGTACTGATCTATGTTCTATTGTGTACACACACACTAAAGAAGGGTCTCGACCTGAAACCTCATCCATTCCTTCTCTCCAGAGATGCTGCCTGTCCAGTTGAGTTACTCCAGTTTCTTGTGTCTATCTTTGGTTTAAACCAGCATCTGCAGTTCCTTCACACACACGCACACACCCACACACACACCCACCCCACACACACCCACACACACACACACACACACACACACACACACACGCACATATATATATAAAACCTTAAACAGATCCTTAAAAAGGTACACAAATGCCTTTACTTCCCCCAGGAGACTGAGGAACTTCAGCAAGAGTCTCCAATGACTCTTACGAACTTCTACAGATGCACCATAGAAAGCATACTGTCAGGTCACATCACAGCTTGGTCCAAGATTGCAAGAAAATGCAGATAGTTGTAGATGTAGCCCAGTCCATCACACACACCAGACTCGCCATCATTCTCCATCTACACTGCACACTGCCTCAGGAAGGCAGCCAAGCAGACTTCATCCACCATGGTCATTCCTTCTTCTCTCTGCTCCCATTAAGCAGAAGTTACAGAAGCTTGAAAGCGCGCATCAGACTCAGGAACAGCTTCTTCCCTTATGTTATCAGGCTTCTGAACGGTCCTTCCATAAGCTAGGATACTGTCCGATTCACCTCTACCCCATTGCAGACATTAGATTTTATCATTGGAACTGGTGTGCTATAATGCTGAGAACTACATTCTGCACTCTGTGTCTTCCCCTTTGCTCTACCTATCGTATGTGAGTTTGACTTGATTGGATTTATGTATAGTATTGTCTGATGTGATTGGCTAGCATGCAAAACAAAGAATTTCACTGTAGCTCGCTCTGTACATGTGACATTAATAAATATAAATCCTAAACCTAATCCTCCGGAACTTGTTTTCTGTGTGACGGACAGGAAACTTTCATCAGTCCTGGACTGTTACAATTAACAATGAAACACTGTTCTATGCTGTCATTGTTCTTTGAAGCACCATTATTCAGTTTGAGCTGAGTAATAACATGCTTACAGCCAAAAGGCTCCTCACAAACAGATTTGCAATGCGGGTCGGGTTAATGCGTCATTTTAGTTCCTGAGTGTGTACCTGCACTAAAGGATATCAAGTCAAGTGGTAGTTTATTGTCATATCAAGATTCGGGAGGGAGGTAAGAGAGTTTGATTGTCAGATGTACCATCAACGGAACAATTACATTTTTAAGAAAGACACAAACGGATCAGGCAGCATCTCTGGAGAAAAGGAATAGGTGGCGTTTCAGGTCGGGACCCTTCTTTGGGCTAAAAGAAACAGAATCTTCCTTCATTCTGAATAAGAGTCCCAACCCAAAATGTCGTCTGTCCATTCCATCCACAGACGATTCGAAACCCACTGAATTCCTCCAGCAATCTGTGCTTTGCTCAAGATTCTAACATGAGCAGTTCCTTGGGTTTCCAAATTCTTACTTGCCACAGCTTAACGATCCCTTCAACTCAATGAGCACAGATAAATATGTAATAATCAATAATTACATAACTTAATAATCAATAATACGAGGTAACCATAATTGCGCAAAGTCTGTAGGGCAACCAAAAACAAGATCCATAGAAGTCCAAAGATCAAAGTTGCTGTGGTAGAGGTCAGTGTTGTGCAGTGTTCAAGTGTCTAATGGTTGCTGGGAAGAAGCTGTTCCTGAACCTGGAGGTCACAATTACAGTGCGCAAACGCAGTGAAAATGCAAGTACAGAGACTCAGTCAACACACAAATCATAACAGATATAAATTCTGTAGGCCAGCCACAAGAAAAAACTGCATTAAGAAATAACATTAGTGCCAAACACAATTAGAAAGCGAGCCCATGGTAGTTTAGAGGTACAGTGTGGAAACAGGCTTTTCGGCCCACCCAATCCACGGCGACCAACAAATACTCGTACACTAGTTTTATCCTGCACACTGGAGACAGGTTACAGAAGCCAATTAATCTACAACCCTACACATCTATGGAATGGGGAGGAAAAAGTGAACACCTGGAGAAAACCCACATAGTCACAGGGAGAACGTGCAAACTCTGCACACACAGCACCTGGATTGAACCCGGTGAACACAGGATTGAACCCGGGTCCCTGGCGTTGTGAGGCAGCAGCTCTACCATTGCACTATGATGCTGCCCTACTATGGCATATTTATCTGGGTGTTGTAGTGCCAATGTGATCTTTAAGCTGTGGAATGTTTGAGTTTAGAAACGCTAAGAACTGCACAAACTGGAATCTTGAGGAAAACACAAAGTGCTGGAAGAACTCAATGGGTCAGGATTCATAAGTGGATGGAAGGGACATAATTCTTTTCAGATTGGAATAGACTCTGACACTTCTTCTTCTTTCGTGTGGCGTGCACAGCCCAAAGTTGCAGGACAACTTGTTCTATTTGATCTTCCGTGCACGTCGAGTTGATTGCATTAGTCGAAACAGAGCGGACCACGTGAAGGGTGCAATCTTCCACCCCACTCTGACTCTCAACCTAATCTACACCCCTCATCATTTTATGTTTGGCTTAGTGAGTAGGTGCCGATCAACAATCCCCGCATGCTAATGCTATCCCACCCACACTAGGGACAATTTACAATTATACCAAGGCAATTAACCTACAAACCTGTATGCCTTCGAAGTGTGGGAGGAAACGGGAGATCCCGGAGAAAACCCATGCAGGTCACGGGGAGAACGTCCAAACTCTGTACAGACAGCCCCCGTGGTCAGGATCGAAGCCTGGTCTCTGGTGCTGTAATAGGCAGCAACTCTACTGCTGCGTCACCGTGCCGCCCTTGCATAAACTTGCATAAGGTGGGTGGTGGGTATATGGAATAAGCTGAAAGAGGAAGTAATTGGGGAAGGTACAATACCAACATTTAAAAGCACTTTGTGCTGGAAGGAACTGCAGATGCTGGTTTATACCAAACATAAACACAAAATGCTGGAGTAACTCATCGGGTCAGGCAGCATCTCCAGAGATAAACTGAGACCTTATCAACATCACTTTAAACATAATTACTTAAATCTTAACTTTATTAATTCAAAACTCCATCAAAATCTCAATTTTATTTCGGAGTCACGTGAGTGACGACGTGAAGACCTCGTCCAGCACGCATGCGCGATATTAGCGTTCATGCAGTGCACCCGCGACGAACGGGAGTTCAAGGCGCTCCCGCTACAAATTGAAAATCGGGCGGACAGGTAAGTTTTACCGTGGCCGTGTGTATTTTCTCTGTGGTCTGCTTTATGTTCCAGGAGACCAGAGGGAAGAAATCTGCAGCTCGCCCCCGTTCGTCTTCCGTTGGGGAACGTTCTTTGGAGGGGGGGCAAGAGGCGGCAGGAATAACTACCGAGCCGAGCCCAGCACCGCTCGTGCTGCCTGAGCAGCGGGCTGGAGGTACCTGCAGCCAGAACCGGGCGGTAGTATCCGACGATTCGGATGAAGATGCCTCACCGCTCGAGAGCGGCACAGGCAGCCGCCTAAGCCGAATGGAACGGCTTATGGAGCAATTGCTCCAGCGAGATCTGCTGAGAGCAGCAGAAGACTCGCCAAGGGAGCTCAGGCACTCCCGCAGTGCCCTTTACGGCACTGGCCATTGCTTCACCTTCCTTTGAAGGCAGCATTGGCGACCTGGTCTGGGCTGGTCAAGAAGAGGGGTCGCTGGCTGAAGATGTCCGGAGTACGCAGGGTGTACAGGATCAGGAAGAGCTGCTGGGTGTGGTCAACCGCTACGTGGCCATTCCACGAGCGGGTCGGCCGTTAGAGCCGAAACTCGCAGCCAGCATTGACAACCTGTCCTAAAAACCCCTGCAAGAACAGGTGGTCAATGAGGCTCTTGAACAATATACAGCCCCAGAAAATTGTACATCATTGAATGTACCAGCTGTAAACAGCCAAATTTGGGGACATTTGGGGCAGAATATCAGGAACCTGGAGTTGAAGCTCCAGAAAATCCTTAAACTCCTGTCTGCAGGAATAACATCATATGCTCGGTCCATTGATGGTGTGGACATCTCCACAAATTAGCAAGACACATTAGCTCTGCTGTGCACCACTCAATATGAGATAAACAATTTACGGAAGGAAATCATCAAGCCTGCCCTCAACCCTAAATTTGTGGAACTTTGCAAAACACCGGGTTCAGAACCTCCAATTCTGCTCTTTGGAAAGGACCTTCCAAAAAAGGTGAAAGACCTAGAGGAAGAATCCAAGACCTTTGGTCTGGTGAGGGCAGGCTTGGGACCGAGCAGACCCAACAAACCCAGGCGGCAGTACCCCACGGCGTCCACCAGTCGTCGACCACCATATGGGACTGGTGAAAGCTCGGGGTCCGCAACCATTCCCCGTAAGCCTTTTTTAGGCCAGGGCCCAGAGTGGACCTCATGGAAAATGCGCCACCCCCAACAACATCAACATCAACATCAACAGCAGCCCTCTACAGCCCAGCAGAGACCTCATCATCCAGCGAAGAGGCAGAAGAAGCACCAGTGACCATGGAGGTAGGTGGGTCTGGTTCCTCTCAGCATATGAGCAGTAGAGGCTCTATACTAACAGGGGGAAGATTGCACTTGTTTTTGGATGCATGGGAATCCATCACTAATGACAAGTATATTCTCAGCAGCATTCATGGCTATAAAATTGACTTTGTTCATGAAAACATTCCGCCAGTTCAGCATATACCCCAAAGGGTATTCACCCTCTCAGTCAAAGAGAAACAAGAGGGTCAAGCTGAACTGATGAGGCTACTAGCAAAAGGTGTCGTTGAAAGAACAAAACATGAACCTTTGGAATTTGTGTCTAATATTTTCACTAAAACTAAAAAAGATGGTGGATGTCGCATCATCATTGACTTAACTACTTTAAACAAGTCTGTTAAAGTATATACATTTCAAGATGGAAACTTTTGAAACAGACAGACTATTGATTTTTAGAGGTTACTTTCTAGCAAGCATTGATTTAAAAGATGCGTACTACTCAGTACCCATACAAAAGGAACATCGTAAATACTTAAAGTTTATCTGGATGAAACAGCTATGGCAATTTAAAGCCTTACCAAATGGGCTAACCTCAGCTCCAAGGTTGTTCACTAAAATTTTAAAACTCGCTTTGGCATTATTGAGGAAACAAAAGCATATAGTCATGGCGTACTTAGACGACATTTTAATAGTAGGGAAAACCTTGGAGACAGCTATTTTGGCAGCAGCAGCCACCAAATGTTTGTTTGAAACTTTGGGGTTTGTCATACATCCAGATAAATCCAATTTTACACCGTCCACTACCATGGACTATCTTGGATTTATGATTGATACTGTTCGTATGATTGTAAATCTGCCGAAGGGGAAAGCATCACAATTGGCACTATCTTGCAGTGAACTAATGGATAAACATCAGCCAACCATACGGCAGGTAGCTAGAGTTATTGGTAAAATGGTAGCAGCTTTACCAGCTGTACAATTTGGGCCTTTGCACTATCAAATTTTGCAAAGAGCAAAAGTGCACGCACTAAAGCAAAACTCAGGTCACTTTGACCGAGTTATGAATTTAACTGCTGAATCCATTCCAGAGTTACAATGGTGGACAAGGAACATTAGGCTTCCATGATAATCACCAACCCAGTATTAACCATTCAAACGGATGCCAGTGCTTTGGGCTGGGGAGCAACTAACATACAATCCAGCACAGGGGGCAGATGGACTAATTCTGAATCATCTTGCCTACAGACACGGGGTATCAACTACTTAGAAATGTTGGGTGTGTTTTATGGTTTAAAAGTATATTCATCTAATACGCATCATGCACATGTCCGGTTGCAATTAGATAATACCACGGTGGTGGCTTATATCAACCACATGGGTGGTGTAAAGTCGATATTGTGTGACAATTTGGTCAACCTAATCTGGCAATAGTGTGTCGAAAGACATATTTGGTTATCAGCAACTTACCTGCCAGGTAAGCAAAATACAGTGGCAGACACCAGGTCACGCAAATTTAACGATAACATCGAATGGATGTTATATCCCAAAGTATTTGCTGAAATTACAAAGCAATATGGCGCACCAGATATCGATCTATTTGCATCCAGGCTGAAACACCAGGTACCAATGTATGTCGCTTGGGAACAGACCCTGAGGCAGCAGCAGTTGATGCATTCACGCTGCATTGGGGGAAAATGTTCTTTTATGCTTTTCCTCCCTTCTGCCTCATCAGTCGGGTATTACGCAAGATTCAATTGGATTCCACTTCAGGAATCTTGATAATACCCGACTGGCCTACACAGCCATGGTTCCTAGTGGCCCTCGACATAGCTGTCGAAACACCGTTGGAATTCCCCAGCAGACCAGAATTATTAATCCACCCAGTGTCAGGCATTAGTCACCTTTGCCCTGACAGAGTCAATCTCCTGGCTTGCAGATTCTAAAAAGACCTCTCCTGGGCCTGGGACTGTCTGAGGACGCCATCAACATGATGACCGCATCCCACCGGGAGTCCACCAGGAGACAATACCTGACCAACATAAGAAAATGGGAACGGTTTTGCTCCAAAACAAGAACTACCTACACTACAGCTACAGCCACCAGTGTTGTGGAGTTCCTGGTTGGATTACATCGGGAAGGACTCAGCTACAGTGCCATAAATACAGCCAGGAGTGCGTTGTCAGCTTATTTGGTTCCAGCAGCAGGACAACTGGCTTTGGGGTCCCATCCACTAGTGGTCAAAATCATGAGGGTCATCTTTAACACTAATCCCCCAGACCAAGGTACACTCAGATCTGGGATGTCAGCATTGTACTGACGTACCTTAGGGGATGGCCACCACTCAGGTCACTCACGCTGGAACAACTTACTCTGAAATCCGTCATGCTCATGGTACTAGTGTCAGGTCAAAGGGTACAGTCCCTCCACCTTCTGAGGCTGGACAGCATGACAAAGTCATTGGACTGTTTCACATTCCATATTCAGGGACTGGTCAAACAAACTAGACCAGGTACCATGCCTCCAGTCATGGAGTTCCGGGCATATTCATCTGACCCACGGCTGTGTGCCAAGACCCATCTTGCCAATTACATAGACACAACATACAACTTAAGAGGGAGAGAAAAAGCCTTATGGATAAGTCACAAGAAGCCTCATGGTCAGGTGACGAGCCAAACCATTTCAAGGTGGCTAAAGCAGGTGCTTAAGTCCGCGGGAGTCAATACTAATGTTTACAAATCTCACTCCAGCAGGGCTGCATCTACGTCGGCGGCTAGGCGAATGGACGTGCCTATGGACCATATTCTGGCCAGAGCAGGATGGTCCTCGGAAAGAACTTTCCAAAGGTTTTATAATAAGCCGCTGGCGGAACCTGCCACATTTGCAGACAGAATTTTAGAGTCTGCAGATAATATTTAATTTAAGCCCGGGGGAGCTCTCTGTTTTTTTGTCATTAATAAACCATTTTTTTCACAAACAGGTTATTGTTGATTGTGATAACATACTTCCTCCCTCTAAGGTTTTCATACAGTGAGTGAAGCATGAGCTGGTACACGGTTCGGAATCACAGAGCTTTGAAGTCTTCACGTAATCACTCGCGTGACTCCGAAATAAAATAGTAAGATTAAATGAGAACTTACCAGTTCGAAGTTTGATCTGTATTTTATGAGGAGTTACGATGAGGGATTACGCGCCCTCCGCTCCCACCCTCTATTATACAGATCAACTGGTAATTAAGTTCTTATTTTTTCTTTACTATATTTATTTCAATTGTTGTGTTTTTTCTGCGAATCCACACCGCTGCTTTGAAGAATGTCGTACATGCGTGCTGGACGGGGTCTTCACGTAATCCCTCATCGTAACTCCTCATAAAATACAGATCAAACTTCAAACTGGCAAGTTCTCATTTAATCTTACTATTTTACTTGGTACCTTTTCATTCTTTTATTTCCTCTTTACTCTTTATTCTTAGGTTGATATCCCTGATCTCTTATTTACTCTTTACCGGTAGTCATCACTGATGTCTTTTCATTATTCTTTACTCTTTATCTTATTGTTTCTTATGTGTCTTGAGCATTAACGTTCAGAACCAACTTTTGCAAATCCCAGTCTCTAATCTCTTCTGAAAAGAGAAAAATGATTAGTGGAAGAGTGTTGGATCCTGAAATTGGCCTAATCTAGATCATTCTGTCCAGTCGGGGTAAGGCGGAGAATGCTGCCCAGACTGTCTGCGAAAAACTCCCATTCAATATACACTTACACCATTGGCCACAAAGCGACTATCTCTACCGACAAACAGGCACAACCTATTCGTCTCCGTCCTCCCAGATGTTGGACAAATGATCTTAGTTTAGTCTAGTTTGGTTGAGAGATACATCACGGAAACAGGCCCTTCGGCCCACCAAGCCCACGCCAACCAGCGATCCCCACACATTAAAACTATCCTACACACTAGGGACAATTTACAATATTAATCAAGCCAATCAACCTACAACCCTGTAAGTCTTTGGAGTGTGGGAGGAAAACCGGAGCACCTGGAGAAAACCCACGCAGATCACGGGGAGAATGTGCAGACAGCACCAGCAGTCAGGATCGAACTCGGACTTCCGGCACTGTAAGGCAGCAACTCTACTGTTCCGACACCATGCTGCCCATAGATCTCAGTGGGACCTCCAAGAAAGTGTTGAAATCTCCACGGAAGTAAGACTGAAAGACGCGTTACGTTAACCAGCAGCAGCACGCTTTATTTTACTCTCCGCAAGGGCAGAGCGTCTCATTCAAGGCCTGAGGTCACAACACCAACGATGATTGCAATATCTGGATATGTATACAGAAACGTAAGCAAATTTCTTAATATGGCGCGTGAAGGCGCGTGAAACTGTTGAGCCGAGCGGTTAGTTCTGCAATGTACTGTACTTCTGCTGATCACAGCAGAAATATTTTGGTAATATATTGCGAACGAGATGTTGTGATTAAGATGAACTTGTGACTTAAGATGACTAATGAGAGCTGTATGTTTAAGGCTAAAGTAAACAAATTTATAGCTGTGTTGTCAAGTGTAAGAGCAAGCACGTTGGCAATTCTCATGTCTATCTTCGACAATATGCCTCCTGATTAGATACTTGTGAAATGCTGAATGAGTCTCTGCCTCCAGCACTCCCTCCGGCAGTGTGACCATGATTCTGAGGGTGAACGCTGATTGTTACTGGGACAATCAGTCTGATGTAGGATCCCAACCCGAAACGTAGCATAGGTTCACCAGGTTAATTCCCGAGATAGCGGGACTGACAGATGATGAAAGAATGGATCGACTGGGCTTATATTCACTGGAATTTAGAAGGATGAGAGGATATCTTATAGAAACATATAAACTTCTTAAGAGATTGGACAGGCTAGATGCAGGAAAAATTTTCCCGATGTTGGGGGAGTCCAGAACCAGGGGTCACAGTTTGAGAATAAGGGGTACACAGAGAGTTGTGAGTCTGTGGAATTCCCTGTCTCAGAGGGCAGTGGAGGCCAGTACTCCGGAAACTTTCAAGAGAGAGCTAGATAGGGCTCTTGAAGACAAGAGCAGAACTCGCTATGAAAACATGGAGGGGACGGGGGACACAATATTTTGGCGGCCGCGCGCGCATGCGCACACACACACGCATGCGCGAGGCCTCGGACCCTCAATCCAGCGCTAGACAAAGATACTGCGCTGGCTCCCGACCTCTCTGGCCACCCATGGGGGAGGGGCACTCGGGTGGGGACGGGATCGATCCTGGCTGCGGATGAGGCACAGGTCTTGGGGAGGATGTCCCCCACCACTCAAACCATGGGGGGGATGTGTCCCCTCTGCCCCCCCCCCCCCCCCCCCCCGTGTTTTCCGCCCCTGCTTGAAGATAGCGGTTTCAGGGGATATGGGGTGAAGGCAGGAAACAAGTCAAGTCAACTTTATTTTTTCACACACACATACAAGATGTGCATTGAAATGAAAATGGCAATGCCTGCAGATTGTGCAAAAACTACAGAGCAGAATAGAACAGAATCAGTATTTACATGTTAGAAAAAAAAACAATTTTAAAAAGACACAACACATCAGTAAATGAGTACAGTAAATTAGTCCCTGGTGAGATAAGAGTTTACAGTACTGATGGCCTGTGGGAAGAAACTCCGTCTCATCCTCTCTGTTTTCACAGCGTGACAGCGGAGGCGTTAGCCTGACCGTAGCAGCTGGAACAGTCCGTTGCTGGGGTGGAAGGGGTCCCCCATAATGTAGCTAGCTCTGGATCTGCACCTCCTGATGTATAGGTCCTGCAGGGGGGCGAGTGTAGTTCCCATAGTGCGTTCGGCCGAACGCACTACTCTCTACAGAGCCTTCCTGTCCTGGGCAGAGCAGTTCCCAAACCAAATTGTGATGTTGCCGGACAAGATGCTTTCTACAGCCCCAGAGTAGAAGCACTGAAGGATCCTCAGAGAGACTCTGAATTTCCTCAGCTGCCTGCGGTGGTAAAGGCACTGCCTTGCCTTACTCACCAGTGCAGCAGCGTGTGTTGTCCATGTCAGATCCCCTGTGATGTGGACTCCCAGGTATTTACAGCAGCTCACCCTATCCACAGTAGTCCCATTTATCTCCAGTGGCGTGTACCCCCTCGGATGTTGAGCCCTTCTAAAGTCCACAATCAGCTCCTTAGTTTTTATGACATTCAAGAGGAGGCTGTTGTCCTGACACCAGAGTGCCAGATCAGCCACCTCCTCCCAGTAGGCCTTCTCATCGTTATCGGAGATCAGGCTCACCACCACAGTGTCATCAGCAAACTTGATTATGGAGTTGGAGCTGAATCTGGCCACACAGTGCTGTGTGTACAGGGAGTACAATAGGGGGCTGAGGACTCAACCCTGGGGGAATCCTGTGTTCAGGGTGAGGCTGTTCGATGTATGTCTTCCCATCTTGGGGTACTGATTGTAGATGATCAGCCATGATCACAATGAATGGTGGTGCTGGCTTGAAGGGCCATATGGCCTATTCCTGCACCTATTGTCTATTGTCTATTTAGGACTGAGATAAGGAAAAACGACTTTACCAGAGAGTTATGAATTTGTGGAATTCTCTGCCACAGGAGGCAGTGGAGGTAAATTCACTGGATGTTTTCAAGAGAGAGTTAGATATAGCTCTCAGGACTAACAGAATCAAGGGATATGGGGAGAAAGCAAGTAGTGATATTAGATGTCCAGCCATGACCATATTAAATAGCGGTGCTGGCTCGAGGGGCTGGACGGCTCCTGCACCTATTTTCTATGTTTCTATGAAACGTCGCCACAGTTATTGCCTCACCTGCTGAGCTATTGCAGCAATTCATGTTCTACACAAGAGCATCTGCAGTTCCTTGTGTCTGCAGTTTGCTTTCTATTGCGCATCTGTAGAAGTTGGTAAGAGCTGTTGGAGACATGCGGAATGTCTAGACGCTGCAGTTAAATATCACAACAGCCAACATGGGGTTTTAAACTCAGATCTTTGCCTTGTGAGTGCATTGGGTTATGAGATTAGCTACAACAATTCGCATTCTCCAGTGATTTATTTATCATGTGAGCCTACTCATACTCTAGAAAGTAGACCAATTGCTGATAGAAACAGTGGTGAATGTTAAATTTGTGAGCTGTGAATGTAACTTTGCTGTCAGTTGCTTTTGTCAGCTTTTGTCTGGTTATTGCGTTGGAGATTTGTGTTAACAGTGCCTTGTGACTTTGCGCTACTGCTAATCTGATGCACACACTATTTAAACGGCGGGGTGCGATGTGGAATGTGGAGCCAACCTGGGTCAGGGCCAGGCTAGAAATAGCACAGATAGAGAGACACAGAGTGCTGGAGTAACACACAGGGTCAGGCAGCATCTCTGGACACCATGGATAGCTGACGTTTCGGGGCGGGACCCTTCTTCAGACTGACCCTTCTTAGGCATAGTCAGTCTGAAGAAGGGACCCGACCCGAAACGTCATCTGTTCATGTTCTCCAGACATGCTGCCTGACCCACTGTGTTACTCCAGCATGTTGTGTCCTTTTGGTAAACCGGCATCTGCTGTTACCTGTGTCTACAGATATAAGTCATTGAACTCACCAATTTTAAATAATAACACCCTCTACCACCGCTCTTTTCCATGTGTCCCAACCACCTCCACTCCCCCCACCATGGGACAACATATTTCCCCCAGTATACTGTCCCTTTTCCCTCTACCCTTCCCTCCCACCCCCCCCCCCCCCCCCCCCCCCCCCAATCCTCCCTGTCCCCTTCCACACATTTCCCTCTCTCCGGTTTTAAATTTTATACCTCCTCTAGCCTTTGTCACTTACTCCACCCATCTGCCGATCACCCCCATCACCTGGACCCTTCTATGAATAAGGGACCTGAAGTGGGGTCCTGACCCTAAACGTCACCGATTATTTTTCCCCAGAGATGTTGCCTGCCCGCAGAGTCACTCTGGCGCTTTGTGTCTATCTTTGGTATAAACCACCATCTGCAGTTCCTTGTTTCTCCAACTATCACTTGCCAAGTTTTGCCCCACTTTCTCCCCCGTGCTCCATCAGGCTGAAGAACGGTCCTGACCTGAAATGCCACTTATTTTCCAAAACATCTTAAAACATCATGTCCAAGGTGCCAACAACTTGCTTTGTCAAGGGGTCTCCACCATTGTAAAGATAAGTTGGAATAAGGTTAGGCCAAAGGGCCTTTTTCTATGATTCTATCAACGATTCTATAACAAAAACTAAATGAGGTAAATAAAGAAAAAAAAGAGAAGACAAATTGTGCTGAAACGTAGACATGAGGAACTGTAGATGCTGGTTTACAAAAATAGACACAAAGTGCTGGAGTAACTCAGCGGGTCAGTCAGGACCTCTGCCCCACCCGATGTGCATCTTTTCTCCCACTCTCCCACCGCTCTTTCCTTTATCCTCTGTCCCTTCCTACCCATATCCCTTTCTTTAAGCTTCACAATTCAATCCTCTTCTCTCCCTATCAGCTTTTTGTCTTCTTTTCATCTCTGGACTTTGCCCACCCACCTGCAATTAACCCGCACCAAAGCAGCACAGCGGCGCAGCGCATAGAGCCCTTGCCTCACAGCGCTGGAGGCCCAGGGTAAATTCTGACCTCGGATGCTGTCTGTGTGTGTGTGTGGTGTTTGCATGTTCTCCCTGTGACCACGTGGGTTTCCTCTGGGTGCTCAGGTTTTCTCCCACATCCCATTCACGTGCGGGTTTGCAGGTTAATTGGCCCTCTGTAAATTACGCCTCGCGTGTAGCGAGTGGATGAGATCATAGAACGTGTAGCGAGTGGGATAACATAGAACAAGTGGGAAAGGGTGATTGATGGTTGGTGTGGACTTGGCAGGCTGAAGGGCCTGCTTCCAATCTGTGTTTAGTTTAGTTTAGAGATACAGCACGGAAACAGGCCCTTCAGCCCACAGAGTCCGTGCCGACCAGTGATCCCCACATACTAACGCTATCCCACATACACTAGCGACAAATTATAATTATACAAAGCCACTTAACCTACAACCCTGAATGTGTTTGGAGAATGGGAGGAAACTGGAGCACTTGGAGCACAGGGAGTACGTACAAACTCCGTACCAACACAGCACCCGTGGTCAGGATCGAACTCGGGTCTCTGGCGCTGTAAGGCAACAACTCCACTGCTGCGGATCTGTGCCTTTCAATCCACCTAGCACTTGCCAGGCTCTGTCCAGCCCCAGCCCCAGCCCCTCCTCTTCTCTCCGATCCCCCCTTTCCCCCACTATAATTAGTCCGAAGAAGGGTCCTGACTTCATCCATCCATAATCTCCAGAGATGTTGTCCAGCCCGCTGATATACTCCAGCACTTTGTGTCTATTTTTGCAGTATCTCTCCTGTTGTGACCAAATGGCCTCTTCCTGTGCCTTTGTGATATTGTAATCCTGAGTCTAATTTCCAATAGGCCAAGTTCCCTCTGTCACTTCTGATTACATTAGTATTCTGCTACCAACAATTGGCTTGAATTTATGCCGTTCATTAAAGCATTGAGCAACGCTGGGATTTAGAGCTCAGCTTTGATCATTAGAAAAAAAGAATTTGCTTCCCACAGGTAACTGAGCCGTTGCCTGGAGGTTAGGCTTGGATTGTTACAGGGACATGTTAATGGCAGATGTGGGAGAGACACAGAGCTTATACCTAGTGTGTGCTGCAGTTAGCTGTTAATGATGTTTTTGCTCCGAGGTATAAAGAATACACATATTAATTCTCAGCCTGTATAAAAAGCTGCCTAATCTACAGCTAATTTAACAGCATGAGAGGGGAGCAGTAATTCAGCACGTCTTCACTGCCCACAGTGGCGCAGTGGGTAGAATTGCTGTCTCGCAGTGCCAGAGACCCGGGTTCAATCCTGACCTCTCTGTGTGTACAGAGTTTACACTTTCATCCAGTAACCGGGTGTGTGCTCCGGTTTCCTCCCACATCACAAAGACGTGCAGGTTTAGAGGTTGCGCGCCCCTCTGTAAATCATCCCCATTGTGTGGGGAGTGCATGCAAAAGTGGGAGAGCATAGAACTAGTGTGGATGGGTGATAGATGGTCGGTGTGGACTCGATGGGCCGAAGGGACTGCTTCCATGCTGCATCTTTCGATCAATCAATCCTAGCAGCTCTTCTTAAAATCATAGACCAAGACATTTGGCCCATCAACTTTTCATGCTTTATCCCATGCCCAGAGGTCTGTTTTCAGAGTCCTATAAGTGAGGATTCTTCAGATTCTTATCCAAGTAACTTCAAGAACAGTGAAAGAAAATGCCAAGAACGCATTTGACTGCGATTAACAATAGAAGATAGAGAGGAGAGAAGTGCGATAGGACACAGGATGTGTTGGCACCGTTTTCCTGTACGACTAGTGGAATTTGCACCTCACCACTCCTGACAACTGGGGTGATACTCTTTGCTGTGAAAATAGCAATACTGCATGAATTACCAGAACGTGTAATATGGGGTTTCTGAGGGTTAGAAGGAAATCGGGAAATCATTGTTAACGCAGGTGAATGTTATAAAATAGTCCTTGTTAAAGTTCACAGAAATCGAAGTCCATTAATTGTCTACTAAAGGAAACAAAATATGCATTAAAAGAATATTGCAATTTCATGCAAGCATATTACATTAACTAGCATTTTGCATTGTTTTATAGCACCGTTAAAGTATTTAATTTATTTCTGATAGATATTTTATTCTAGTTCCTTTCTCACGAGGTACTAAATGAAGTTCTAAATATAAAATTATTTCTAGACTGTAATGTTCCGGGAATCTGTTGTATGAAATTGATGTTAAAGAAAATGCTTAAAATACCTTGTTCTCAATTTATTTTAAGTGCCTTTGAACACATTGAATTTAAGATGAAAGGCAAACACTAGTCTAAATTGCTTGCAAAATACATTTTTTTTAAAGTAGAATATAAGCAATGGGTTCACAGTGTCTAGTAGAATATAATCAACTGGGTGTTAGTATTCCCAGTTTAGGTTAGTTTAATTTACTTTTGTTTAGTTCAGTTTAGTTTACTTTTGAGATACAGTGTGGAAACAGGCCCTTCGGCCCATCGAGTCCACGCCGACCAGCGATCCTCGCATGCTAACACTATCCTACACATGCTCGGGACAATTTACAATTTTATCAAACCAATTAACCTGCAAATCTGTACGTCTTTGGAGCGTGGGAGGAAACCGGAGCATGAGGTGAAAACCCACGCGGGTCACAGGGAGAATGTACTAACTCTGTACTGACAGCACCCATGGTCTGCATCGAACCCGGGTCTCTGGCGCTGTAAGACCAACTCTACAGCTGCACCGCAGTGCCGTCCCGATTGCCCCAAATATAGCAATAAATACATTGATAAATGCCAAACAGCAGAGCCATCCAAAAATTACACCATCCTTTCACACAGCAAGATCCAGAGCCTCAACATGAAAATGTTTTCCAATTCTCCCTTTAATCTATCAATCCCTTTAAATCTATGCTCCTTTTTAAACCCCTCTGCAAAGAGAAATAGATGGTTGGGCAGTTTACAGCCCAGCGGTATGAATATTGATCTCTCCCCCACCCAAGTCGCACTAGCTTCTCATTTACACCCTACAAACAGCTGACAATGGCCTGTTTCATTTACCATCCCTACTTTTTTGACCACCTTTCATTCATTGTTCTTTGTCTCTCAACATCACCGTCTATATCTCTCGTTTCCCTTATCCCCAACAAGTCTGAAGAAGGGTCTCGACCCGACAGGTCACCCATTCCTTCTCTCCAGAGAAGCTGCCTGTCCCGTTGAGTTACTCCAGTTTTTTGTGTCTATCTCCCTATTTACCTCCCTATCTGAGAGGATATAGTCAGGGTTGGAAGATTGTGAGCAGTAAACAAAGTGCTGGAGGAACTCAGTGGGTCAGGCAGCATCTGAGGTAGGAATGGGCGGATTAAACACAAACCGACCGAAGAAGGGTCCTGACCCGAAATGTCATCTGTCCATTTCCCTCCACATATGCTGTTAACAATACCAATGTCCCAAACTATACGACCAGCAGGTAGAAGGGTCCCAACTCGAAATGTTCCCTATGCATGTCCTCCGGAGATGTTGACTGTCCCGCTGAGTTCCTCTAGCACTAAGAGTATTACTCAAGATTCCAGCATCCGCATTCTCTTTTATCTACATTTTAGAAGACGGAGACCGAAGAAACACAAATACACCGTCCTGCCTTGTAAATATATCACCACCATTGGATTCACTGGATCCAAATATAGAAGTCCATCCCCAACAGCACGGGGGGGAGCACTTTTGACATAACTTCTAATAGTGAAAGGCCTGGATAGAGTGGACATGGAGAAAATGTTTCCACTCGTGGGAGAGTCGAGGACCAGAGGGCACAGCCTCAGAATAAAAGGACATACTTTTAAAAAGGAGATGAGGAGGGATTTCTTTAGTCAGAAGGTCGTGAATCTGTGGAAATTCATTGCCACAGACGGCTGTGGAGACCAAGTCAGTGGATGTTATCTAGGAGGAAATTGATAGATTCTTGATTAGTACGGGTGTCACGGGGTTATGGGGAGAAGGCAGGAGAAAGGGGCTGAGAGGGGACGACCAATGAGCTGGAGGAAGTCAGCGGGTCAGGTAACATCTGAGGAGGCAATGGACAGACGGAACATAAACAGACTGAAGAACATTCCTGTCTCGAAACATCATCTACCATTTCTTGACGTGATGGGCCGAATGGTCTAATTCTGCTCCTTGAACCTATGAGCTATATTAAAAGCAAGGCCACAGCTGCAGTGCTGTATGCAGTTCTGGTCACTACACTACAGGAAGCACTGAAAAGAGTGCAGAGGAGATTCACCAGGATGTTTGCCTGGGAAGGAGCATTTCAATGGTAAAGGGAGACTGGGATAGTTTGGGGTTTTCCCTCGGAGTGGAGCAGGTCGAGGGGGAAATCTGAGAGAAACGCACAAAATTATGAGGTGGCAAAGGAGACGCAAAGTGCTGGAGTACCTCAGCAGGTCAGGCAGCGTATCTGCAAGGCATGGATAGGTGACGTTTCAAGTTGAGACTCTTATAAAAGGACACAAAGTGCTGGAGGAACTCAGCAGATCAGATAGTGTCTCCAGAGAACATGGATAGGTCAATATGCAAGCGTCTCGACCCAAAACGTCACATATCCACGTTCTGCAGAGATGCTGCCTGACCTGCTGAGTTACTCCAGCACTTGCCAACGGTGAACAAATGTCCCATCTATTGTCACATGCCTGTGTTGGGCCCATATCCATCCAAACCTGTCCTATCCATGTTCGTCTCTAAATGTTTCTTAAACGTTGCCTCTTCCAGCAGCTTGTTCCATACGCCCACTTCCCTTTGTGTAAAAAAGTTGTCCCTCAGGTTCCTACTCAATCTTTCCCCCCCACTCATCTTAAACCTATGTCTTCCAGTTCTCAATTCCCCTACTCTGGGGAAGAAACACTGAGCATCTACCCAATCTATTCCTCTCATGATTTTGTGTTCACTTCCCAGTGAGAGACTGAGACAGAACCGCTGCTGTGTACACGGTGTGAAACAGACACAAGGTAAAAGGCTGCTTTCTGTTAACATGGAGCCATCAAACTAATGAGGATATGACGGTCCCCCTTCATCTCCTCTCCAGCACGTTCGGCTTTGTTAACGGTTTAAGCTGACAGGGATCAGAGCACCCAAACATGGAATAAGGTTAGAATTCACTGATCTGAAATAATCAGCATTAATTGGCATAATTTTATTCCGCTCTAATGAATCTTTCATCCTGACTCACCATTGAGTGGTTGGAGGGCCTGCTGAGAATCTGTTCCACAGGCTCTGACACTTCCCCACTAACTCTCCACAAGTAACCACACTTCACAGCGATGCCCGGGCTAGGAAATGTCAGCGAGCTGTTTGATCGCTTGCAGAACATCACATCGAGAGCAATTGTTGTGTACGGTTCTGAGTTAGTGAGTGCCCTTCTCTATGTCAGTCACGGCAGCTTCACTTAAACATCAACAAGAAAATATCCGGCACCTCGCCTGACTCCACGGACCTGTCATTGATTTCACCAGCAAGAGGCTGTGGGGTGGAATAATTCCACTTTGATTGCATAGGAAGGAACTGCAGATGCTGGTTTAAACCGAAGATAACACAAAAAGCTGGAGTTACTCAGCGGGACAGGTAGCATCTGTGGAGAGAAGGAATGGGTGACTTTTAGGGTCTGAAGAAGGGTCTCGACCTGAAACGTCACCCATTCCTTCCCTTCAGAGATGCTGCCTGTCTCGCTGAGTTACTCTAGCTTTTTGTGTCTATCTTTGCTTTGATTGCTATTTCAACCAAGTCCAAGTACCAGGCAATTCGACTCAGAAAAATACAAGATTGTTCGAAAAATGGTATGCTTTCATAGATTGTTAAAAAAAAGTAATCAAATTAAGATGGAGACGCAAGGAACTGCAGATGCTGGAATCTTGCACAGAACACAATCCTGAGAGGAATAGATCGGGTAGATGCACAGAGTATTTTACGCAGAGTAGGGGAATCGAGAACAAGCGGACATAGACTTAAGGTGAGGGGGGAAAGATTTCATAGGAACCTGAGGGAAAACTTTTTCACTCAGAGGGTGACGGGTGTATGAAAGAATCAGCCGGAGGAGGTGGTTGAGGCAGGTACCATCACAATGTTTACGAAACATTTGGACAGATACAGAGATGGGACAGGTTTAGAGGGATATGGGCCAAACACAGGCAGGTGGAACTAGTGCAGATGGGCACGTCGGCCAAAGGGCCTGTTTCCACACTGTATGACTGTTTGACTTTATAACATAAAGTGCAGGAGTAACAGGGTCAGGCAGTATTTCTGGAGAGGTGACGTTTTAAGTTGGAATTCTTCCAAATGTTGGTCTTATAGCTTGGGCATTAATAATAGAAATCAAAGAGGTGGCAACGGAATTAGCAGGTGTTTAGCAAATTATAAAATGCTGGAGGAACTCAGCAGCTCAGGCGGCATCTGGGAAGGGAAATTAATAGATGGCATTTTGGGTCAGGACCCTTCTGCAAGACTGAAGGATTAGAGAGGAGAAAGTTAATCTGCTCTGCACTCTTGCCAGCTGAACAACGTCCTTTCTATTGCCGAGTACCCAAAACTGAACGCAATACTCCACAGGCAGCCTCACCAACCTGTTGCACAACCAACTGCAGCATGATGTTGCACAATTGTAACATGACTGTAACTGTAGCTGTAACTGAAGAAGGGTCTCGACCCGGAACGTCACCCATTCCTTCTCTCCAGATTTGCTGCCTGTCCCACTGAGTTACTCCAGCATTTTGTATCCATCTTCGGTTTAAACCAGCATCTGCAGTTCCTTCCTACACATGTAACATAACATTAGTTGCCCAAATGTTTTGGTAATTTATGAATTCCGTAAGAGCAAATTCCCATTACCCAACCTGTCTGTCATGAATGCTTGGTGTGGATCTCTTCAATTCTCTTGTACAATCAAGATATGTCCATGAGGTGTTCCAGAGTCCCCACTGGGATTATGGATCATCTCTTTGGCCTCAGGCAGGGATAGTTCAGGAGGGGCCCTGGCAATATCTCTCCATCTGTAGTTGCCACAGTAGACCGTGGCTCCTTT
The DNA here is from genome assembly GCA_035221665.1 of Okamejei kenojei. Taxonomy (NCBI): domain Eukaryota; kingdom Metazoa; phylum Chordata; class Chondrichthyes; order Rajiformes; family Rajidae; genus Okamejei; species Okamejei kenojei. Next base: position 28,224,108 of record CM069147.1, on the reverse strand, counting down.
CTTGAAGATGGTCACAATAATGATCCCAACCCAAAGCATCGTCTGTCCATATACTTCCACAGATACTGCCTGACCCACTGAGTTCCTCCAGCACTTTGCCACTGAATCTGGATGATCAGCCATGGTCTTATTGAATGGCAAAGCAGGTGTGAAGGTCTAAGTGGCCTTCTCCTATTTCTATAGAACATAGAACATTACAGCACAGCCCCTTCAGTCCATAATGTCTGTGCTAAACATGGTGCCAAATTAAACTAAGCTTCTCTGCCTATATCCTAAGGAAATTATGTGCTACAGTGCACTACAATGTTGAGAACTGTATTCTGTACTGCGTATCATCCCCTGTGCCCTATCTATTATACTTGGATTTGAACTGATTGTAGCTAGGTATGGTATATCTGATCAGTTTGGATAGCATGTGACAAACAAAGCTTTTCACTCGGTGCTTGTGACAATAATAAACCTAAACCTAAACCACCCTCCATTCCCTGCACATCCACATGCCTATCTAAAAGCCACTTAAACACCACTATCGTATCTGCCGCCACCACCACTCCTGGCTGTCTGTGTGTTCCAGGCACCTGTTCCCTTCTGTGAAAAATCTTACCCCGCATATCTTCATTAAACTTTCCCCGTCTCACCTTAGACATAGATCGTCTAGTCTTTGGCATTTTCACCCTGGGAAAACAGGTTCTGACAATCTGCACTATCCATGCCTCTCATAATTTTATAAACTTTTACTGAAGTACAGTATCCAAGATGGCGGTGAAGCCACGCGATTCTTTACCTGCTGGTCCCAGAAGTGGATCTGCGATCATTACCAGTGGCGGCACTGCCCTAGCAGCTGCGGCTCGCCTGCAGTCCGTCTGTTTTTTCTTTTTTTTGTTGTCCTTGTGCTGTTTTAGCTAGTTAATTTGAGTTATTAGGGTGTGTATGTGTGGGGGGGGGTGGGAGAAACGTGTCTTAGTCTCTTCCTTCGGGGGATGCGACTTTTCTTGTCGTATCCCCCGTCTCCGCCATTACCAGTGGCGGCCTCCAACTACGACCGACTCGAGGCTCCGAAGGCAGAGCCAGCCAGGACTTACCAGCGCGAGGCTGGCCGACTTCGGGGCTGTGGTGGGCTCTGATGGCGGTGACGGCCTGACTCGGGGCTGAGGAGGTGTCCCGGCGGTACGGCGACAGCGACCTCGTAGGTTCGGCCGCGGTCCCAGCAGACGACATCGTCGGGAGCTCGCAGGTCACAGGTTGGTGACCTGTTTTTCCGGAGCTCCCGCGGCAACAGCTGTGTCCGCTGGACTGGAGGGCGGCAGCTTCGGCAGCTTCAACCGCCCCGGGCTGCGGAGTTTGAACCGGCCCGTTCGCGGAGCTCGGATTCAGCCGCGGGACTGACTTACTTACCAACACCCGGCGGGGTCACAACATCGGAGGCCTGGATCGCCTCAGCGCAGAGGGAGAGCAAGGAGGGAAGAGACAAAGACTTAAGACTGTTGCCTTCCACCACAGTGAGGAGGTGCCTGGTGAACTCACTGTGGTGGATGTTAATTTGTGTTTATTGTGTGTTTTGTTATTTTATTAAATGTATGAATGCAAGGGAACGCAATTTTGTTCAGACCGAAAGGTCTGAATGACAATAAAGGATACTTTACTTTATTTTATTCATTACAATTGCTCCACTCTTTTAAATCTATATCTAAATGTTATTCCCTTTAACCTGAATCTGTACACTGTGGACAGCTTGATGTATCCTCTTTTTGCTGACTGGATAGCAGACAACAAAAACACTTTTCACTGTACCTCGGTCATAAGTAATAGGAGCAGAATTAGGCCATTCAGCCCCTCAAGTCTATTCTACCATTCAATTATGGCTGATCAATCCCTCCCTCCTGATCCCATACTCCTGCCTTCTCCCCATAACCTCTGACGCCTGTACTAATCAAGAATCTACAGTATCTATCTCTGCCTTAAAAATATCCACTGACTTGGCCTCCACAGCCTTCTGTGGGAAAGAATTCCACAGATTCACCACCCTCTGACTAAATAAATATCTCCTCATCTTAATATCTTCCTAAAAGAACATCCTTCAATTCTGAAGCTATGACCTCTAGACTCTCACACTAGTAGAAACATTCTCTCTACATCTACTCTATCTAAGCCTTTCACCATTCTGTAAGCTTCAATGCGGTCCCCCCTCATTCTTCTAAGCTCCAGCGAGTACAGGCGCAGTGCCGACAAACGTGACAATAATAAACTAAACTAAACTAAACCATACATTTTAATCTATCATAATTTGATATACTTCCATCAGGCCACCCCTCAATCTCCGACAGTCATAGTTACTGAGATCTACTTGCATGACCTAATCTTCTGGACTTGGCATGGTGATCAAACAACAAACGTCTTTCTTAAAAATCTCAGACACTCTATTTTCCATCTGAAGTCTTTGTGTGCTTCAGTCACTGTAGGATGTGAGATTTTCTCTGCCCCCCTCTGACGATAAATCAATTTCGCAGACTCTGAGAAACATTAAATAACTGGAACCTAATGTGCCCGAATTAGTCCAGGTAATTTAAGTAACTGCGAGTCTGTTAAACAGTGATAGTTTAACAGAGTGAAGGCAAGGAAAATTTGTTTTTTTAAGGAGTCGTTGATCAAGTGGAGACTTGTTAAGTGACACATCCCAGTCACAGGGGTCTGGGGCAGTGGGGATCAGTTTACAGGCAGGTATTGCTCTTGTCAGACCTAGCTGAACCACTTCAAAAAGCACCATTGTTCAAATCGGAATATTGCAAGAGGGTTCAAATGGAAACACAATTACTGGCAATCCTCTCAAGTGTTAAAGATTAATTGATGAGATGTTGCTTCACTGACAAGATGGCATTTATTGCCTGCTTTTGATTCCACGGAGGGGTGTGATGAGGGGGTTACCTCGGTTGGTTGAACGGCTTGCATTGTGATACAGCTGACTGGCTTTGAAGGACATTTCAGGAGGTGATTAAGAATTGAAGAGGTGCAGGAATCACAAGGACTATTGTTGAGCAGAGGGTTCTAAGAGTACAGCTACAAGAGTCAAGAATATTTTATTGTCATATGTCCCAGATAGCACAAATAAATTCTTACTTGCAGCAACACAAAATAATATATATACTTTGTTTTCTGAAAGTGGTTAAAAAGGCTTACATTGGAGACATTGGTACCCATCCATCAGGGTATTGAGTATAGAAGGAGGGTCCCAAGCTGAAACGTCAACTATTCATTATTCAACTATTCTGAAGAAGGGTCTCGACCCGAAACGTCGCCTATCTCCTTCGCTCCTTAGATGCTGCTGCATCCGCTGAGTTTCTCCAGCTTTTTGTGTACCGTCAACTATTCATGTTCTCCAGAGATGCTGCCTAACCCCGCTGAGTTACACCAGCATTTTGTATTCCTTTTTACTATATATTGTGTATAGAAGTGGGGACGTTATGTTACGGTTGTTTAAGAAGTTAATTCATTAGCAGAGAAGGCTGCGGAGGCCAAGTCAATGGAAAATTTTAAGGTGGAGATTGATAACTTCTTGATTAGAAACATAGAAACATAGAAATTAGGTGCAAGAGCAGGCCATTCGGCCCTTCGAGCCTGCACCGCCATTCAATATGATCATGGCTGATCATCCAACTCAGTATCCTCTACCTGCCTTCTCTCCGTACCCTCTGATCCCTTCAGCCACAAGGGCCACATCCAACTCCCTCTTAAATATGGCCAACGAACTGGCCTCAACTACCTTCTGTGGCAGAGAATTCCACAGATTCACCACTCTCTGTGTGAAAAACGATTTTCTCATCTTGGTCCTAAAAGACTTCCCCCTTATCCTTAAACTGTGACCCCTTGTCCTGGACTTCCCCAACATCGGGAACAATCTTCCTGCATCTAGCCTGTCCAACCCCTTAAGGTTGTAAGGATGTCAGAGGTTATGCGGAGAAGGCAAGAGAATGGGGTTGAGAGGGAAAGATAGATCAGCCATGACTGAATGACAGAGTATACTTGATGGGGTGAATGTCTTTTTTCTGCTCCTAAAGTTTATGAACTTATGAAGTTGGTATGGGCACATTTGGAGTATTGTGTTCAGTTTTGGTCACCATCCTATAGGAAGGATGTTATTAAGCTTGAAAGAGTGCAGAGATTTACAACCGTGTTGCCAGGACTTGGGTGCCTAGGCTATAGGGAGAGGTTGGACAGGCGAGGACTTTATTCTTTGGAGTACAGGAGGCTGTGAGGTGACCATATACATACAATCAGGAGGGGGATAAGATGGGGTGAATGCACTCATACCTAGGATAAGAGAATCAAAACCCAGAGGACATAAGTTTAAGGCAAGAGGGCCAAGATTTAATAAGAACCTGAGGGGCAATGTTTTCACTGAGAAAAGTAAAGGCTTGATGAGGTGCTCCTGATGAGGCCTCTTTTAATCAGTGAGGCCAAGCATAGACTGGGCAACCATTTTGATGAACGTTAATGTTCTGTCCAACACGGTCTGCTGGATCTCCCATTTGCTAAACTTTTAACACCCCTTCCTATTCCCATACTGACCTTTCTGCCCTGGGCCACATGCAAACTGGAGGAACAGCACCTCACATTCTGCTTGGGCAGCTTACAGCCCAATGATTACAATCATTCAGAGGGTGGTAGCTATATGGAACCAACTACCAGAGAAGGGAGCTGAGGCAGGTATGGTAGCAACATTGAAAAGACACTTGGACAAATACATAGATAGGATAGGTTTCGATGGATATAGGCCAAATGTAGGCAAATGGGACTTGCTTAGATGGGGCAACTTGGTCAGCATAGACAATCTGAGCTGCAGAGCCTGTTTTTGTGCTGATTCTATGATATGATCATTGTATTCTCTAATTTCACCCCATTCCTTTTTTCCAGGAAATACATGGATATGTATTATGTGCTGGCAGATAGGAGGTGGTCTTGGCGTTGTGTTTGGCACAGACATTGCGGGCTGAAGGGCATGTTCTTCTGCAGCACTGTTCTATGTTCTAAGTTCAAGGCTCACGATGGAAACAAGGAACTGTGGGTGCTGATTTACAAACGATAAGAGCCAAAATGTTGGAGTGACTCACCGGGTTACGCAGCATCTCTGGACAGCAAGGATAGGTGATGGACCGACACGATCCATGTTCTCCGAGAACGTTGAGTTACTCCAGCACTTTGTGCCTTCTGTTCTTTCCGCCACATCTCGTCCTTTTAAGATGTGCTTCACCTTGACCAGTCCTTATCTCATTCCATGGCCCAGCATTCATTTTGGTAAAGGACCTTCTGCGAAGCGTCCCGAGACATTTTGCTGACGTTGGGTGAAACCTAAGTGAACTTTGGTGTATTTCACCCTTGCTTGGCTGCCCTATTTTATCACATCAAAATTCTATCAGCGTCTGCTATTTAATAATCTTATGTAGCCATCACTTTCTTCTCTCTGTAACACAGATATAGAGTGATGTACTTTTTTTCCTTTGATTGTGCATAAATGTTTCCGAGCTCGTCTCCTGAAAGGCTTAATTTTGAATTAATTATGTTCCCAAGTTTGGGTCTCTGTCTGCACTCTGTCCGCTTTGAAGTCCTAGCCTGGAAACTTGTTTGTTATCTTATATCCTGAAGTGCTCAGTAATTGTAGAATCATAGAGGCATGAAATAGTCCCATCGTTCTAACGCGTGCACGCCAACCAGGATGTCCATCTAAGCTAGTCCCATTTATCCACATTTGGCCCATATACCTCAACTAGAGAGCGGTCCTGACTTGCTATTAACCTCACTGGACACCTTCAGACCATCGTCAACCATGGACTTTATCTCGTACTAAACATTATTCCCTTTATCTGTAGGAAGGTATCTGCAGATGCTGGTTTAAACTGGAAATAGACACAAAAATCTGGAGTATCTCAGCGGGTCAGGCAGCATCTCTAGAGAAGTGGAATAGGTAACGTTTCGGGTCAAAACCGTTGTTCTGACTGGGTGAGGGGGAAGGGAAATGAGAGAGATAGATGGTACACTGAACAAATGGAAGGAAGATATGCAAAAAGCAACGATGATCAAGGATAGGAAAGGAAAAGAGCCCACAACAGTCCATTGTTGGCTGTGGGCTAGGTGATAATGAGTTTCACAGACAGTGAAACTCAACAGGATGATAGTGAAACTAGTACGAGGACTAGGGTGGAGGAGGGGCGGAGAGAGAGGGGATGCAAGGGTTACTTGAAATCAACATTCATACTGCTGGATTGTGAGGTGCTGTTCCTCCAATTTGCCTTTTGCCTCACTCTGCCAATGAAGGAGGCCTAAGATGGAAAGATCAGTATGGGAATGGGAGGGGGAGTTAAAGTGTTTGGCAATTGGGATAGGCCAAGGCAAACTGAGCGAAGGTGTTCAGCAAAATGATCGCCCATTCTGCATTTGGTCTCGCTGATATAAAAGTTTCCACATCTGGAACAGTGGATACAGTAGATGAGGTTGGGTGAACCTCTATCTCACCTGAATGGACTGTCGGGGTCCCTGGACAGTGTTGTGGGAAGAGGTATAGGGACATATGGTGCAGGGGCTGGTATCTGGGTTGCAGGGGAAGGTATCTGGGGAGGCAGTGGTTTGAGTGGGAAGGAATGAGTTAACCGGGGACTTGCTGAAGGAACAGTCTCTATGGAAAGCGGAAAGGGATGGAGATGGGAAGATGTGGCTAGTGGTGGGATCCTGTTGGAGGTGGCGAAAATGTCAGAGGATTATTTGTTGTATGCGATGGCTGATGGGTTGAAAGGTGAGGACTAGAGTGACTTTGGCCCTATCGCGACTGGGGGGAGGGAGGAGCAAGAACAGAGCTGCGGGATACCGAGGAGACCGGTGTGAGGGCCTCATCTATGATAGAAGAGGTGGAACCTCTGTTACCTAAAGAATGAGGACATCTCTAATGTCCTGGTGTGGAACACCTCATCTTGGTAGCAATTGTGGCATAGACGGAGGAATTGGGAGTAGGGGATCGAATCTTTGCAGGCGGCAGGGTGGGAAGAAGTGTAGTCTAGATAGTTGTGGACGTCAGTTTCCTGTATCTGTATAATGTGGATGACTTGATTGTAAACATGTACTGTAGCGGCACCTAGTGGTGGCTTGGGGCAATACGAACCCTCGCTATTGGCTGGCGCCGTCTCGTGACCGCGGGTTTTTGGGTCGTCAGTCAGTCAAGCTCCACCCGTGTAGAAGGAGCGTCGTGTTATTTGGCTGACCCAGAACGCGGTTGAGTTGAACACATTGTTTGCTGTTTAAAATAAAGAATACTATTTGACTCAACTGACTCGTCTCACCAAAGTGGTGACCCCGCCGGTCCGATCGTGAATTTGGACCATGATAATGAATGCCACCGCTAACCCCAACTCCCAGCCCACCCAGCAAAATGCCGCGGACCTGAAACTGCCCGTTTTCTGGGCGGTGCACGCTGAAGTGTGGTTCGCCCACAGTGAGGCCCAATTCGAACTCCGAAATATCGTCGCAAACGCCACTTGATATTTCTACATGGTTGGGGCATTTGCCAAGAGACGGCCACCTGTTTGCTGCCCTGCCTGCAGGATCCCCCCGCAATCAGCAAGTACGAGAGCCTCAAGGCGCTGCTGCTCCGCACTTTCGGGCTCAGCCGCCGCGATCGCGCCGCCCGCCTGCTCCATATGGACGGCCTCGGCGATCCAAAGCCATCTGCGCTCATGAGCGAGATGCTTGCCCTGATGGACAGCCACCCACCCTGCCTGCTGTTAAATCAGGCCTTCCTGGAGCAGATGCCCGACGACATCTGCCTGCTCCTCGCTGGTTCGGACTTTGCCGATCCCCTGCAGCTCGCTGAACAGGCCGACGAACTGTGGCTCGTCAAGCGGCAAGATTCTGGGCCCATCAATCGGGTGTCCAGAGACGTCCAACCCTCCTCTGCCGTCGCCGCGCCGCGCCGCCCGCCGGAGACCGTGGTAAGCACCAGTGGTGCTACTACCACCAACGCTGGGGTGCCGAGGTTCGCCGATGCCGCGCCCCTTGCTCGTTTGCGGGAAATGCCTCGGCTGATCGTCAGTAGAGGCCATCGCGATCGGCCAGAATCACCGCCTCTACGTTCGGGATCGCTGCTCCGGGCTTCGCTTCCTCGTGGACTCCGGGGCCGTTGTGAGCATCCTTCCCTCGACTGGACTGGACACCCGTGCCGGTAAGCGTGGCCCCGCCCTGAACGCCGTCAACTGTAGCCCCATCCGCACGTACAGCACACGGACTCATTCCCTCGTTTTTGACTCCCACCCGTATTCATGGACTATCATCATCATGGATGTGTCCCAGCCGTTGCTGGGCGCCGATTTCCTTCCGGCCTTTTTGTTACTGGTGGACGTGCGGGGCCAGCACCTCGTGCCTCCAGAGTTCCCCAAGCCCGTGACCCCGCGGCCCGCAGACCCTCCCGGCCCGCAGCTGGGAGCAGTGGCTGATTGAGACAGCCTGTGTACTTCCCTGCTCGCCGATTTCCCGGAGCTCCTGACCTCCCCGTTTTCAAGCCACCCTTAAGCATGGAGTGGTGCACCAGATCCCTACTGCTGGGCCCCCACTGCATGCATGGGCGCGTAGGCTCCCGCCCGACAAGCTGTGGATCGCGAAGGAGGAGTTCCGCCAGGTGGAGGACATGGGAATTGTGCAGAACTCTGACAGCCCGTGGGCATCCCCATTGCACACGGTCCCTAAATCATCGGGGGGGTGGAATGGCTGCGCATGTCGTTTGGGTTAAAGAATGCCGCCCAGGCTTTCCAACGGCTCAAGGACATGGTGGGCCACGGGCTGGACTTCATCTTCATATATCTGGACGATATCCTGGTCGCCAGCTGCTCCCACCGGGAACACTGCACACCTGCGGGCACAGTGCCAGTTTGGCCTGCGGGCACAGTGCCAGTTCCTTCCTGGGGCACCATGTCACCTCGCAGGGCGCGGCCCCGCTGCCCGCTAAGGTGGAGGCCATTCGTCAATTCCATCGGCTGCTCACCGTCAAGGGGCTGCAAGAGTTCGTGGGCATGTTGAACGTTTATCATCGCTTCCTGCCGGCAGCTGCCCGGATGCTGTTGGGTATTCGCACGGCTCCTAAGGTGGATTTGGATACGTCGTCCGCCGAACTTGTGTGTGGCTAACCACTGCGGTAGCCATACCCACTGGGGTCCTTCCCCCGCGGCTCGTGGGCAGCCGGAGCTGTTTTGTCAGTTTGGAGAGCCTCCGGGAGAAAGTGGATGGCCTGGCTCCTATTCCAACCTCGTGGCATGGGACACTCCAATGTATGTGCTGCCGGAGCTTAACAACTGTCTATTTGTATTCCTTCACAGGGACTCGCACTGGACACCGCTGCTGCGGGTTTATGAAGGTCCTTTCAGGGTGTTGCCCCCAGGCACCACGGCTTTTCTGTTGGATGCAGGGGGCAGAGAGGAGATCTTTTTGGTCGCTCGCCTCAAACACGCCCACCTGGATAGCCCAGTAGTGGTGGCTCAACCCCGGCGTAGAGGCTGTCCACTGGTCGTTCCAAGTGCACCTGTTGTGCCTGTCTTCCCTGCGCCTTTAATGTTTCCTGGCTCTGTTCCGCCAGTCCCACTTGTACCGCCTGTTGTACCCCTTGTTTCCTCTCGGTCCAGTCGCCTCATTCGGCCTCCCGCTCGGTTCTATACCTCTGGTTCTGGGGGGGGGGGGTCCTGTAGTGGCACGAGGTGGTGGCTTGGGGCAATACCAACGCTCGCTATTTGCTGGCGCCGTCACGTGATCGTGGATGTGTTTTTGTGGGTTTTTGGATCGTCAGTTAATCAAGCTCCACCCGTGTAGAAGGAGCCTCGTGTTAGCTGGCTGACCCAGAACACGGTTGAGTTAAACACTTTGTTTGCTGCTTAAAATAACAGACTCGTCTCGCCAAAGTGCAGTCTTTCCGCTGATTCGATGGTGCGCAACAAAAAAAGCTTTTCTCTGCACCTCGGTGCACGTGACAATAAACTAAACTAAGTAAACTCTAACTGTTATCTGTCTTCTCATAATCATTATCTCCCCATTTACTCCATGTTAAATCCATTCCATCCAAAAGTCTCTTAAACGGCACTATTGTACAACTGCCTCCACCACCACTCTGGCAGTGCATTCCAGGCATTTACTGCCCTCTGTGTAAAAAACGCCCTACAAATCTCCTTTGAACTTTGCCCTCTTATCTTGATGCTGTCAATATGATTTCAATACATTAATACTCACAATAACAAATGGCACTATTGAAGTCCTTAGTGTAACGAAAATTAATGCATGGTTCATAGTTCAACTATTGTTTTATAATGTTCAAGAGTCTGATGTTTGTAGCGAAGAAGTTATTCTCAAACCTTCTGGTGGTCACAGTTCTCAGCCTCCTGTGGCTTCTTCCTGATGGCAGGAGTGAAATGAGAGCGTGGCCAGGGTGGTGTGGATCTCTAATTATGCTGGCTTCCTTGTTGAGGCAGTGCCTCCTGTAGATCCCTTCGATGATGGGGAGGTCAGTACCCGTGATGGACTGGCCAGTGCCAACCACCCTCTTTCATCTCATTTGTTCCTGGGCTTTTGAGTTGCCGAACCAGGCCGCAATGCAGCCAGACAGCGCGCTCCCTACTGTGTCCCTGTAGAGATGTGATAGAGTATTCAATGACATACTGATCGTCCGACAAAAATGGGCTTTCTTCATGATTGCATTTTGGGGCAATTAAGGATGGGTAATGAATTCTGATCTTGTCAGTGAACTTGAGTATCGGCCAATGATTAGGACCTGTTTCACTTTTCGATCCGAACTGCCTCACATTTTTCTGCCCATCTTTGTCTGGCATGTCAATGCTCTCGCCAGCAAGAACCTGTTCCCCTGTTCAACCTTGGAATCATCTGGCAGAGTACCTCAAAGGCATTGGATTACTGATTCACGAGAGACAAAAAAAAAATCCAAAAAAGCTGCTTGTGTCATCAAAAACGAGTCAAATCAGACATCTCCAAAACAAAATTAATTACATGGTCAATACTATTTTTAATTAGGTTTCTAATTTGTTTTGAGGATAGTAGGGTAGCAAAAAATCTTTATCAAATCGAATATTAACAGGATACATTATTTTGCAAAAATATACTTTATTCATAATAAAAAATATAGACAAATTAAAATCATGAAACTCCTAATACATTCTTAGTGCATTTACATTTATTATTGCTACTATCATACTCAGTAGTGTTAGCACCTCCTATGTTCCTTACACAAAACACCCTTGCCATTCATGTGCCCCCCTGGATTGATAAGGGAGTGGATAAGGGAGAACCAGTGGATGTGTTATATCTGGACTTTCAGAAGGCTTTCGACAAGGTCCCACATAAGAGATAAGTATACAAACTTAAAGCACACGGTATTGGGGGTTCAGTATTGATGTGGATAGAGAACTGGAAGCAAAGAGTAGGAGTAAACGGGTCCTTTTCAGAATGGCAGGCAGTGACTAGTGGGGGTACCGCAAGGCTCAGTGCTGGGACCCCAGCTATTTACAATATGTATTAATGATTTGGACGAGGGAATTGAATGCAACATCTCCAATTTTGCGGATGACACGAAGCTGGGGGGCAGTGTTAGCTGTGAGGAGGATGCTAGGAGGCTGCAAGGTTATTTGGATAGGTTGGGTGAGTGGATAAATGCATGGCAGATGCAGTATAATGTGGATAAATGTGAGATCATCCACTTTGGTGGCAAGAACTGGAAAGTAGACTATTATCTGAATGGTGGCCGATTAGGAAAAGGGGAGATGCAACGAGACCTGGGTGTCATGGTACACCAGTCATTGAAAGTAGGCATGCAGGTGCAGCAGGCAGAGAAGGAAGCGAATGGTATGTTGGCATTCATAGCAAAAGAATTTGATTATAGGAGCAGGGAGGTTCTACTGCAGTTGTACAGGGTCTTGGTGAGACCACACCTGGAGTATTGCATACAGTTTTAGTCTCCAAATCTGAGGAAAGACATTCTTGCCATAGAGGGAACACAGAGAAGGTTCACCAGACTGATTCCTGGGATGTCAAGACTTTCATATGAAGAAAGACTGGATAGACTTGGCTTGTACTCGCTAGAATTTAGAAGATTGAGGGGGGATCTTATAGAAACTTACAAAATTCTTAAGGGGTTAGACAGGCTAGATACAGAAAGATTGTTCCCGATGTTGGGGAAGTCCAGGACAAGGGGTCACAGTTTAAGAATAAGGGGGAAATCTTTTAGGACCGAGATGAGAAAAACATTTTTCACACAGAGAGTGGTGAATCTCTGGAATTCTCTGCCACAGAAGGTAGTTGAGGCCAAAGGGATCAGGGGGTATGGAGAGAAGGCAGGTACAGGATACTGAGTTGGATGATCAGCCATGATCATATGGCCTACTGCACCTATTTTTTATGTTTCTATGTTTCCTTTGTTTGAGGGGTGTCCCCACCAGACTCTGCCCCTCAATGTCCAGCAGCAGAAGGATACTAGACTGTGGTCCTCCCTCACAGAGCATTGGCGTTGTCTGCACCAAGCTTCAATGCATCCCCCAGCACGTACTCCTGCAGTCTGGAGCGGGCCAGTTGGCAATATTACCTGACGGACATCTCGTTCTGCTGGGAGACCAACAGGTTTCGTGCAGACCGAAGAGCCTCGTTCTCTGATGGTGGTCTTTCAGCAGCGCAATACAGGATGTTACCTGGATCAAGGTAAAATCTCTGTGAGGAAAAAAAAGACACAGATTGCTGGAGTAATCCAGCTGGTCAGGCAGCATCTCTGGAGAACATCGATGAGCCTTTTTCAGTCTCAAAACACACCCTGGAACGTTGCCTTTACACAAAAGGGCACAAAGTACTGGAGTATTTCTGCAGATCAGGCAACATCTCTGGAGAACATGGATGTGAAGAAGGGTCTCAAACTAAAACATCACCTATCCATGTTCTCCAAAGATGCTGCCTGACCTGCCGAGTCACTCCAGCACTTTGTCTTTTTTTATTTAATTTAGTTTAGTATAGTTTCATTTATTATTGTCCAGTGTACTGAGGTACAGTAAAAAGCTTTTATTTGCATGTTATCCAATCAAATAGTAAGATTAAATGAGAACTTACCAGTTTGAAATTTGATCTTTATTTTATGAGGAGTTACGATGAGGGATTACATGAAGACCCCGCCAGCACGCATGCGCGTCATTCTTCAAAGCAGCATAGTAAGATAAGAGAGAGCTTATATATACACCAGTTGACCTTTATAATAGAGGGTTTGGGAGCGGAGGGCACGTAATCCCTCATCGTAACTCCTCATAAAATAAAGATCAAATTTCAAACTGGTAAGTTCTCATTTAATCTTACTATTTTACTTCGGAGTCACGTGAGTGACTACGTGAAGATTTCAAAGCTCTGTGATTTCATGCCGTGGATGGGTCCATGCATCACACACTGCAACAGTGAAGAGCTAATTTTAATAATGCATTCAGACATGACATAGGAATAGACATGTTGATGCTATAATGTACACTTAGTGATAATAGTACCTCCTGCACCCGGGAGGAACTATAACACAGACTTAAAAAGTCGGCAAATACCCCTGGTCTGGCAACGGTATTTCTACATGTTTGGAATCGTTCGTAGACCATCCTGCACCCGCTAGGATGTGGTCCCGTGAACGTCCATCCCCTGCTGCTGATATAGTTGCAGCCTGGGTGGAGTGAGACTTGTAAGTCAGTGTTCACTCCTGCCCCCAGAACCCATATAAACCACCGGCCGATGGTCTGTAGTGATTCTCTAGTGAGGCTCCCTGTGACTATCAATCATTGCTAGTTCAGTCCCCAAGGCTCTAGAGACCTTAGCAAACTGGTGTAGATGTGTGGCCACATACAACCAAAGGTCCATGGGATATGCCAGCAAAACTAGTTTGAGACGTAATGTCCCTGGCGATATCTGCTGATTAGTGATAACATAAATGTAATTCCATGCAGAATAATCATCTTGTCCAGTCACAGCTAAGCAACTGGACCCATAGTGCTGCCTCAGTGTCATGAACATAACCCTTGGTATAGTGAGCCCAGGGCAGGGATGTTCCAATGTTAACATCCCATATCTCTGCGTACCTCCCTGGGGGGTGTCGAGTTTAAGACCCTATCTCGTACAGAAGGTGACCTGATAAATGGATTCTGCTCCTCACAGCCAAAATGCTGAGAAGGCACGTGCAGCACAGTAATGGCACTCTAGAATGATTGTCAACCCCATGTGGAACTGAACTTAAGACGTCGGTCATCCGTGTCAACTTAGTTTGGTTTGACAATAGTAAGCCGCAGGAGCGGTCTTCCCAGTCTGCAAGTTAATGACTAGATTAAAACATGCAGGGGATGGTTCCCTGGTCACGGCTAACCAGCCATTTTGTGCCGCTATCCATATAAGGTTCTATCATAATACCCAACATCAGCGGGATCATGGCTGTATTGGCCAGTCAGGCACTCCGAAATGCCTGATGCGGGAAGCTGAATTAGCAAGACCCACCTGGTAAGGTAAATGGATGGACACAATGAACATTACCCCTCAGTATAGCGAGAAATGCATCCATCGCCACGTACCTTAAATCCTGGCGATCCCACATCCATTCTCGTTTTCCTGCTGATACGCCAATGCCAGTGAAGTTAGGTAAACTATTACCGGATACTTTTACTAGATTGCACCCATGTGGTTTACATAAAATAGCACCAGAGTGTATCAAGTTAGACTTGAGCATGCAGATATGCATATTCGCACAACCTTTATCCACAGTTTTAGAACATCATCCAGATAGCCCATAAAATAATATCTTAGGTGAGCCCAGTGGAAACTGTTCTCCTGTTGTTAGACAGTATAGCAGTTTTCTATTCAGAAAGTCTATACTGCATTTGCTAGTTAAACCGGCATCTTTCATAGTGATAATGAACGGCTCACACTGCGGCCTGTCTTGAAAGCCAACTCGTCTAGCATAAACGTGTAAATTTACCAACTTGTAAATGGTCCACATACCTCATATATCGGAAAAGAACCAGACCCACCTCCCTTCATGGTTATAGGTGGTCTTATGGTAAGCCCAAGGCTCCTGGCGCGGGTTCTTATTCCGTCCCCATTTTGGAGAGTAGGATTGCTGGGGTGTGTGGACCCAATTCCCTGAGGACCGGTTTGGCCTTGGCCTGAAAGCCTGCGCCCAGTTTTGAAGCTGCCCCCAGCTTCAGTGAAACGCTTGCTGCCGATAGAGGCGTGGGGTGTGTTGCCGTGGTCCCTTGATAAGCCGGACAGCTTTAATTCTTCATCCGGGTCTTACCTGTTTGGGCAGGTTCCTGAAGAGAGGATTTGGCGGCTAGACACAGCTGGCCTCACTTCAACCTACAGATTTGAAATTTAAGGCAGGTCCGATGGCGTTTTTCTGGAAACAGTTCATTTTGAAGTGTGCATTGTACCCCCATATAGCGCTGTTCACTGCTGGTCCTTTCAGGGACAATATTGCAGGTGTATGGTATTCCACCGCCGGCACATGTGATGTGGCGTGAGGTGGCTGTTCCTTCACGCGAGAACTCTGGCCTTCAGGCTTCGTTTAGCGAAGATCTTGATGCCACGCCAGAATATTCTGGAACCTCACGTCATACTTCCAAGTCTTCCGCTTCATGCGGGATGCGTAGGCGATGGACCTTCCAGCCCGGACCCATAGAATGCTGAGTCTCCGAGGTTACCCGCCGGCGGGAAATCCCTCCGCAGGTGGTAATCTTAGGGCCCGGACCCTCCGAGTCTACGGGCTCATCCGCCGGTGGTATATTCGCAGCCCGGACACTGCAGGTCTCTGGGCTTACCGTAGGCGGTATATCTCTACTGATATGCCATGCGTGGATCATATCAGGAGGGAGCATTAGTGGGATGAGCGCTCTCTGACGCTATCCATGCTCCTCATGAGTAAACGGCCAAGGACGTACCCATGTTGGAGGGGACCCTCCTGGCCTGCCTAGGCCTTTCAGACTCCATTGAACCTCTTCTGGCCCGCTGGAGTCTGAAAAAATGCCGTCGGCTATCCGCACTTCTGCGGTCCGTAGCCGTGTCACACGGTCCCCTCACGCGGTCCCTGCGGCCGGGTTTCCCCGAGCCGGGTTCATTCCGTGGTTTGCCTTCCCGCGGTCCCCGCAGCCGGGTTTCCCCGAGCCGGGTTCATCCCGTGGTCTTCCCGCGGTTAACGCAGCCGGGTTTCCACGAGTCGGGTTCATCCCGTGGTTTGCTTCTCCCCACGGTCCCTGCGGCCTGGTTTTCCTTCAGCCAGGTTCACACCGCGGCCAGAACCTTCCCGCGGCCGGGTTTTCTCTCCAGCCGGGTTTAACCCGCAGCCACAATCTCCCGTGGCCTGGTTTTCCTGCAGCCGGGTTTCTTCCTGCTGCTCCCGTTCCCGCGGCCGGGTATTCCTGCAGCCGGGTTCACCCCGTGGCCAGCATCTTCCCGCGGTTCCCCGCAGAATCCATTCCGCGATTACCACAGCCGGGATCCCTCGCGGTCCCTGGAGACGGGATTCCCCACGAAGTCTGTGGTGGGGTTCCCCCTCCAGTCGGGCATCCCCGCGATTCTTGCAGCCGGGATTTCCCCGCGGTGTAGGGGACGCAATATCTCCAGCAGGAAACTGTGTGCACATAGCTTCCTGCAAGGAGAAAAACAGACCTGGAGTGAAGTTGAAAAACTTACCTTCAGGATTCAAACTTACCGCTGGTGGAGCAGCGCTTCCACAGCCTGTCGATGCGCAATGCGGTAGACGATATGTCACGCACGTGTGCTGGTGGGGTCTTCACGTAGCCACTCACGTGACTCCGAAGTAAAATAGAAATCTGAAGAAGGGTTCTGACTCGAAACATCACCTATCCATTTTTTCCAGAGATTCTGCCTGACCCGCTGAATTACTCCAGCATCTTATTTCTCTTATAGAAAACGATGTATGTTTTTAAAAATCGGCATCTGCAGTTCCTTGTGTCTACAAACTCTCTGTGAGGTTTGGGGCTGGCTGTCTGTCTGTCTCTAAGTCACTTCAGTCACTCGCCTGCATTTGACCCACTTTGCTCCCTGATTGTCACGTCCCTGACTGATACCGGCTCTGAATTAATTTGGTTCCAATTACAGGAGGCACCCAGACCCCAAGTACTTCATGAATGATAATGCTTTGTACAGGCATAATGAGTCTCGTTCGCCTCCAGCCTCCACGTCAGGCTTCTGGGATGGATTTTCTTGCTCAGCTGTCTCGTATCTGGAATGGGCCAGTCGGCAGCATTTCCCATCGGACAACTCGCCCTGCTGGGAGATCAGCAAGTCTAATGAATAGGAGGGAACTGCAGATGCTGGTTTACTCCACTCTGATGTGGAGAGGATGTTTCCACTATTAGGAGAGTCCAGTGGACTAGAGGTCACAGCCTCAGAATTAAAGGACTTTCTTTTAGGAAGGAGATGAGGAGGAATTTATTTTGTCAAAAGGTGATGAATCTGTGGAATTCTTTGCCACTGAAGGCTGTGGAGGCCGTCAGTGGGTATATTTAAGGCAGAGATAGATAGATTTTTGATCTTGACGGGTTTCAGAGGGGGAGAAGGCAAGAGAATGGGGTTAGGAGGGAGAGATAGATCAGCCACGATTGAATGGCGGAGTAGACTTGATGGGCCGAATGACCTAATTCTGCTCCTATCACTTATGATCTTATGACCTAGACAAAAAGTTACAGTAACTTTAACTTTGTCGGCACCAGAAGTGTGTATTTTGTGTATTGTATAACAAAGAATCTCGCTGTACCTAGGTATATGTGACAATAAAGTATTATTGAATGATTAAATCATTGAATCTTTGAAGTTTTGGGCAGACCAAAGCGCGTCTTTCACCAACGAGTTGATGACCTTCCAGCAGCGCTTGATGTCCGTGTCTGAATGTGTCCCTGGGAGCAGCCCGTAAATCAGAGAGTCCTCTGTTACGGAGCTGGTCGGGATGGACCACGACGAAGACCCTTGCATCATTCTCCAGACTCCCTTCGCAAATACCCTCTCTGCAAAGTGATCGAGAACCGTCTCCTCTCCGTAGCAGCCATCCACATGCACTGTCAAGGCCTCGTATAATGGCTGTTTCTGATAACTGACCCAACACTAAAACAGCCCCTCCCTCATTGCCCCCGAGTTTAATTGCCCTCCTGTGGTAATTGTTGCTTCAGCTAACAGAGACCATACCTTCCTTTGTTGTGAGAGTCATGGAGTCATTGACACAAGGAACTGCAGATGCTGGTTTACAAAAAAAGATACAAAGTGCTGGAGTAACTTAGTGGGTCAGGCAGCATCTCTGGAGGACATAGATAGGTGACATTTCGGGTCAAGATGTCAGAGTCATACAGCATGGAAACATGACTGCAGTTTTGCTGTATGATGGTGTGGCTGCCTTGTATTGCTGATTATTAATTTATTGTATTATTGATTATTATATATTTATTTGTTGTGTTGTATTAGTAGGTCTGTAAATTCCGTCTGCAGCAAGTACAAAATTCACTATTGTGTACCTGGCACATATGACACAAACACTCTTGACTCTTACATGCCTCCTGTTTCTCTATATTTTTAAAACAATGGCTAGCTAGGATCTCTAATGCAGAGATAATTCAAGGTAGATTAGGCACAACATTCAGAACAATGTGCTACGCTTGCTTGTCTCCTGTCTTGGAGCTCCACTCCTCTGGTGTGAGGAAATAGAGAAAGAGAGAGAGAGAGAGAGAGAGAGAGAGAGAGAGAGAGAGGGAGAGAGAGAGAGGGAGGGAGAGGGAGAGAGAGAGGGAGAGAGAGAGAGAGAGAGAGAGAGAGAGAGAGAGAGAGAGAGAGAGAGAATGTGTGTATGTGTATATACATATATATTATATATATACAGTATATCTGTGTGTACTTGTAAGTATGTGTACATACAGTATATACACTGAACTTTTTTTCTCTCTCGTTTATCATATTGCTTAGGGTGCACTGTGTTTACACATTCTGTTGTGCCTCAGCAAGAATTTCATTGTTCTATCCTGAACATTTGACAATAAAGCACTCTTGGCTTGACTCTCTCCCTGGTCTTTGACTGGTCTTTGACTTCCCTCAAAGAGAGGGAAAGAGAGGGAGGGAGGGAGGGAGAGAAAGAGAGAGAGAGAGAGAGAGCACAAGGCATTTTCCCTGCGACGCTTGCAGCCTCTTCTGCAGGCTTGTCACCTGCCGAACAAAGGGGGACTGACAGGTAAGGTCACGGCATTGCTCTCTTAGACCTGGCATACCAATGGGCTGTGAGTCACACAGGAGACACGTATCATTCATAACCAGCTACAATGTCACCTCTTCCATTTTAATAAAGCACGATGGGATACTCACACGTTATCATTTAGAGGGAAGATGAAAAAGGTCCAATAATAAATTGAGTCCAAGGTCACTCAAAAGCAAACACCCACCCTAATTACTGACAGCCTCTTAACTCAGCCTGGCAAAGATTAAAAGATAATAAGGATCCATTACGGTCCCTCTGAAGTATTGATCTCAGCCGTTCTAAGTGTTTCTGTCCACAGTACGGAGCTGTTGAAGTTAATATCTGTTTCACCTCATTATAGTTCAAAACCGTGTCGCTCTTTTCTTCATGCAGGGAGCTGCTCCGAATATTTATGACCACAGCTGGTTTTTATTTGGAGACGAGGAATGCTATTCAGCTTGACCAGAGTTGCTTCCTGATTTCCAGCCAATAGACGTGCCAACATAAACCACAGAACAGGCCCTTCAGCCATAATTCCTGTGCTGAACACGATGCCAAGACCAACTGCTATCTGCCTGTACATCACCCATATCCCTCCATTCCCTGCATATTCGCGTGCCAAAAGTCCCTTAAATAACACCATCGCATCTGCCGCCACCACAACCCCTCACAGACGGGTTTAAACTCCTTTAAACTTTGCCCCTTTCCTCTTAAACATCTGGTACCATATTCAGGTCAGACAATGTGGGCCGTGTTGTGTTCTGTGCCCTGAGGCATGTGATATTTTAGTATTTGGTAAAAGGTTCTGACTGTCTACCCTGTCTATAACTCTCATTATTTAAAATATTTCTATCAGTTCTCCCCTCAACCTCTGCCAGAGAAAACAATCCAAGTTTGTCAAACCACTCGCTCCAACTAATACCCTCTAATCCAGACAGTCTGGTAAAGAAGACACAAAGTGCTGGAATAACTCAGCGGGTCAGACAGCATCTCTGGAGAACATAGATAGGTGATGTTTCAAGTTGGGTCACAGTCTGAAGAAGCGTTACAAATCCAAAATGTCATTGATCCACCTTCTCCAGATTTCTTGACAACCTCGCTGAATTACTCCAGCACTGTTTTGTTTCGGTAAACCAGCATTTGTAGCTCCTTTTTTCAGCATTCTAGCAAACCTCCTCTACACCCTCTCCAAAACCTCCACATCCTTCCTGTAATGGGGCAACCAGGATTGCAAACAATTCTCCAAATGCAACCTAACCAAAGTTCTACAAAGCAGTAACATCTTTTAGAGATACAGTGCGGACACAGGCTCTCCGGCAAACCGAGTCTGCCCCAGTCAGCGTCTCAGGAGAGAAGGAATGGGGGCAAAGATCTGAAAAAAACGAGAGGTGGAACACCCATTCCTTCTCTCCAGAGATGTTGCCTGTCCCGCTGAGTTACTCCAACATTTTGTGTCCATTTTCGATTTAAACTAGCATCTGCAGTTCTTTCCTCTGCCAAACTTTACAACTCCAAACAAAACTTTCCATCGCAGTTTTGTGAACATTCTGAGCAGGAAGCTGCTTCAGGTGATCAAAGCATGCAGGAATAAGCCCATGCCATTTATTCCCAGGTAAATGTTGGGGATATTTATTCAGCGCTGGAGGATATGACTTAATGTGAAGAGCTGGAGGCTTTTCCAGAGGTGACCTGAGGATGCTCTGATCATTCTCATGAAGCCATCGAATTCACGTAGATTTTAGTTTGGTTTAGTTTATTGTCAAGTGTATCGAGATGCAGTGAAAAGTTTTTGTTGCCGGCTAACCAGTCAGCGGAAAGACAATATATGATTACAATCGAACCGTCCACAGTGTACAGATACAGGATAAAGGGAACAACGTTTAGTGCAAGATAAAGTCCAGTTAAGTCCGATTAAAGATAATCTGAAGGTCTCCAATGAGGTAGATGGGAGGTGAGGACCGCTCTCTATGATGGTGACAGGACAGTTCAGTTGCCTGATAACAGCTGGGAAGAAACTGTCTCTGAATCTGAAGGCATGCATTTTCACACTTCTGTACCTCTTGCCTGATGTGAGAGGGGATAAGTGGGAGTGCCCAGGGTGAGACTGGGCTTGATTATGCTGGCGGCCTTGCCGAGGCAGCGTGAGGTGTAGATGGAGTCAATGGAAGGAAGGTTGGTTTGGGTGATGGTCTTGGCTGCATTCACAATTTTCTGCAATTTCTTGCAGTCTTGAATGGAGCTGTTCCAAAACCATGCTGTGATGCATCCTCATAAAATGCTTTATTTGGTACATCTGTAGAAGTTGGTGAGACATGCTGAACATTTTCAGCCTTCCAAGGAAATAGAGGCATTGGTGGGCTTTGTGGTCATTGATTAGGGGCCCCCCTGAGTCCACTCTTGCCTCCATTCTACCAGCCCCCCAGATGCCTCCGTCTCCATATCCCACCTCTTGCTTTTCAGATCTTTGCCCCTGTTCCTGCCTTTCTCCCAGCGCTCTGCTCGCTGGGCAGAACGCTGTACCTCTCCTGCTGCAGATACGCAGTGTATCTTTACACGTGGACCTTCTGCCTGCCTCTTCTGTGTTCATCGTGGCCTCCTTATTGCACCGGAGCATGTTGTGGAGTGCAGCAATGTAACTGTCACAGACAGACAGTCTGCCAGCGCACAGTCCCAACCGTGTGCGGACGTGGTGTCGAAGGGTGAGAAGCTGAAGCAAAGAAGCGGAAGCCAAATGACCAAACGGAAACGAAACCGAAACGCCAAATAGCCGAAAGCGCACAAAGCCAAAATGCCAACTGACCGAAAGGGTGTGACACCTAAAAGCAAACTAACCGAAAGGTCGCTCTGCCGAAACGCCAACTCACCGGAAGGCTGCGCTGCCTACAAGCCAACTCGCCGAATGGCCGCTCTGCCGAAAAGTCAAATAACGGACATGACGTCGCCGGGAGGCGGGACTAGTCAGCGATTGGTCCAGACCCCCACGTCCATCACATCACTGTGGAGACGGGAGGGTGGGGGTCATTTTCCCACACAAGCCATGGGTGACTGGGCACTCTGAACCCGGGCACCAAGTTGTAAGCGGCCGAAGGAGCGCATCCCTGGGACAGCCCCCACTCTCCCGCAGTCACGGCCGCCCTCCACCTCGTCTCCCCCGTGCGGCCGCACTGTGACGGGCTGCGTGTCGGGTGGAGCAGAGGTGTGGGACAGGCTGGTCCCTCCGCCCGCCCACCCAGAGTCACTGACCGCGATGCGCCGCCCTCGGACCCCAACCCCCACACCAGGGTGATTCCCCCCCCCCACCCCCGACCCCAGACTGCAACCCACACCGAGTGATTCACACCCCACCCTGGCCGCGGGAACAGACGATTCGGGGCATTGGCAGCTATAGTAAATCACTTTTAAAACATGGGGGGGGACACACAAATTCCCCGGCGGGCCGATTACAAGTGTGCATGACAACGAACAATTTTATCTCCTCCCACTCCCCCCCCCCCACACCCTTTGACAACAAGTAGGGCATTTTATTTATTGTATAAACACAGTAACACCGTCTGGTTGCCCGCGTAACGCACACAAGTTCCCACTCTCAAAACACCAGATAATCTGTAATCGAAGACAGTGGGACAGGCAGCATCTCCGGCGAGAAGGAATGGGTGGTGTTTCAGGTCGAGACCCTGCAGAGTCAGTCTTCAGGTCTGAAGAATGGTGTGGGTTGGGGTCCGAGGGTCGGGGGGGGGGGGGGGGGGTGAATCACCCTGGTCTGGGGGTTGGGGTCCGATGTCGGGGCATCGCCGTCAGTGACTCTGGGTGGGCCACACCTCTGTCCACCTGACCCACAGCCCATCACAGTGCGGCCGTGACGAGGCGGAGGGCAGCCGCGGGAGAGTGGGGGCTGTCGCCAGGGATGCGCACCCCCAAGGCCGCTTACAACTCGGTGCCCGGGTTCAGAGTGCCCAGTCACCTATAGCTTGTGTGGGAAAATGACCCCCCCCCTCCCTGTCTCCATCGGCCGGTAATGTGATGGACAAGGGGGTCTGGACCAACCGCTGACAAGTCCCCCCCCCCCACCTCCCCGGCGATGTCATGTCCGTTATTTGACTGTTCGGCAAAGCAGCCGTTCTGTGAGTTGGCTTGTAGGCGACGCAGCGTTTCGGTGAGTTGGCGTTTCGGTGAGGTTGCTTTTGAGCGTCCCACCCTTTCGCTTAGTCGGCATTTCGGCTTCATTTCCGTTCGGTTATTTTGCTTCCACTCCTTTGCTTCAGCTTCTCGCCCTTCGACGCCACGTCCGGGTACCGATCCAACAAGTAAATAATTCACACACATTTCCCTGCAAATAAATCATTATATGTCCTTCCCTCTCTCTTATATTCCCCCTCTTCTTCCCTCTCTCTCATATTCTCTCTCTTTTTCCCTCTTTTTCTCCCTCTCTCACTCACACTCTCCCTCTCTTCCTCTCTCTCTCTCACTCATGCTCTCTCCCACCCTCACTCCCCCTCTCTCTTCTCTCTCTCTCTCTCTCTCCCTCCCTCTCTCCCTCTCTCTCTTGCTCCCTCCCTCTCTCACCCTCTCACATTCCCTCACTCTCTCCTTCTCTTCTTTCCCCTCTCTCTCTCCCTCTCTCTCCCACCTCTCCCTCTCTCTCCCCACCTCCCTCTCTCTCACCCACTCTCTCCGCCCCTCTCCTACTCTCCCTCTCTCCCTCTTCCACTCCCACTCCCACTATCACTCTCTCTCTCTCACACTTTCTCTCTCTATGTATATATCGTCTTTGTGAATTCATCGTGAATATATCCAATGCCTTATTTATTTATTCACGAGGGTGCAAGAGTGGGAAGGCTAGTGTTTACAGTGCAGCCTGATCTGCTTTTCAAAAAGTGCTATCGAAAGTGAATCTGCTTCAGAAGCAGAGCCTACCAAATCGAAGCAACTCCCTGCTGGAGAACAGTCTCCTCGTCCCCTCACCCCAGTCTTGAATCCTCTGTTTTAAAGTCGCCTGCCACTGAAAATAGTTTCTCCTTTCTGCCCCCATCAAAACCCTTTGTGATACAGAGCACCTCAATTAAATATCCCATTACCCTCTGTAAGCAAACAATCTTAGCTTCTCCAAGCTGAGGTGTTTCAGCCAAGATAAATCTTTACTCCACTCACTCCAATACCTGATGTGGTTTTTTTTTAATGTTCAATGCCCTAAATTGTCCATGGTGCTCCAATTGACCTCTGGTCATTGTGTTTTCTAATGGGTAAATGTGTTGTCGGAGATCAGTACAGCACAGGAACAGGTTCTTCGGACCATAATGCCTGTGCCTAGCATGATGCCAATGCCAACTGTGTGTTATAGAATCAAGGAACTGCAGATGCAAGTATATAAAAAAGGACACAAAGTGCTGGAGTGACTCAGCGGGTCAGGCAGCATCTCTGGAGAACATTAATAGGTGTTGTTTCAAGTCGGGACCTTTTCTTCAGGATCCCAACCCAAAACATCACCTATCCATGTTCTCCAGAGATACTGCCTGACCCGCTGAGTTAGAAACATAGAGAAACATACAAAATTGGTGCAGGAGTAGGCCATTCGGCCCTTCGAGCCCGCACCGCCATTCAATATGATCATGGCTGACCATCCAAAATCAATACCCCGTTCCTGCATTTTCCCCATATCCCTTGATTCCTTTAGCCCTAAGAGCTAAATCTAACTCTCTCTTGAAAACATCCAGTGAATTGGCCTCCACTGCCTTCTGTGGCAGAGAATTCCACAGATTTACAACTCTCTGGGTGAAAAGGTTTTTCCTCATCTCAGTCCTAAATGGCCTTATTTTTAAACTGTGACCTCTGGTTCTGGACTTCCCCAACATGGGGAATATTTTTCCTGTATCTAGCCTCTCCAATCACTTAAGAATGTTATATGTTTCTATAAGATGTCCTGCCATCCTTCTAGATTCCAGTGAATACAAGCCCAGTCGACACATCCTTTCATCATCTGTCAGTCCCGCTATGCCGGGAATTAATCTGGTGAACCTACGCAGCACTCTCTCAATAGCAATAATGTCCTTCCTCAAATTAGGGGACCAGATCTGCACACAATACTTCAGGTGTGGTCTCACCAGGGCCCTGTACAAATGCAGTCGGATCTCCTTGCTCCTACACTCAAATCCTCTCGCTATGGATGCCAATATGCCATTTGCTTTCATCACTGCCTGCTGTACCTGCATGCTTACTTTGAGTGACTGATGTACAAGGACACCCAGGTCTTATAGTAACATATAAAATTATAAAAGGACTGGACAAGCAAGATGCAGGAAAAATGTTCCCAATGTTGGGAGAGTCAACCAGGGGCCACAGTCTTAGAATAAAGGGGAGGTCATTTAAGGCTGAGGTGAGAAAAAACGTTTTCACCCAGAGAGTTGTGAATTTATGGAATTCCCTGCCACAGGGGGCAGTGGAGGCCAAGTCACTGGATGGATTCAAGAGAGAGTTAGATAGAGCTCTAGGGGCTAGTGGAGTCAAGGGATATGGGGAGAAGGCAGGCATGGGCTATTGATAGGGGACAATCAGCCATGATCACAATGAATGGCGGTGCTAGCTTGAAATGGGCTCCTCCTGCACCTATTTTCTATGTTTCTATGTTTCTATGTCTCGTTGCATGAATCCTTTTCCTAATCTGACACATTCTTATGATAATCTGCCTTTCTGTTCTTGCCACCAAAGTGGATAACCTCACATTTATCCACATTATACTACATCTGCCATTCTTCTGCCCACTCACCCAAACTATCGAAGTCACCCTGCAGCCTTGTAGCATCCTCCTCGCAGCTCACACTGCCACCCAGCCTTGTGTCCTCTGCAAACTTAGTGATGTTACATTTAATCACCATCATAAATCCATGCAGGCTTTGACGGATCCTGTCACTGCTTTCCAATTCCAAATGCGCTGCTATTACATCTTTAATAATCGACTCCAGCAGGGGCCAGGGATTTAGATTCTTAGACCACTGGGATCTGTTTTGGGTTAAGGGTGAATTGTACAAAAGGGACGGGTTACACCTTAATAGGCGGGGGACCAGCATTCTGGCAGGCAGGTTTGCCACTGCTACAATGGTGGGTTTAAACAAAATAGTGAGGGGGGGGCGGGGAAGACAAGTTGGAAATACAAGGATGGAGTTAAAGGGAAAGAGAGTATAGGGAAAGTTTAGAAAGACACCAGAATTGATGAGACAGAAAGCTCACGAAGGGATAGGAGAGTATGGCCAAGTGAAATAGGAATCGATGTGAAAGGTGAGGTGAGTAATGGATTAGTGAGTGAGTATTATATATGAATGCGTGAAGTATAAGAAGTAAAGTAGATGAGCATGAGGCTCAGTTAGAGATTGGTAGATATGACATCATGGGGATTACAGAGACATGGCTGCAGGAGGACTGGGACTGGGAACTGAATATTCACTGGTTATACGTTCTATAGAAAGGACAGGCAGGTGGGCAAAGGAGGTGGGGAAGCTCTGTTGGTGAGGGATGGAAATTCAGTCCCTTGCGAGGGGTGACATAGGGACTGACGATGTTGAGTCGCTGTGGATAGAATTGAGGAATTGTAAAGGTAAGAAGACACTAATGGGAGTTGTCTACAGGCCCCCAAACAGTTGCCTGGATATAGGGTGCAAGTTGCAGCAGGAGTTAAAATTGGCATTTAACAAAGGTGGTTATGGGAGATATGCAGGTAGACTGGGAAAATCAGGTTGGTTCTGGACCCCAAGAAAGGAAGATTGTAGAGTGCCTCTGAGATGGATTCTTCGAGCAGCTTGTACTGGAGCCCACCAAAGAGAAGGTAATTCTGGATTCAGTGTTGTCTAATGAACCAGATTTAATAAGGGAACTCAAGGTAAAGGAGTTAAAGAACTCAAGGTGACCATAATATGATAAGTTTTAATCTGCAATTGGAGAGGGAGAAGGTTAAATCAGAAGTGTCCAGTGTTGCAGTTGAACAAAGGGGACTATGAAGGCATGAGAGAGGAGCTGGCCAAGGTCGACTGGATAAGGATCCTAGCAGGAATGACGGTGGAATAGCAATGGCAGGAATTTCTGGGCATAATCCAGAAGATGCTGGATCATTTCATTCCAAAGAGGAATAAAGATTCTAAGGGAGTAAGAGGCAACCGTGGCTGACAAGGGAAGTTAGGGTGGAGTAAAATTAAAAGCAAAGGTTTATAACACAGCAAAGAGTAGTGTGTAACTAGAGGATTGGGAAACTTTCAAAGGACAACAGAAGGCAACTAAAAGGACAATACGAAAAGATGAAGTACAAGGGTAAGCTGGCCAAGAATATAAAGAAGGATCGTAAAAGCTTATTTATGTATGTTAAGAGAAAGTGATTAGTAACGACAAATGTGGGTCCCTGAAGCCAGAAACAGGTGAAAATATTCTGGGGAACAAGGATATAGCAGAAGAGTTGAACAGGTACATTGGTTCTGTCTTCACTAAGGAAGACACAAACAGTCTCCCAGATGTACTAGAGAACAGAGGATCTATGGAGACAGAGGAACTGACGTAAATTTGCATAAGGTGAGAAATATTATTGGGTAGACTGATGGGACTGAAGGCTGATAAATCCCCAGGGCCTGATGGTCTGTATCCCAGGGTATTGAAGGAGGTGGCTCTAGAAATCGTGGAAGCATTGGTGATCATTTTCCAATGTTCTATAGATTCAGGATCAGTTCCTGTGGATTGGAGGGTAGCTAATGTTATCCCACTTTTCAAGAAAGGAGCGAGAGAGAAAACAAGGAATTATAGACCAATTAGCCTGACATCGGTGGTGGGGAAGATGCTGGAGTCAATTATTAAAGAGGTAATAATAAACGGCGCATTTGGATAGCAGTAAATGGGATTGGTTCAAGTCAGTATGGATTTATGAAAGGGAAATTATGCTTGACAAATATTCTGGAATTCTTTTGAGGATGTGACGTAAAATGGATGAAGGAGAGCCAGTGGATGTAGTGTACCTGGACTTTCAGAAAGCCTTTGATAAGGTCCCACACAGGAGATTAGTGGGCAAAATTAGAGCACATGGTATTGGGGGTAGGGTATTGGCATGGATAGAGAGTTGGTTGGCAGACAGGAAACAAAGAGTAGGAATAAACGGGTCCCTGTCAAAATGGCAGGCAGTGGCGAGTGGAGTGCCGCAAGGCTTGCTGCTGGGGCCGCAACTATTTACAATATATATTAATGATTTAGATGATGGAATTAAAAGTAGCACTAGCAAATTTGCAGATGACACAAAGCTGGGTGGCAGTGTGAGCTGCGAGGATGATGCTATGAGGCTGCAGGGTGACTTGGATAGGTTGAGTGAGTGGGCAGATGCATGGCAGATGCAGTATAATGTAGATAAATGTGAGGTTATCCACTTTGGCGGCAAAAACAAGGAGGCAGATTATTATCCCAATGGCGTCAGATTAGGAAAATGGGAAGTGCAACGAGACCTGGGTGTCCTTGTTCACCAGTCACTGAAAGTAAGCATGCGGGTACAGCAGGCAGTGAAGAAAGCTAATGGCATGTTGCATAACAAGAGGATTTGAGTATAGGAGTAAAGAGGTCCCTCTGCAGTTGTGCAGGGCCCTGGTGAGACCACGCCTGGAGTATTGTGTGCAGTTTTGATCTTCTAATTTGAGGAAGGACATCCTTCCGATTGAGGCAGTGCAGCGTTGGTTCACAAGGTTAATCCCCGGAATAGCGGGATTGTCATATGAGAAAAGCTTGGAAAGACTGGGCTTGTATTCACTGGAATTTATAAGGATGAGAGGTGATCTTATAGAAACATATAAAATTATAAAAGACTGGACAACCTAGATGCAGGAATTTTTTCTCCCAATGTTGGGGGAGTCCAGAACCAGGGTCCACAGTCTAACAACAAAGAGGAGGCAATTTAAAATTGAGATGAGAAAAAACTTTTTCACCCAGAGAGTTGTGAATTTGTGGAATTCTCTGCCACAGAAGGCAGTAAAGGATGGATTTAAAAGAGAGTTAGATAGAGCTCCAGGGGCTAACGGAATCAAGGGATATGGGGAGAAGGCAGGCACGGGTTACTGATTGTGGATGATCAGCCATGATCACAATGAATGGTGGTGCTGGCTCAAAGGGCTTAATGGCCTCCTCCTGCACTTATTTTCTATGTTTCTTTGTTTCTATCTTCCCCACTACCGACGTAAAGCTAACTGGTCTATAATACCCCGTTTTCTCTCTCTCTCCTTTCTTAAAAAGTAGGGTTACATTAGCTACCCTCCAGCCCACAGGAACTGGTCCAGAGTCTATAGAACATTGGAAAATGATCACTAATGCATCCACGATTTCTAGGGCACCTCCTTGAGGATGCAGACCATCAGGCCCTGGAGATTTATCTCCTTTCAGTCCCGACAGTTCACCGAACACTATTTCTTGACTAATGTGGATTCCCTTCAGTTCCGCCCTCCCACTAGTCCCCTAGTATTTCTTGGAGATTGTTTGTCTGTCTTCCTTAGTGAAGACAGAACCAAAGCATATATTTAACTAGTCTGCCATTTCCTTGTTTTCCATTATAAATTAATCTTCTTCTGACTGTAAGGGACCTACATTTGTCTTCACTAATCTTTTCCTCTTCACATATCTAAAGAAGCTTTTACAGTCAGTTTTTATATTCCCTGCAAGCTTTCTTTCATGCTCTATTTTCCCCCTGGTAATTAACCCCTTTGCCCTCCTCCATTGAATTCTAAATTTGTCCCAGTCCTCCAGTTTGCTGCTTCCTCTGGCCAATGTATATGCCTCCTCCTTGGATTTAACACTATCCCTAATTTCCCTCATTAGCCATGGTTGAGCCACCTTCCCCGTTTTATTTTTTCACCAGACAGGGTTACTCCAGCACTTTGTGTCCAACTGTGCACTGTGTGTGTGGAGTTTGCAAGTTCACTTTATAACTGCGTGTGTTTCCTCCAGGAGCCTCACTTTCCTCACACAGCCCGAAGACATGTGGCTTTGTAGATTACGTAAAGTCATAGAATCATACAGCACAAAACAGGCCATTCGGCCCAACTAGTCTATGCCGACCAAAGTCAACGTCAAAGTCAAAACAGTTTATTGTCATGTGTCCCTGACAAGACAATGAAATTATTTCTTTGCTTAGCACAACAGAACATAGTAGGCATTGACTACAAAACAGGACAGTGTGTCCATATACCATTATATACGTCAATACACACATGAATGAATAAATTAAATTGATAAAGTGCAAATGACAGATTATTGGCTATTAATGTTCAGAGTTTTGTCCGAGTCAAGTTTAATAGCCTGATGGCTGTGGGGAAGTAGCTACTCCTGAACCTGGTCGTTGCAGTCTTCAGGCTCCTGTACCTTCTACCTGAAGGGAGCGGGGAGATGAGTGTATGGCCAGGGTGGTGTGGGTCCTTGATGATACTGCCAGCCTTTTTGAGGCAGCGACTGCGATAGATCCCCTCGATGGAAGGGAGGTCAGAGCTGATGATGGACTGGACCAAGATGCCCCATCTAAGCAAGTCCCATTTGCCTGCATTTAGAACATAGAACATAAAACAGAGTCATACAGCACAGGAGCAGGTCCTTTGGCCTATAATGTCTGTTGAACATGATGGCAAGACCAAAGCTTATCTGCCTGCACATGATCCATATCCCTCCATTCCCTGCATATCCATGTACCTATCCAAAAGCCTCTTACATGCCTGTTGTATCTGCCTTCATCACCACACGTGGTAGTGTGTTCCAGGCACCCACCACTTTGCTAAAAACTTGCTTTGCACATATTTAAACTTTGCCCCTCTCACCTCTGTTTCCTGCAACATTAATTAGTGATCACACAGTAAACCAGAGGCTTTCCTGCTGCTATTCTTTTACCAGCCACCTGATGGTGCAATAGAGCAGCCAGGAGAACAGCATTACTCCATTGGCAGAGTGAGGCCACACGCAATCTGGAGGAATCTCATATTCCACTTGGTGCAGCTTACAACTCAATGGTATGATCAGTCAATTATCCAGTTCCAAGTAATGCCCCATTACCCTCCACATGACGAAGGAGCTGGTCATTGACTTCAGGAAGCACGGTGGTGTACATGTCCCAATCTCCATCACTGGTGCTGAAGGGCAGCTCGGTGATGTAGAGCCATCTCACAGCCAACAATAGACCAGCGGGATGGGACATTCCCGGTGAGCAGCGGGATGGGACATTCCCGGTGAGCAGCGGGTTGGGACATTCCCGGTGAGCAGCGGGTTGGGACATTCCCCGTGAGCAGCGGGTTGGGACATTCCCAGTGAGCAGCGGGATGGGACATTCCCGGTGACCAGCGGGTTGGGACATTCCCGGTGAGCAGCGGGATGGGACATTCCCGGTGAGCAGCGGGTTGGGACATTCCCGGTGAGCAGCGGGTTGGGACATTCCCGGTGAGCAGCGGGATGGGACATTCCCGGTGAGCAGCGGGAATGGGACATTCCCGGTGAGCAGCGGGATGGGACATTCCCGTGAGCAGCGGGTTGGGACATTCCCGGTGAGCAGCGGGATGGGACATTCCCGGTGACCAGCGGATGGGACATTCCCGGTGACCAGGGGTTGGGACATTCCCGGTGAGCAGCGGGTTGGGACATTCCCGGTGAGCAGCGGGATGGGACATTCCCGGCAACCAAGTCCAACTTGCCGACCACAGTCTGACCACAGAGGAGTACGCTGCCCACTGCGGGGAAGCTCGTATGGAGCGAGTGGTCGAAGCGAGGTGGTCGGGTCAGACCCCCGAGGGCAAGTTGGGCCGAGGACGAGGTCGGGTCGGAGTTAAACTGAGGACAGAGCCTCGGGTCGAGACCCGCCAAGGTGGACAGGCCGTGTCACCGAGAATAACGGCGGACCCAGCGGGGGGGGGGGCGGGGCCGAGAACTAAGGGGGGGGACGAAGAAGGGATGAGTACTTTTTGTAACTTTGTCTGCGCCTTTGTGGCGACTCTTTTGTGTACTTTGCGAACACAAACAATTTCACTGCACCCAACTAGGTACAAGTGATAATAAAGTTTCTTCATCATTATGGGCTCCACATTTCCTTGATTATTGGTGCTTTTTACATATCTGCCATTCATTTGTCCTAAGTACCATCTATATCGATCATTTTCCTTTCCCTTGACTCTCAGTCTTAGGAAGGGTCACGACCTGAAAGGTCATCTATTCCTTTTCTCCAGAGATGCTGCATGACCCGTTGAGTTACCCCACTTTTTTGTGACTATCTTCAGGTTGCATTACAGCTTGGTTTGCAAACAGCAATGCCCAAGACCACGAGAAATTGCAGCAAGTTGTAGATGCAGCCCAGTCCATCACTGTAGATTAGTGTGTCTTTACTAAGTGTGGATCTGATCATTCGCCAATCGCACAGACCAGACTTCTCACCATTGACTCCTACACTTCACGCTGCCTCGGGAAAGCAGCCCAACATAATCAAGGCCTTGTCCCATCCCAGTCATTCCTTCTCTTCCCTGCTCCTATCCAGCAGAAGGTACAGAAGCTTGAAAACAAGCACCACCAGACTCAGGAACAGCTTCTTCCCCTCTGTATCAGGTTTCTGAACGGTCCTTCCATAAGCTAGGGAACTGTCCAATTCACCTCTACCCCAGTACGGAAATTGGACTTTATCTGTGGACCTGGCGTGGTGTGCTACAATGCTAAGAACGATATTCTGCATCTTCAGTTTTGCTCTATGTATTTCTACTTGAGTTTGATGATTGTGTTTATATGAGGAAACCCTCGTGGTCACAGGGAGCATGTTCAAACTCCACACAGAGAACTCCTGAGGTCAGGATCGAACCCGGGTCCCTGGTGCTGTGAGGCAGTGGTTCGATCGACTCTGCCAACATGCCGCTCCAATAATAAACCTGAGTTAACCTAGGCTGGGGATGTTCAGAGAGGGGACCCCAAGCTCGGCCAAAGGGCATCTTGAAGAAATGGTGAGTACATATACATCACATCGCAGATATTCACCCAGTTGGTGATGATAAACCATCAAAGCTTTCTCCTGTTTATTACACACATCTTCGTACAAAATGCGTACACAAACATCAGGATATAATGGGTTTTAATGAAACAGTTTGCATTCTCTCTCCTGGCAAAATATCACCTTCTTTGACATTCAGAGCGAAACAAATCATTAGGGATAATACTTTCACTGCTATGAGCTGCTTGATAAGTGAGTTATTTAGTGTATTCACCGTCCCATGCAGAGAGATAGTTAAAAGCTTGTTTTGCTAGTAATCCAGACAAATCACACTGTACGTGAGTACAATAGACCCTCTTGTTTAGTTTAGCTTAGTTTATTGCCACATGTACCGAGGTACAGTGAAAAGTTTTTGTTGCGTGCTTTTCCAGCTTTTTGTTGTGTGCTCTTCAGGAACAGAATGCAGTGTCACCACTTTCCGGCACCATTCTGCGACTTCCAAGTCTCTCAAAAGTCCGATTTTTCCCTAAGGAAATCTGCACTGTTAATCACAGGCTAAAGCCCAGTGTCCTGGTGGCACTGGATTGACGAAATGGGGGGGCGGTCGGTCAGGGCCAGTCTGATGCCCGTCGGCTCCTTCCACCGCCACTCAGTGCAGCTGTCGCAGGTTGCGTTTGATCGGGCTCGCTCGACCGGCTGCTGTAGGACCTCCCGCGGCCGCCTCCACCCACGACCACCGCAAAACGCACGTCTGTCGCCTCCAGCAGCCGCCCTCCGCTTCCATGTGCCATGGTCACCGTGTCCCACTTCCCAAGCCGATCACGGGCGTTTTCCGAGGGTGTGGGAGGTGAGTTCACTGCTGGGTAGGAGCCAGACAGGAGACACATTGCTACACTAGGACAGTCTTGCTATCAGAGAGGTAGTTAGACCTTTGACTCAGCCCAGTTGGCACCACGATCCGTTTTTGTCAACAAAGGCTTGGTCCACCACAGCCTGCTGGATCTCCCAGTTAGTCGTAGCGTCATACAGCACAGAAACAGGCCCTTTGGTCCATTCTCCCCATGTTGACCAAGATGCCCTATCTACACTAGTCCCACCTGTTTGCTTGACCCATAAGCCCCTGAACCTTTCCTATCCCTGTACCTGCCAAAATATCCTTTAAATGTTGTGATAGTACCTGCCTCAACTATCTCCCCAGGCAGCTTGTTTCGTACACCCACAACCCTCTGTGTGAAACGTTGCCCCACAGTTTCCTATTAAATCCTACCTCTCTCACCTTAAACCCAATATCCTATGATTCTTGATTTCCCCACTGGGTAAAAGACTGTGTGTTCACCCTATCTATTCCCGTCATGATCTTGTACACATCTGGAAGATCACCCCTCATCCTCCTGCGCTCCAAGGAATAAAGTCTGAGCCTGCTCAATCTCTCCCTATAACTCAGGCCCTCAAATCCTGGCAACATCCTCGTAAATCGTCTCTGCACTCATTCCAATTTAACAACATCATTCCTATGCAGGGTGACCAAAACTGAACATGAAACCCCAATACTTCCAGTCAGCCTAAGCTCGGGGATCTAGAGAAAAACAGGGATCCTTTCTCAAGCAGCAGAGGAACCTTCAGGTTAACTCGTGTCTGCCAGATCTTAGAATAAGCCTCAGCAAATGTACATTTCACAAGGAAAGACTCCAGAGGAAAGTGATTGTTAAAGAAAGTATAGATAGCATTCAATTGAATGACAAGGCTGGGGATTGGGAAGATTTCGGAAGCCAGCAACGGACAATTACAGAAACGCAAGAAACAGCAGATCCCAGCTTGACAGCAGACCTCAAATTGATGTGAGTATGTTGGTTAAATGGCCGTCTGTAAATTGCTCCTAGTGTGTAAGGAATGGATGCAAAAGTGGAATAATGTAGAGCCAGTGTGAACGGGTGATCGATTGTCAGTGTGGACTCAGTGGGCCAAAGGAGTTTTTTTGCAGTTCCAACCGAGCACTGCAAAAATAAGCAGCGGCAAAAGTCCAGTGTTTGTTAGTTCAGTTCCCACCAGGGACTGTCTGAAAATCTGTACTGAGTTAAAATAAACAAATCGGGACAAACAATATAGGTCTAAGTAAAAGTGGCTGTGAAGCTGTGGAACTGTTGATTTAGAAAGAAAGGCTTCTTTGCGGAAGGAGTCAAAAGAGTCAAGTGTGTTTAATTGTCACGTGTCGCCAATGGAACAATGAAACACTTACTTGCTGCGGCTCAACAGGCCCATAAACGCACACAGATAAATATATAATAATCATAAATACAATAATAAACTAACAGCATTATAATATCATGATAGTTCAAAGACAGTGCATTAAGGTTCTTAGCGTAATGTAATGTTAAATAGACAATAGACAATAGGTGCAGGAGTAGGCCATTCGGCCCTTCGAGCCAACACCGCCATTCAATGTGATCATGGCTGATCATCCCCAATCAGTACCCCGTCCTGCCTTCTCCCCATATCCCCTGACTCCTCTATTTTTAAGAGCCCTATCTAGCTCTTGAAAATATCTAGAGAACCGGCCTCCACTGCCCTCTGAGGCAGAGAATTCCACAGATTCACAACTCTCTGTGAGAAAAATGTTTCCTCGTCTCTGTTCTAAATAGCTTACCCCTTATTCTTAAACTGTGGCCCCTGGTTCTGGACTCCCCAACATCGGGAACCTCTATCGTGTCCAAACTCCTAATAATCTTAAATGTTTCAATAAGATACCCTCTCATCCTTCTAAACCCCAGAGTATATAAAGCCCAGCTGCTCCATTCACTCAGCATATGACAGTCCCGCCACCCCGGGATTTAACCTTGTAAACCTACGCTGCACTACCTCAATAGCAAGAATGTCCTTCCTCAAATTAGGGGACCAAAACAGCACACAATACTCCAGGTGTGGCCTAATGGTTGTTGGGAAGAAGCTGTTCTTGAACCTGGAGGTCACAGCTCTCAAGCTCCTGTACCTTCTTCCTGGTGGTCGGAGTGAAATGAGAGTTGGCCAGGGTGGTGTAGGTCTGTTGATGCTGGCTGTCTTTTTGAGGTAGTGCCTACTTTAGATTGCTTCGATGGTGAGGAGGAATTAAAACCAAGGAGTCTTACAGCAAGGAAACAGGGCTCTTCCACCCAACATATCCATGCCGAACAAGATGCTCCATCCAAGCTAATCCCATTTGTTCATGTTTGGCCCCTAAACCTTTCCTAAGTGTGTATCTGTCTAAACAGCTTTTAAACATTGCATCAGTTCATCCGACAGCTCGTTCAATGTATCCACCACCCTCTGTGTGAAAACGTTACTCCTCCAGATTTTCTTTAAAACTTTCCCCTCTATCCTTAAACCTATGCCCTTTGGCTTTGGAGTCCCCTACCATGGGAAAAATCTGGGAAAATGAGGGAGAGGTGAATCGGACATAATACAATCAAGTCCAACTGAAGTACAATAGGTAGAGCAAAGGGGAAGATCAAGAGATAGGCACAAAAAGCTGGTGTAACTCAGCGGGACAGGCAGCATCTCTGGAGAGAAGGAATGGATGACGTTTTGGGTCGAGATCCTTCTTCAGACTGAGATACAGAGTGTAGAATATAATTCTCAGCATTGTAGTGCACCAATTCCAGAGACCAAGTCCAATGACCTCAATGGGGTAGAGGTGAATCGGTC
The DNA here is from genome assembly GCA_035221665.1 of Okamejei kenojei. Lineage (NCBI taxonomy): Eukaryota > Metazoa > Chordata > Chondrichthyes > Rajiformes > Rajidae > Okamejei > Okamejei kenojei. Next base: position 28,187,224 of record CM069147.1, on the reverse strand, counting down.
AGTACCCTAGCTTGTGGAAGGACTGTTCAGAAGCCTGACATAGTAGAAACATAGAAACATAGAAATTAGGTGCAGGAGCAGGCCATTCGGCCCTTCGAGCCTGCACCGCCATTCAATATGATCATGGCTGATCATCCAACTCAGTATCCTGTACCTGCCTTCTCTCCATACTCCCTGATCCCTTTAGCCACAAGGGCTACATCCAACTCCCTCTTAAATATGGCCAACGAACTGGCCTCAACTACCTTCTGTGGCAGAGAATTCCACAGATTCACCACTCTCTGTGTGAAAAACGATTTTCTCATCTCGGTCCTAAAAGACTTCCCCCTTATCCTTAAACTGTGACCCCTTGTCCTGGACTTCCCCAACATCGGGAACAATCCTCCTGCGTCTAGCCCGTCCAACCCCTTAAGAATTTTGTAAGTCTCTATGAGATCACCCCTCAATCTTCTAAATTCCAGCGAGTACAAGCCAAGTCTATCCAGTCTTTCTTCATATGGAAGTCGTGCCATCCCAGGAATCAGTCTGGTGAACCTTCTCTGTACTCCCCTCTATGGCAAGAGGGTAACAAGGTGTTCCTGAGTCTAGTGGTGCGCACTAGAGGACCATCTGTACCACTGCCGGATGGGAGTGGGAGATGAAGCAATGACAGGGTGAGACAAGTCTTTCCACTTATTTTGTGAGGTTTGGTGTAAGCTTTCCTTTGCACAACAAGCAATTTAAGGTTTGGAAAGTTTCTACGAGGTTTGACATGCAGAATATTTTTTTATTCAGTAGTAAAGTTCCCTGTGGAGTCTATCAAAACACAACAAGCCCAGAGTCACTGCCCTCTACAACCTGCTATTTATTTTCTGTTTTTTCAATCCATGTTCCTGGGGAAATAAAAATGAGACCTTGTTTGGACAAATCGATGACTGGCAAACAATGTTCAAATGCAAGTAGTAATTTTTACACCCACTATTTAGTTTTGATTGAACCTTTTTATTTCATCATCTGAGTGAATTGGGAGCAGAAATAGATTCCTACAAATAGATTTTTCTGAGACTTCTGCGGTTCGACAAGAAAGTCAACGCATGAGTTGGTGCTTGGCGAGGGAAGAGAGATTAGAGAAGGACCTCAGGGGCAACCTTTTCACTCAGAGAGTAGCTCGTATCAGGAACAAGCTGCCAGAGGATATAATTATGACTTTCACGGTGGGCAGCAAAGTGGATCAGTGGTAGAGTTGCTGCCTTACAGCGCCAGAGACCCTGGTTTGTTGCTGACATCGGGTGCTGGCTGTAAGGAATTTGTACATTCTCCCTGTGACCATTCCAAAGACGTGCAGGTTTGTAAATTAATGGGCTTCTGTAAATTGTCCCTAGTGTGTAGGATAGAACTAGTGTACAGGTGATCATTGGTTGGCGCAAACCCGGTTGGCCGAAGGGCCTGTATCTATGTTGTATCTCTAAACTAAACTAAACTAAACTAAACTAAGCTAAATTAAACTAAACAACAAAAGACATTTGGACAGATATACGGATAGGAAGGATTTTGAGGAATATGGGCCAAATGCAGGCAAAGGTGACCAGCCCAGTATGCTGCCCTAAAGAGTTTAAGAACGTGGAACCCTACAGCACAAGAACAGACCCTTCGGCACACTATATCTGTACCGAACATGATGCCAAGACCAACACTTGTCTGTGCGCACCTAATCCACAAGCCTCCAATGGTTACAGGGAGAGGCAGGAGAAGGGGATTGAGCGAGAAACATAGATCAGCTATGATTGAATGGCGGAATAGACCCGATGGGCTGAATGGCCTAATTCTACTCCTGTGTCTTATGGCCCTGTGTGCTTATCTACAAGCCTCTGAAACGTCATTGTGGTATCTGTCCCCACCACCATCCCTGCTGGTAGCCTGGCCCGGGCACCGATTCTGCCTCTGTATATAAAACTAGCCCAGTGTACCACTTGGTCAGCATGGACAAGGTGGGCTGGAGTATCTGCATGGGTCTACCATGTCTTCAGACGGAAGGGTTGGTGCACAGAAGGTTTTCAGAACATGGAGCTGAAGAGCCAAACAAACTCTGGGATGAGGGGAGGAAAGGTGAGAGTGTGGGGCAGTAACTATTGAAGTCTACACCTTGGGTAGTCTATTTTTTGCAGAAAACGTTGAGACTTTCCCTCCGCCTGCTAGCGACAAGCTGTGTGACAGACCATATGGTGCGCCATTGTTCACAGCTGTTACAGGAGCTCCCACGCTCCTCAATAATTATATGTTGTATCTATTTTTGGGCTTTGTTCCACACACCAATCCTCCCCTGTCAATCCCACTGGCTTCGTACGATGATTCATGAAATGCACAATTATTTCCTTAAATGTTCTGGTTTTAGGACATTTGAAAAAGGGTGACAAATAGGGTCCAGATCACAGTCGCAAGTGTCGCTCTACATCTGGCACTGCCAGGGTTAATGGGCAACTCCATCCACACCTCACTCCTGATGGGCTGAATGGGCGAATTCTGCTCCCATTCCTTATGACCACACTGCCTCAGAAAAGCAGCCGACATAATCAAAGGCTTGTCCTACCTCGGTCCTCTCTCTGATCCCGTCTGACAGAAGATACAGAAGCTAGAAGGTACAGAAGCTTGAAAGCTTGCACCACCAGACTCAGGAACAGTTTCTGCCCCTCAGTTATCAATGATCCTTCCGTAAGTTGGATCTGAATGTTCCTTCCACAAGCTGGGGTACTGTCTGATTAAACCTCAACCCCATTGTGGACATTAGGCTTTGTCTCTGGAACTGATGCGCTACAATGCCGAGAACTATATTCTGCACTCTGTATCTTCCACTTTGCTCCATCTATTGAGTCTGACATGATTGTATATTAGATCTGTGTGGATAGCACGCAAAACAAAGCTTTTCTTTGTACCTCAGCGACAATAATAAACCGAAACCTAAAATTTGCAGCCACAGCAACGGCAGGCAGTAAAATAGAGACACAAGGAACTGCAGATGCAGGAATCTTGAGCAAAGCACAAAGTGCTGGAGGAACTCAGGCATCATCTGTGGAGGGAATGGACAGGCAATGTTTCTAGTTGGGACCATTCTTCAGACTGGTAGTGTAGGGAAGAGAAAGCTGGAAAAGAGGTAGGTTGGGACAAAGCCTGGCAAGCGATAGGTGGATACAGGTGAGGGGGATGATTGGCAGTAAGGGCAGAATAAGTGACAAAGGCTGGAGGTGAAAAGGAGGCAAGATATGGAGAGGAGTGAATCGTAAAGCCAGAGGGTGGGAAATGGGTGGAAGGGGGGAGGGGAAAGAGGAAGGGTAAAAGGAAAATGGGGCATTCAGTGATGGGAAATGAGTATAATAACAACATTAATAAGACTTTTGGACAGGTACCTGGATAGGTAAGGTTTTGAGGAATATGGGCTAATTACACAGAGGCAAATGGGACTAGTTTGGATGGGGCATCTTTGTTGGCATGGACGGGTTGGGTTGAATGGTTTTTTCCATGCTGTATGACACTCTCACTCCAAGATTCTGAGAAACTGAAAACACATTGAATGATGTGCAGGAAGTACACGTTGGGCCTTACATCCAAATTGGACCTTACAAGGAAGATGGTCTGAAAGCAAGGAACAAAGCAAAACGGATTTACGTTCATAAGTTATAGGAGCTGAATTGGGCCATTCGACCCATCAGGTCTACTCCACCATTCAATCATGGCTGATCTATCTTTCCCTCTCAACCCCATTGTCCTGCCTTCTCCCCATAACCCCTGACACCCTTACTAATCAAGCATCTTTCAATCTCCGCCTTAATAATATCCATTGACTTGGCCTCCACAGCCATCTGTGACAATGAATTCCACAGATTCACCACACTCTAAATAAATTCATCCTCATCTCCATTCTAAAGGTACATCCTTTTATTTTGGTTTGTATGGCCTCTGGACTCTCCCACTAATGGAAACATCCTCTCCACAAACACTCTATCCATGCCTTTCATTATTCATGGCTCAACTATATGTACTGTAAGAGTAAGATTGTAATTATATACAGTGGCTTGCAAAAGTATTCATACCCCTTGAACTTTTCCACATTTTGTCACGTTACAATCACAAACGTAAATGTATTTTATTGGGATTTTATGTGATAGACCAACACAAAGTGGTGCATAATTGTGAAGTGGAGGGAAAATGATACATGGTTTCCAAATGTTATTACAAATAAAAAACTGAAAAGTGTGGCGTGCAAAAGTATTCAGCCCCCCTGAGGCAATACTTTGTAGAACCACCTTTCGCTGCAATTACAGCTGCAAGTCTTTTGGGGTATGTCTCTACCAGCTTTGCACATCTAGAGACTGAAACTTTTGCCCATTCTTCTTTGCAAAATAGCTCAAGCTCAGTCAGACTGGATGGAGAGTGTCTGTGAACAGCAATTTCCAAGTCTTGCCAGAGATTCTCAATTGGATTTAGGTCTGGACTTTGACTGGGCCATTCTAACACATGAATATGCTTTGATCTAAACCATTCCATTGTAGCTCTGGCTGTATGTTTAGGGTTGTTTTCCTGCTGGAAGATGAACCTCCACCCCAGTCTCAAGTCTTTTGCCGACTCTAACAGGTTTTCTTCCAAGATTGCCCTGTATTTGGCTCCATCCATCTTCCCATCAACTCTGACCAGCTTCCCTGTCTCTGCTGAAGAAAAGCATCCCCACAGCATGATGCTGCCACCACCATGTTTCACAGTGGGGATGGTGTGTTCAGGGTGATGTGCAGTGTTAGTTTTCCGCCACACATAGCGTTTTGCATTTAGGCCAAAAACTTCCATTTTGGTCTCATCAGACCAGAGCACCTTCCTCCACATATTTGCTGTGTCCCCCACATGGCTTGTAGCAAACTGCAAACGGGACTTCTTATGGCTTTGTTTCAACAATGGCTTTGATCTTGCCACTCTTCCATAATGGCCCGATTTGTGGAGTGCACGACTAATAGTTGTCCTGTGGACAGATTTTCCCACCTGAGCTGTGGATCTCTGTAGCTCCTCCAGAGTTACAATGGGCCTCTTGGCTGCTTCTCTGATCAATGCTCTCCTTGCCCGGCCTGTCAGTTTAGGTGAACGGCCATGTCTTGGTAGGTTTGCAGTTGTGCCATACTCTTTCCATTTTCGGATGATGGATTGAACAGTGCTCCGAGAGATGTTCAAAGCTTGGGATATTTTTTTTATAACCTAACACTGCTTTAAACTTCTCCACAACTTTATCCCTGACCTGTCTGGTGTGTTCCTTGGGATTCATGATGCTGTTTGTTCACTAATGTTCTCTAACAAACCTCTGAGGCCTTCACAGAACAGCTGTGTTTATACTGAGATTAGATTGCACACAAGTGGACTATATTTACTAATTAGGTGACTTCTGAAGGCAATTGGTTGTACTGGATTTTATTTAGGGGTATCAGAGTAAAGGGAGCTGAATACTTTTGCATGCCACACTTTTCAGTTTTTTATTTGTAAAAAAAATTGAAAACCATGTATCATTTTCCTTCCACTTCACAATTATGAACCACTTTGTGTTGGTCTATCACATAAAATCCCAATAAAATATATTTACGTTTGTGGTTGTAACATGACAAAATGTGGAAAAGTTCAAGGGGTATGAAAACTTTTGCAAGCCACTGTACCAAGACTGGCTGAAGACCCTTTCATTTGAATGGAGTGGTTCACCTTATAGAAAGGAGAAAGTCTGATTATGCACAGTT
>CM069147.1:28161486-28176486 GCA_035221665.1 Okamejei kenojei | reverse complement strand
CCTCCTCTCATTTCCTTATCTGATACCCTTTTGTCTCCTTTACACCTCCTGCCTTTGACACCTACTCCACCCATCTGCCAATCACCCCACTCAACTGTATCCACCTATAACTTTCCAGGCTTTGTCCCACCTCTTTTCTCAAGCTTTCTCACCGCCACTCCATCAGATGGAAGAAGGGTCCCGACCCAAAACGTCATCTGGCCATTTCCCTCCACACTTGCCACCTGACCCGCTGAGTTCCCCCAGTTTAGTTTCAGTTTAAGAAGGAACTGCAGATGCTGGAAAATCGAAGGTAGACAAAAATGCTGGAGAAACTCGGCGAGTGAGACAGCATCTATGGAGCGAAGGAAACAAGTGATGTTTCTCAGACTGATGTGAGGGTGGGGGGGCGGGAAGAAGAAAGGAAGAGGCGGAGACAGTGGGCTGAGGGAGAGCTGGGAAGGGGAGGGGAAAGAAGGAGACATTTACGGTGGGCCTCACTCTGGCCATGGAGGAGGCCCAGGACAGAAAGGTCAGATTTGGACAGGGAGGGGGAGTAGTAGCGCTGAGCCACCGGGAGATCAGGTTGGTTATTGCGAACCGAGCGAGGTGTTGGGCGAAGCGATCGCCAAGCCTGCGCTTGGTCTCACCGATGTAGAGCAGCTGACTCCTAGAGCAGCGGATGCAATAGATGAGGTTGGAGGAGGTGCAGGTGAACCTCTGCCGCACCTGGAACGATTGCTTGGGTGCAGTTTAGTTCAGTTTAGTTTATTGTCACATGGACTGAAGTCCAATCACAAGCTTGTATTGCGTGCTAACCAGCCAGCAGAAAGACAATGCATGATTGCATTCGAGCCATCCACAGTGTACTGATATATGATAAGGGAATAACGTTTAGTGCAAGGCAAAGCCAGTGAAGTCTGATCAAATATAGTCCGAGGGTCACCAATGAGGTAGATAGTAGTTCAGGACTGTGATAGGATGGTTCAGTTGCCCGATAACAGCTGGAAAGAAACTGTCCAGGACTTGGTGATTTACTGAGGCTTTTGAAATGTGTGCTTTCTGTGCAATGTTCAGCCTTCAATTCCCCACTGGCGGCATTCCCCACGAGCAGATAGCAAGCTTCCCGTAACTATTGGAGGTGGCACAGTGGTGCAGAGGTAGAGTTGCTACTGGATAGTGCCAGAGACCCAGAGTTCGATCCTGACTACAGGTGCTGTCTGCAGGGAGTTTGTACGTTTTCCCTCTGACCTGCGCGGGTTTTCTCCGGGTGCTCCGGTTTCCTCCCAAACTCCAAACGTACAGATTTGTAGGTTAATTAGCTTTGGTAAAATTGTAAATTGTCCCTGGTGTGTAAGATGGTGGTGACTGATGGTCGACGCGGTGGACAGAGGGCCTGTTTCAACGCTGTATCTCTAAAGGCTAAAGTCAAATCGCCCACTCAAGGTGAAGATAAAATTATCATTAGAAAACTGACTTGGTTTATGTGAAATCAAGTAACAAATTCTACCGAGACCCACAAAAGCAGCTGTCATCCAGTGTGTTTAAGCTGTAATTAAATGGAAGATTAACGGGTCTCCTGAGGTTTAAGGGAGATTGGAGCCAAGTTACCAGCGAGAAACGAGTTGGAAAATGCCTACAAAAGAGTTTTCATGTCGAGGGAAATGACTACAGTATAAAGGCATTATAAACAGAAGCAGAAGGAAGCTCTTCCCACTGCCGTGTACCAGCGTTCAGACTGTTCCGCACATAGGGCAGTTGGGAGCAGTTGAGCACCTGAGAAGGCTTAGGAAGTTCGGCATGTACCCAACAAATCTCACCAACATCTGTAGATGTGCCGTTGAAAGCATTTTGTCGAGATGCTCCACAGCATGGTTTGGGAAAAGCTCCGTCCAAGACCGCAAGAAATCGCAGAGAATTGTGAACGCTGCCCAGACCATTGCGCAAACCTACCTCCGTTCCATTGACCATGTCTACATTTCACGCTGCCTCGGCAAGGCCACCAGCATAATCAAGGACCAGTCTCACCCTGGTCATTCCCTCTTCTCCCCTCTCCAATCTGGCAAGGGGTACAGAAGTGTGAAAACACATACCTCCAGATTCAAGGACAGTTTATTTCCAGCTGTTATCAGGCAACTGAACCATCCTATCATCAACTAGAGAGCGGTCCTAACCTACCATCAACCTCATTGGAGACCCTCAGGCTATCTTTAATTGAACTTTATTGGACTTGCATTAAACTTTATTCCCTTTATCAAGTATTCGTACATTATTGATGTCATGATTGAAATCATGTATAGTCTTTCCACATCGCCAGGACAACCGGCCTTTACGGGGCATGTACATTCTCATCCAAACCATTGATATAGATGACAAACAGTAATGGACCCAGCACCAAACCCTGAGGCACTCCACTAGTTCCAGGCTCCAGTCCGAAATACTACTTTTCGCCAGCACCCTCTGTTTCCTTGCATGAGGCTAATTTTCTATCTATTCAGCTATCTCTCCTTGGAGCCCATGGGATCTAATTGGAGCCCATCTTGCGTATAGACTCAGTGGGGTCTATCGTCTTACACTCTTATACTTAGTAGGATTGTGTCTCGTGTATAGTAGGATTGTCACTGAACTGTATGCAAAAAAAAATAATTTCATTGTACTTAGGTAGCCTGACAATAAAGTGTCATTGGTCCACTTCTCACAACGTGGTGTCTAGAACTGCACACAGTCCTCAATCTGTCACCTGACTTACATTGCGCGCAGTCCTAACATACAACTCACCATTCTTTGAGATAATTAACCCCCCCCCCCCCCACACACACACCAGTGATGCCTCCCTCCCCCAACCTCAAATAGTAAGGAGATCTCCTTGTCTCAGATTCCCCACACCAAGCAAAATGGATTCTCTCCACCAACTTTATCAAATCTTTTAATCATTTTACCACCTCATTCAGATCATTCAGTAATCTTTCACACTGCAGGGAACATACTCTGAATCTGTGCAACTTGGCCTTATAATTTAACCTTTTACACCTATTTTTCATTCTGCTGTGGCATCTTTATAATTTAAAAAATAAACTTTATTCATAATAAAAAATAAATACAAAAAAAAAATCAATGCAAAATCTCTTAATGCGTTTTTAGCATCTACACATTAAAAACAGAAAGTGCCGAAGTAACTCATCGGGTCAAGCAGCATGTCTGGAGAACATGGACAGGTGACTTTTTGGATTGGACCCTTCTTCAGACTGACCCAAAGCATCGCCTATTTGTGTACTCCTCCCTCAGTATGAAGAAGGGCCCCAACTCAAAACGTCGTGCATGCATTTCCCTTCTCAGATGCTGCCTGACCCGCTGAGTTCTTCTAGCACTGTGTTTTACTCATGATTCTATCCAGCATCTGCAGTTCCTTGTGTCCCCATCTATATATTCCATATAACTTGGGTCATAGTAGTGTTAGTTCTTGCTTATTCACAAAACACTCTTGCCACTCACGTGGCCCCATATGGAGATATCGATTCAACCCAACAGTATGAACATTGAGGTCTCCAGGCACCTCGTACTCCGCTTGGGTGGCTTACAACCCAATGGTATGAACATTGAGAGAACATGAAATTAGGGAAACAGCATCTCATATTTCGCTTGGGCAGCTTACAACCCAGTGGGTTGACTCTTGATCTCTCTAACTTCAAGTAACCCTTGCATTCCCTCTCTCTCCACCCCTCCCCCAACCAAAGTCGTCTTGTTGAGTCTCATTGTCTGTCCTCGTTCTCACCTAGGTCACAGCTAACAATGGCCTGTTTCTTTTATCGTCATACATTTTTGGCATATCTTTCATTCATTTGTTCTATATTTCTCTAAATTACTGTCTATATCTCTCATTTCCCTTTCCCCTGACTCTCAGTCTGAAGAAGGGTCTTGACCAGAAACGTCACCTATTCCTTTTCTCCAGAGTTGTTGTCTGACCCGCTGAGTTACTCCTGCATTTTGTGTCTATCTTCCATATGAACATTGAGTTCTCCAAATCCCTTTGTGATATCCCTCCTTTGTTTGATGGATGGACTCTGCCCCTCAATGTCCAGCAGCAGGAGGTCCCTAGACTGTGGTCCTCCCCCTACAGAGCCTTGGCGTTGCAGCACCGAGCTTCAATACATCCCTCAGCACGTGCACCTGCAGTCTGGAGCGGGCCAGTCGGCAACATTTCCTGATGGACATCTCGCTTTGCTGGGAGACCAACAGGTTTCGGAAAGACTGTCATGGTATCTGTATCACTTACCAGTGGAGTTGGGCTAATCACAGCTCCAACCGAGGAACAGGTTTACTTATTATTCATCTTTACCTCATTACCGTTGTCATGACAGTCAGACTTGGTCGTGTGTAACGATGCATTCTCATCACCAGCCTGACTTTCCCTGTGTCGTTTTCGATTGAAATTCCAGAGGCTTTGTCAGGAGAGTAGGCACCCTTGACAAAAAGCGTTCACACACAAGGAGACAGCAGATGCATGACGCCCTCTCTGCTTCCCAGCAAAAGCAAGTAAAGAGAGATTGTAAATCCCTTTACAAAACGGTGGTTCGACCACACTGGTCGCATTGTGGGCAGTTCTGGCCGGCGTACTATAAGTGGAGAGAGCGCGGAGGAGATTCACTAGCATGTTACCTGGATCGGAGGAGTTTAGTTATGGGGAGAGATTGGTTAGGCTGGGCTTGTTTTCCTTGAACTGAAGGAGACTGAGGGGGTATCCTGGTTGACAAGAGACAAGAACGTTTCATTGTCTTTTGTGTGGACAACGGAACAATGAAATTCTGACTTACAGCAGCGTAACAGGCCTGTAAACAGGAAAGGTTTAAAAGGTGTAGATTTGAAATAGAGAACCAGTGGACACGGGTTTACGGTGAGGAGGGAAAGATTTAATAGGAACCTGTGAAGCTGAAGCAGGTACTATCGCAATGTTTAAGAAACACTTAGACAGGCACATGGGTAGGATAGGTTTAGAGGGATATGGGCCAAATGCAGGCAGGTCGGACTAGTGTAGAGGGGCATGTTGGTCAGTCTGGGCAAGGTGGGCTGAAGGGCTGTTTCTGTGCTGTATAACTTTATGACTATGAGGGATTGACACCAAATGCTGGAGTAACTCAGCAGGTCAAGGAGAATCTCTGGAGAAAATGAATAGGTGACATCACAGGTCATGAGCCTTCTCAGACCCAACATGAAATGTTGCGAGGACTTCTTCCACGGGAAGAAGTCCTCGCCCCCCACTGATGATCCCTTTTCCTGTCTCCAACGTACCCCCTCCACTTGGACCCCCCTCGTAGCCTTCCGGCTCTAGAACTATTTATCCAGAACTGCCGTCGGGACATCAACCGCCTCGACTTCTCCACTCCCGTCTCACTTCAATCTCTCCCCCCCCCCCCCCCGAACGTACTGCCATCGACTCACTCCGTATACAACCCAGACTGGGTTATCAAACCCGCCGACAAGGGAGGTGCCGTGGTAGTCGGCGCGTCGATCTCTACAAAGCGGGAGGCCGCGCGCCAACTCTCGGACACTCCTCCTACTTTACCCCTGGACCATGACCCCTCACCAACTGACGAAACTCAGGCCACCATCTCGATCACCCATAACCGACTTCATCACTCGGCTCCCTACCCCCACCCCCCCCCCCCCCCCCCTCCCCGAGCCTCCAACCTCATCGTTTCCCAGCCCCGCACGGCCCGATTTTACCTTCTCCCCAAAATCCACAAAAACCCGACTGCCCGTGGCAGACCATTGCCCCACCGAACGCATTTCCACATACCTTGATGCCATATATACCCCTTTGTTAAATCTATGTTCAAGACAACCTCAGATCGGCTCCGCGCCAGGCCCCCATCCTCTCCCAAGTCCTACACCTCCATCCCCACCAGGACGGTCTTCCGGTTCTTCCTCAACCAGAGGAGCAACCCATACCCGTCCACTGACACCCTCCTCCACTTAGCAGAGTTGGTCCTTACCCTCAATAACTTCTCTTCTGACTCCCTCCCATTTCCTCCAAAACACAAGGCGTGCTATGGGCACACGCATGGGCCCCAGCTACGCTTGCCTCTTTGTGGGTACCTCGAACAATCCTTGTTTCACGGCGTACCAGGGCCCCATTCCCAACCTCTACCTCCGTTACATCGACAATCCTGCTTTGGTGTCACCTCCTGCACCCACACACAACTGACTGACTTCATCCATTTCACCACCAACTTCCATCCGGCACTCAAATACACTTGTAACCATTTTCCAACATTTCCCTACCATTCCTTGACCTCACCTTCTCTATGCAGGTGATACACTCTGACCGACAATCCACTACAAACCAACTGACTCCCACAGCTACCTGGACTACTCTTCCTCCCACCCTGCTTCCAGTAATGACTCCATCCCCTCTTCCCAATTCCTCCGCCTACACCGCATCTGCTCCCAGATGAAGGGTTCCACACCAGGTCATCACAAATGGCCTCATTCTTCAGAGAACAGGGATTCCTTCTTCCCCACTATAGATGAGCTCGCACCAGGGTCCCCTCCATACCCCGCAACACTGCCCTCTCTCCCCATTTCCCCCACTCGCAACAGGCAGAGTCCCCCAGGTCCTCACCTTCACCCCACCAGCCGGCAAATACAACACTTAGTCCTCCGCCAGTTTCGCCACTTCCAACGTGACCCCTCCACCCGCCACATCTTCCCATTCTCCCCCCCCCGTCTGCCTTGGCAAAGACCGCTCCCTCCGCAACTCCCTTGTCAATTTCTTCCCTTCCCTCCCACTCCACCCCTTCCCGGGCACTTTCCCTTGCAAACTCAAGAAATGCTACACTTGTCCCTTCACCTCCCCCCTCCACTCCTTTCAGGGACCCAAGCAGTCTTCCAGGTCGACAGAGTTCACCTGCACCTCTACAACCTCATCTACTGCATATCCGCTGCTCCAGATGCCAGATGATCTATATCGGTGAGACCAAGCGGAGGCTTGGTGATCGTTTCACCAACCGAACACCTCCGCTCGGTACGCAATAACCAAGCCGACCTCCGGTGCTCAGCACTTCAACTCCCCCTCCCATTCCGTTCCGAATCTCTTCGGTCCTGGCCTCCTCCACGGCCCAGAGTGAGCACCTCCGCAAGTTGGAGGAACAGCACCTCATATTCCGCTTGGGGAGTCTGCATCCTCTGGGCTTGAACATTGAATTTTCTCAATTATGTTAACCCTTGCTGTCTCCTCCCCTTCCCACCTCTCCCTCAGCCCCTGGCATTCCCTCTCTCTCTACTCTCTCTCCCCCCACCCTAGTCGCACTAGCTTCTCATTTTCACTCTACAAACAGCTTACAATGGCTTGTTCCCTTTATCATTGATACTTTTTTGCATATCTTTCATTCATTGTTCCTTATCTCTCCACATCGCCATCTATATCTCTCGTTTCCCTGATCCCTTACCAATCTGAAGAAGGGTCTCGACCCGAAACGTCGCCCATCTCCTTTGCTCCTTAGATGCTGCTGCACCCGCTGAGTTTCTCCAGCCTTTTGTGTACACTCGATTCTCCAGCATCTGCAATTCCTTCTTTAACAACATGAAATGTTGCCTATCCATTTTCTCTTGAGCTGCCGTCTGACCCACTTAGTTACTCTGGCATTTTGTGACTATCTTCGGTATAAACCAGCATCTGCCATTCATTTTTATTAGATTAAGGTTTAGAGGGCAAAACACGGGCAGATGGGGCGGCATGGTGAAATTGGGCCGAAGGCACTGTTTCCGTGCTGCATGAATATGACTAAACACAATACACATAGATAACATATAAGGAACAAAAATTCAGAAATGAATAACCTCAATATTAGGGCAAAATAAAACTCCAAATCTTCAGTGCAACAAAAGTGCAACTCCGTAGAAGTCCATAGTTACTGAGGTCAGTGTTGTGTAGTGATCAAGAGCCTGATGATTGTTGGGAAGAAGCTATTTTTGAACCCAGTGCTCATGGTTTTCAGATTCCTGTACCTGATAGAAGTCTATAAGACTGTGAGAGGTATAGATATAGTAGAAAATCGCATTCTTGTTCCCATGGTAGGTGTTTCAAAAACATGAAAGCATATGTTCAAAATAAAAGGAAGGAATTTTAAAGGGGTTCGAAGGGGATATTCCTTCACACAGATAGTGGTTGAAGTCTAGAATTCGCTGCCTGAGGACATTTGATTGTTTGAAAGATACAGGATAGCTACAAGCCCTTCGGCCCATTGATTCCATGCTGACCATCGATCACCCGTTCGCACTAATTCTATGTTATCCCACTTTCTCATCCACTCCCTACACACAAGGGACAATTTATAGAGGGTCGGTTAACCGACAAGCCTGCATGTCTTTGGGATGTGGGATGAAACCTGGAGCACCTTGAGGAAGCCCCATGTGGTCACTGGGAGAACTGAAAGCTTCCGAGGTCAGGATTGAACCAGGGTCTCTGGCACTGTGAAGCAGCGGCTCTACCACTGTCCCGCCTAGGAGGTGGCGAATAAGACTCTAGGTTTAAGAGACATTTAGGCGGACAGTCAAGTAAGCAAAACATAGAAAGATATGGACCTAACATAAGCAAATGGGATTAGTGTGCATGGCAAATGGGTCAGCATAGATGCAATGGACCGAAGGGCCTGTATCTGTGCTGTGCACGTCTATGGCATAGATTTTCAATGCAAGTACCATGTCTCTCTTGATTTGTGTAATAATTGCATTTGAATTGCAAGTGGAAGAGAGAAGGATAGGTTTATAATTATCATTAAAAATCCCTTATCCTATTCAGCTTCCAGTAAATATATAGACAGTAGAGCAGATCGTTATAAAAAAATGTTTATAATTCAGCTGCCCAGAATATGGTGGCAAATCCTAACCATTTATTAATCCTCATCGCTTCCAATGTGAATACACAGTGTGAAATCCCAGCACGGCCCCCCAATATTCGAGTGTTCTATTTAATTACCCACATCACTGAATAGGAGATGGAAATGTAGGGCGTTGTCTTCAGATTTAGTCCGTAGAGAAACAGGCCGCCTCAGCGCAGATCGTTTTCAAATTGATTTTAATAATTGCGTAAAACATTAGAGGGCAGCTTAAAGCCTTACTGTGGACTCGGGGACGGGGGGGGGGGGGGAGGAGGAGCGGGGGGGGGGGGGGGGGGGGGGGGGGAGGGGGGGTTGGCGGGGGGGAGAGGGGGGGTGAGCAAAACTTGCTTTTCGCCTCCTTCTCTTCACCACTATCACTATATTCTGCAACTGCATTGCAGGCAGACAGAATTCATGTTCATCAATGGGTCATGCTTAGATTGGAGCAGAATTTAGGCCATTCGATTCGTAGTGTCTACTCCGCCATTAATCATAGTTTCTGATCTATTTTTTCACTCTATAACCCCTATTCTCCTGCCTTCTCCCCATAACTTTAGGGGAGAATGGGAAATTTCATGGGTATCGTGTATTGTAGTGAGATTGGTTTTGGTATTGGCATTGGTATTGTTTCACTGTTGCTTAGGTGTGTTTATTATTGTCACAGCACTGAGATTACAGAAACAAAATTGATTACGTGCATGTAGCCATATCATGCTATACATGGAAGGAGTTCACATCAAGTCACACACAAATACAATAAATAGACCAGGGGGGACATACAGATAATAATTTACAGTGTATAGGAGTTACAATTACAGAGAAAATGTGCCAGGGTCACAGAGAAGTAGGTTGGAAGATCAGGTCTACACCCAGCTTATGTTGCGTCTACAGAAAAACTACAGTAACAGTGGGAAAGAAGCTGTTCCTAGATCTGGTGAAGTCGCTTTCCAAGCTTTTACACATTCTGCCTGATGGGTGTGGAAGAAGAAGGAATAACCTGGGTGGGATTGATCTTTGATTATGTTGGCTGCTTTCCCGAGGTAGTGTGAAGTTTCGATGGGGAGTCAATGGTGAGAAGTCTGGTCTGTGTGATGGACTGGGCTACATCTAGAAATCTCTGCAATTTCTTGTGGTCTTGGGCAGAGCTGTTCCCAAACCAAGCTGTGATGCAAACCTATCGTAAGGTTTCTGCGGATCAGGCAACTCTGTGCAGGGCTCAATGCATGTGGAAACCAGGTGTGGAAGAACAGAGGTCGGGATTGTTTTCTGGAGAGAGAGGGAGAGGGCCGGCCATCGACGGACACAATGAGAGAACACGTGAGTTTCACCAGTCCTGGGGCAGGAATGCCTCTGGGTGGTCCTCCAATCCCTCCCTCCCCCAGCCCGTCCAGCTGTGTGCACACCAGCCCAGAGCCACGCAGGTCAGTGCAACATGTGTCAGCACAACAGCCAGCCCAGTCTAGGCGCACTGCAGCTCACTGTCAACCTCCTGCACTGTTAGAGGGCCGGGGGTTTTGTAAGCACTTCGGCTCCTGTTAAAGGGCGGCACAATGGTGGGTTAAAAGCCGCTGCCTATTCATACACCAAGGCCTCTTTTGCTGTCTGTGTAGAATTTACACATTCTCCTGTGACCTCGGGCGGGATTTCTCCGTGTGACTCTGGTTTTTCTTCCCACACTCTTCAAAAGACGTGCGGGTTTGTAGATTAATTGGCCCTCCGTAAATGTCCCTATTGCACACCGCCCCTCCCACGCAGTCCCTCAGTAACAGTGCCCCTACCACATGCAGTGCTCCCTCAGTATATTGCTCAATACTCCCATCCCTCAGTTACTGCCCCTCCTCCAGTAGCCCCCCTCCCACTCCTCAGATGGGTTTGAGCATTCTCATGCCTGGCTACGCTCCTCTTTATACCTGATGGGACCACGGTGTTTGATTTTCAGAAAGGTCTCAAACCTGTCAACCTCACTGCCATTCCCACCTGGTTCCACCCTTGCTCTGTGCTGCGCTGGGATTGTTCAATTATCGGAACCCTTGTCTCAGTAATAGTTCTAATCATCAATAGAGTGGAGCAAACATGGCTTGGGGCTTCCTATAATCTCTTATTCCTACAGGTTCCTGGCCTTTACGAGAGAGTCAGCGGGTGATTCTCAATTTATATCATGGCTTTTGAAATCTCATTGCTTCATATCTTTAACAAGAACAGGTCCCCCGCTGAGCTGAGCACTTCTCTGTCTGTAGACTACGCTGCTCCATTTCCTTCCTCTTTTATCCTTAAGTTTGCCCCGATGACATGTGCACATCCTCTAACCTCACACCACCTACCTGCAGTGTTCCTGATGTGGCCCCCTGTACATCCATGAGATCCAACGTTGTTTTGTCGAACACAGACCGTGGACTTTAGAGTAAAACAGAACCTAAGCAGTGCCTTCGCCACCGAGTCCGGCACGGCAATGATGACCCCAGTATACAATACTGACCTACACACTGGAGCCAATTCAGCAGTTCTACCAAAACCAATTACTCGCAAACCCTGCACGTCCTTTGGAGTGTGGGAGGAAACCGGAGCACATGGAGAAAAACTCTCTCAAAGTCGCTCGCAGGGAGAATATATATACTCTGTCTCTGTTGGCAGCAACCTCTAACCACTGCGCCACTATGCCCCCATAGAGTCATAAAGTCCAAACAGGATGAAAATGGCCCCAGGACACAGCTATGTCATACTGACCAAGTTGCACCCTCTACACTAGAGCCACCTCTTCTGGCAGCTCGTTTCCATTGACCCATCACCCTATAGGGGAAAAAGTGTTTGTACCCTCAGGTTTCTTATTAAATCTTTCCCTTCTCACCTTAGTTCTTTCCCCTCTCACTTGCGCTCGGCCTGCTGGATCACCCATTTGCTAACCATTTTAACTCCTCCCACTCTTGGGCTGGCTGTCCTGGCCTCCTCTATTGCCAGTGTGAGGCCACACACAGACTGGAGGAACCGCACCCTATATTCCGCTTGGGCAGCTTACAGCCTAATGGTATGAAGATTGATTCTTCCACGTTTAGGTTATTTAAAATCACCCCACCACCCCACCCCATCCTCTGTGTGGAAAATCTGCCCCTCAGTTAACTATTAAATCATTCCCTTCTCACCTTAAACCAATGCTCCCTGATTCGTGATTCCCCTGCCCTGAATAAAAGGCACCCAGTCTCAGAATTTCTGTCTTTGGGCCAGAGAATCTTTTGATTCCATTTATCTGTGTGACGAAGTGTCAACAGTAGCAGGAATCAAAGTGATATGTTGGTAGAAAGATGCTCCGATATTTATTTGCATTCCTCTGAGCTCCCTCTTTATCCTTCCCCTCTCAGAGACTTCAATTAAGCAGGTCTGAGATGGCTTCTGATAGATCAAGCATCCTGTCCATCATTCAAGAGATTATCGTCGAGCTCTCATGAAGCAATCAGGCATGAAGATGGGTTCCCAGCAAAGCTTCTATTTGAATTGAGCTGAGGGCGATAAAAGCCCACGATAATCACACACATCAGTCCGTGCAAGTCAGTTTGTTCACGCGGGCGTTACACAGAAATGTGGGAAGGTTAGTGTAGAGCATAGAGGCCTGCTCTTGAGAGTCTCAGGCAATTTCCCTGCTCTAAATTGGAGAAGGTGAGAGCTAGCCTAGTTTATTCTTACTGGCACGTGCACCGGGGGTCAGTGGTCTTAAAAGCTGGTGTTAGCCACGCAGCTAAACCTGTCACTCTGGAAAAGGGCTGTACGTTGATTACCATCGAGGCGTCCACAGTGTGCAGATACACGATGAAGGATTAGCGTGCTAGCTAAAGGGCAAGCTTAAGTCGTAATAGAAGATCGTTCAAGGGTCTGCAAGTAGTGTTAGATGGTTAGGTCAGGAGCTGCTCTATAGTTGAGTGATAGGAGGTTCAGTAGCATGATACAGCTGGAAGAAAACTGTCCCTGAATCTGGAGTGTGGGTTTTCCTCACTTCTGTACCTCTTGCCTGATGGGCTAGAGAGGGGTAGGAGAAAGGGCATGACCGGATGAGGCGTCGCATTTGATTATGGTGGGATTAAAGGCTACATAATACCTTCATCATACTGTATCTACTTGGGAGGTCATTGAATGGACCTTCAGCCCAAGGCAATCCATCTAACCCTTTTTGTAACCTTTTGCCCATTCATTGTTCCGATGTTGGGGAAGACCAGGACAAGGGGGTCACAGTTTAAGGATAGGGGAAAGTCTTTTAGGACCGAGATGAGAAAAACGTTTTCCACACAGGAGTGGTGAATCTGTGGAATTCTCTGCCACAGAAGGTAGTTGAGGCAGTTCGTTTGGACATATTTAAGAGGGAGTTGGTTGTGGCCCTTGTGGCTGAATGGATAGGGGGTTGGAGAGAAGCAGGTAAAGGATATGAGTTGGCTTAGCTTCAGGCCAGATCATTTGAATGGCCATGGGGCTCGAAGGGGGCCTGAATGGCTGCTGCCTAAAGACACCTAAATTCTATGGTTTTACTGTTTTGTCTTATATAATTCTATTTGCCTGCTTTACAGATCGCGTTTGTGCATGGGAAAGCTAAAGAAATGCGATGCGGGTTTACCACAATAGGACACACATTGCGGAGTAACTAGCTGGTTCAGGAGGTCAGATCTTTGGAGAACATGGTTAGGTGATGTTTAGGGTGAGACTTCTTCAGATTGTTTTGTGGGGAGATGAGGAGAGGAAGAAGCTGGGGAATGGGAAGAGGCAGGGCTAAACATTGTCATTTACACTAGGGTGCAGTTAGATTCCTAGTTCACACGGAGCACAACGGAGTAAACAACTTGACATGACAATAACTAAACTCAGCTCTAGACTTGTGTATGAGGCTTGATTGTACCCATTTACAGTATGAGTTGATGTTAGCACACAGGGCAAAGCTTCACTATATCTCGGTTCGTGTGACAATAAATAAATAAATACTATTACCAATATTATATCTGAGTTTCTGGGTTAGTACAAGAAGAAAGAATTAATCAACCACAGTATAAACTCGCCCACCATAGTTCTCGTAATAGAAAAAAATAATCTATTGATTCCAGAGACTATCACTGCTATTAGAGTTGTGAATGGCGTAAATGGTGATCCTGAATGGGCAATTAAACTGCATTGATGTTAAGGGACTATCTGCGAAAAACTGTGACACTGAGGTTTTTTTTCGTGCCAGGAATTCAAATTTGTTCCATATAGGTTGTAGGTGGAGAGGTGGTAATTTTTTTAAAATTATTGGTTCTAATTTCATTTAACAAAATCTATTTTAAAAGTGTTTTTGTCACTTCAGCTAGGAAATTCAGAACCTCTGTTTCATATCCACGGAAAACTTTGATGATAAAAAAACAAGAAAGTGCAGGTGCGCTTTACAAAGAAGGGCACAAATGCTGGGGTAACTCAGCGGGTCAGGTGGCTTCTCGGAATTGGGTAGATGACGTTTCGGGTCCTTCATTTTTGATTGTTTGGTTGATGGATACATGTGGCACGTCACAGTGAAATTCCTTGCTTTTGCACACCACACACAAAGTGTGCAAAGAGTCGCCAGCGTACGGCGCTGCCTAGGTTGCCAAAAGTATTCAATACAGTCCCCGATGTTCCATCTTTGTTCTTGGAGTCCCTCTGTTCTCTTGGCGGAACCCACACCGGGTCCTCCTTGTTCTCAGTAAACCCGGCACCCAGCACCCGCCATGGGCCCTTCCTCGGCTGCACGCTGGGGTCCTCTCTTGGACGGTTCTGATGGCTCTTCCTCACTCCTCAAACGCCCATCTCACTCCTCAACAATCCTCCTCGCTCTCAGCGGTTGCTACTGGTCCCTCATCCTTCTCCGACACGTTTCCCATTATACTTCCTATAATTTCAAACATTATATCTATACCCACACACATTTCACACTCATTTTAAAAAACATCTTTCTTACTAAAAATCCCCAACAATAATTAATCACATATATCTACTAATTCAATCTATCTTACCCCCCCCACCCATCCCCACCATACAATTAACAATCCATTAAATTCCCCCCCATCACCCCAAACCAACCCCATTCCATACCACTAACAATATCCCAAAAACCCCTTTACCCTTCCCCAAACCAACCCCTCCATCCACCCTACTTTCTTCT